>JADWQK010001782.1:0-270534 GCA_017933935.1 Sesamia nonagrioides
CATTTCTAATTCTAAGCATATTCGAAAACTTTAGTGACCTTACCAGACCAGACAAGCCCAGTGGTGTGGTACTGCTTGACATAAGCCTGCAGGTCAGCCAGCAGCTGCACCCAGGCGCGGCACCACTCCACGTGCGTCTTATTTTTCTCCTTCCACTCCTTCAGCACTCGGTTCGTATAGAACTGGCCGGCGTCGTTCATCTCCTTGACGTACGGCGCAGGAGTGGGGGCCACGGCCACCCAGCCGAGAGCCGGTATGCTCTCAGAAATGGCCGACAGGTGGTTAAACAATGTCGAAGCACGGTTCTTCTCACGGAACTGCTGGATTGCAGAGATCTGCTCACTGGTCGGTGCGAGGAGCTGCATCTCTTCGGCCTGGGAGGGCTTGCTCCTTGTTGTAGCCAGTTGGATGTAACGGAGCTGCGCCCTGATGTCAAAATCAATTATGAACAAAGATCTTGGATAAGCAGATTTGAAATACTAAAAATGAAATCCACAACACTCTTCAGACATACATAAGTATTTATATTTACTATCACGTATTTATCAAAAGCAAGTCATTAAGCATCTTATTACATTAATAACGTTGACTTTACTTCAGCGAACCTTATTAATGTTGTATGTATTTAATTAAACAGTACAAACAAGTTTTGATGGAGGAATTAATGATTAAATTATGTTGAACATTCCTTACCCTCCGTTCCTCAGAGAGCACCGAAGTACTACATCCTAATTGCTTTACACAGCCGCAATGGGCGTAATCACGATAGATTTCATGTTGACATCCAGACAATGTTCATTGCGTGACGATCTACAAGCCCTTCGTCCAAAGGGATCAATTTAACCACGGAGATCATACCAAATTGTTTAAAAATAACCCATTTTATAAGCCTTGATAGATTTACTTACAACAATTTAAAATAGTTGTCGAGAGGATCCATTTAAAACACCGAACAAGAACGTCAAGAATATGGTTTCACGACAAAATTATGGTTAGTGTAACCAAATTGTTGCTTATTACTTTAAGCATATCAGCTTAAATATAATAGGATATTGCGATTGTCTGTTAGGAATAAACGGAGTGTAAGTAATTTCATATAAAACATGGTTACTCAGCCCGTAATGGAATGTTAATCAAAAATAGTTGAGGTGTCACAATGCGTAGCTTATTATTATGTGGAACTAGCTACTCCCCGCAATTTCACCCGCGTAAGTTCCGATCCCATAGGAATATCGGGAAAAAGTGTCGTATGTGTTACCTACCTACGTTACTATGTGTGCCAAAATTTCATGCAGTATGTTTGCATAAAAGAATAAGAAACAAACAATCAGACATTCATACATACAGATGTAGGTACAGACGACAGCACATCAAGCTACTACAACCTGTCAAATTTCTTTAACCGATTTTCAACTTTATCGTTAAAGCATGAAGGCTCAAGGTTGATTGGGAATATCTATTAGTTTCAGGTAGCTTGACCTACTTGTGTCCGTACATCCTCTCATACACTTTCGCATTTACAATATTAGTAAGATATGATTAATTCTTACTGGAACGCGGCGTTGACCAGGTTGGCGTGAGTAGCCACATCGCCGCCGATCTTCTGCGACAGCTGCAAGTACGTCTGCAGTGGGCCCTGCCAAACAAAAACAAATTTAGTTAAAAAATATCTGAGTCTGTACAAAAATTTCGGCTTGTTTAGACCATAGGTACATTTCAGCCGAAAGACGTCCACAAGGTTCTCCACGACGACCGGTCCTGCGCCTCCCGCATCCAGCGGTTTCCCGAGACCTTCACCAGGTCGTCGGTCCACCTTGTCGGGGGCCTACCCACGCTGCGTCGTCCGGTGCGTGGTCGCCACTCGAGAACCCGTGGGCCCCATCGGGCATCGGGACATTCAGAGATCCGCAGAAGAACGAGAGTAACCGACATAGCCCGAAGAATTGCAACACTAAAGTGGCAGTGAGTGGGCTGGACACATTGCCCGTAGGACCGATAAAGGCGTCATGTCTCATCAAAAATTAATTTAACAATGTTCAGTGACAAGGCTGTAACTCCAGCCCCTAGAGTAAAACTACGCCACGTCTAATAACTGTTTTGCCTTCAAATAATTCAGTTTTATTTAATACTAGCAACGCACAGCAGTTTCGACCGCATAAATGTTGTAGCCGTGGGTAATGTAGTTTCATCAATATAAGTAGTACTTTTTGCGCGAAAGAGTAAATCTATTTATATCATCATCATCACAGCGTTAATCCCAATCGCATCCGAAGCCTTTTCAGCTTTGGAGTCTGGGGTCCGCTTTACCAGTCCAACTGCTTATATGGCTAAACTTCGACATTTTTCCATGAAGCGACTGCCGTCTGACTTCCACAACCTGAAGGCGACGTCGAAGCATTGCAGTTAGACCAATTTGTGGACTTTTGAGGGCTCCAACAACCCGTAACGGCTGCCACTAGATGTTCGTATGGCAACCGGGACCAACGGCTTAACATGCTTTCCGAGGCACGACCAGACCAGTGCAAATATTCATATTCATGCATACAAATACTTGCACTGTGCGGGGATCGAACCTGCGCCACCTTGCGTAACGGCCTCGTCCGCTACCGCTACGCCACGGAGGCTGTCAGTAAATCTATTTATATATCCATTAAAAAAAAACGCGTTTTTATTAACATTAGTATAGGTAAGCTCCTCGGTGATTGGCCATAATGTTGGTTGCCGGCGAAAGTTACCACCCACCAGACAAAGTCTTGCCGCCAAGCGATTCGTCATGTTCCGGCATGATGTCTGATGAAGCCCTACAGAGGATGGGTCTGAGCAGTTGTGTTGCGATGTGTGCCGGATACGATGCACCAAATGTTGTTGTGTCGAGAGTGTCGTGGAGGGTCTCCTAATCAATCTCCCTCTGGCGCAGCTTCGTTGGTCGTGTTGTTGGGTTTAACATTGCATCACCTCACTCAACTGCAATCTTCCTTCCTATTCACTCAGTTTTTTAAGTGAATAGGCTTAATAAACTAGCATGCCTTACCATCAACGATTGCATCACTGCTTACCATCAGGCGGGATTGCAGTCAAGCGCTTCTTTATAATCTTTAATAATAAAAGAAATGTAGGATAGAAAACTAGAGTTTGCTACAATAAAACCAGTAGTTTTATCATGAAAACTCACTGTGTTCTCAACAAAGTAGCTTACAACGGAATAATTTCAGAACAGGCGGAGCGTAAAATAAAACAAAAAATATTCAGGAATAAGTTATTAAACTATTATGTGCTGAATTTATAAGATGCTTTCATATCATACAAAGCCAAAGAAAATAATTTCATCGAATTCCTTTGAACAATTTGTCCTTATTACGTACCGAATTAATAAGCGAGCCAACGAATTTAGTTGTGAAAATGGATGAGTTTTCTTCGCAATAAATAGTTAATAATATCATGTTTTAGTTCATGTTACACAGCCAACACAATAAGGTCCATACATTTAGTATTGTTATTAAGAGTACATTCTATTTTCTGTGACTAGTGTCTGACCGAAACTAGCTTTACGTCCGAAACCGAAAACGAATTTCGACAACGGTCTATTCCGGACTGTTTCGGCCAAAATCGGAACCGAAACGTTCCTCAAGATCAAGCAAGCAAGGATCTTATTTTTAAGGAAACATAAAGAAAACGTTCGATTCTTTAAACCTAAACGTTATTATAATCAGTCAGATCTTATCGTTTTCTCTTTAAATCACATAGATAAGCAGTCAACATTTTCATTTATTAATACATAATCAACATAGAAACTATTATTTAAGAAAAAAATATTAGTTGCGAATTAAAAATACTCACAATAGGTAGTTTGAATGGATACCCTCAATCACTCGAAAACTCGGCACCACAATAAAACAAAACGAATAGCAACGACATTGGCTCTAATGGAATTCATTCATTCTTTCAACGTGCCGACTGCCGACAAATCACAGCGCGGCAACTGCCAAATGCACATTCGGTTTCGGTCGGAGTTTCAGCAAGTTTGCCGCCGAAAACGAAACTAATAAACGAAACCGAACATTCGGTCGGACAATAACTGTGACTTAAGTATATAATATCCTTTTTGTATCCACTCAATATAAAGAAAATTTAGTCATAGCTATGAGTTCAACAAAGTATGCTTTACTTTATTATTTATGCAAGGGAAAAGGTATTATGAATTGTATTATCATCTCTAGTGATGTTCTTAGCACGAACCGCATTGAAAGACACAAACACTATAGTACTGGACGAATACTTAACTAATAGTACGTATATGTCAGTACCTTTTATGCTCAGAAAAACAAGCGTGATAAGCCTCCGTCCTGATTTAATTTGTTTTTATTTTTTACTGCGTTATTTACATTGCATTCACTTTTCAGATTGCTTTCATGTTGTTACGGAATACTAAGTAAATGTATTTTCCTCTCAACAGTTTTCATCAACACTGGGTGCCACAATCGTGAAAACATTTTAAAGAAAAATAGACGAAAAGCGTAAAAGAGTCTTCCATTTTTAAATGAATCACGGATTGGTCAACAATCGGCGTTTACAAACACTCGAACGACTTGGTGTAAGTTAGCATCCCGAGTAAATAAGAGGGTTTACTCGAAGGCGGCTAGTTGACGGAATGAGGGAAATTGAGCGGTTACTCATATTTCCTGAGAGAGAACCTTTAAGCGCAACGCTATTCGCCCCACCGTCATTAATTGATTTCAGCTCACATCCAAGACCTCACCCTAGCCGTCCCAAAAGGCCAAGGGCCTAGTTTTATGTATGGTCCTTTCTATATTGCTAAAGGAAATTTTTGTGAGCAGTTTTGTTTCATATTCCGTTTTAGATAACAAAGTCCCTTTACACAGAACCGCTTTGCGAAATAAGTCTGCGAAATCTATTAAAATGCACGTCATTTTTCAGAAAAAAATGTCAGAGTTTAAAAGCATTTGGGTAAAAGTTTTACACAGTTCGCAAGGTAATATATTAATTTGATATTTTGTCACACAAGACACAACCTTTAAACCTGTCCCGGTTAAAATTGTATTCAATTTATGAATAAAACATTAGAATGATTTATCGTACTTTCATGTCCTCTTTATATTAAGCAGACGGTTTGGCAAAAAACAAACGGATTGCTGGAAACGGGTTTATCGTTCAGTTCAATGTACTTATAAAGCCATGTATGGATTAACTTATACCACAGTCCTCTTCTTTCTTTATACCGTACTTACTGTTTTCTTAGTAATGAGTCTATGCAGTCAGGTTTTTTGCTCGGTGAACCTTACACAAATGAAATCATTAAATCTAAATAGGAATTTTAATGCATAGTCAGTGCACATTACGATATCCTTAGCTATGATGAATTTCTTCCACACGTAATATTCGTTTTTTAATGATGCAATTATTGCAATTAGTGGCCTACTATTGTGAGAACCTAAGGGTTAAGCAAACTTTTATTAGAACAGGACCACGCTCCAAATGTGTTTTATTTTTAAGTTAAGACCAAACGTACTTAGAAACAGAAAAAGCACACCTTGACTCTTGATATGCTTGACATTTGTGTAGGTGTGGAATTATGGATAGACCAGCAGAAGAGTACCCATCCCCGTTTTCAAACAAAAATGATTTGATAGGTCTGACCCGAGTATGAGTATATTGTTCAAAACATAGCATACCTTTACTATATCTTGATAACCGTTGACACTCATGTTGTCGCTTGCTTCAAAGACCGGTGCTTGATGTAGTGAGAGGTCGGGGACGGGCGACGGCGGCGCCGGAGTGCCCGGCGGAGTAGTCGTGTGTGTGCGCAGCAGTGGCAAGCGCTCTAACCGCGATGTGACGCGCTCCAAGCGCTCTATCAGGCTCTCGAGCTCAGACGCTGGGCTTTGGGCAGCTGCTGCAGCGTCGGCTTCGGTACCTGGGAAGAGAAAATAGGAAATTAATCACTAAAGACATGGTTTCAGAAGACTTTAGAAATAATATTAGACAGGCTTAAAGACAGCCTCCGTGGAGAAGCGGTAGCGAGCCGCGCGTTCGATCCCCGCGCAGTGCAGATATTTGTATGCAAGAATATAAAGTATTTGCACTGGTCTGGCCGTGCCTCGGAAAGCACGTTGGGCCGTTGGTCCCGGTTGCCATACGAACAACTAATGGCATTCGTTACGAGTTGTTGGAGCCCTCAAATGTTCAACAATTGGTCTAACTGCAATGCTTCGATATCGCCTTCGGGTTGTGGAGGTCAGACGGCAGTCGCTTCACGGAAAATATCGAAGTTTAACCAAAATCAACCAAAAGTTAAGACTGATAAAGCGGACCCCAGACTTTAAAGCTGAAAAATCTTCTGATACGAATGAGATTAACGCTGAGATGATGATGATGATGAGGCTTTAGGCAAAGACAGTGGTTATCTAGTCAAAAGGAGATTTATGACACAAAAACCCTTATCAATGGTATGGAAATATAATCATATGTAATATATTGTTATGTTATATAATTATACATATATATTATGTCTACATACAACCCTACAATAAAAATCACTGGCTTTTCTACAAAAACTTGAGAGTTTACGACACACTAACGTAGAAACTGTTCATATAAATAGCAACACATTATTTAGGTATGTTGTTTTAAAATAAATTCTTTATTTTTTCTTGTAAAATTAACCGGCTGTTTGTCTTCGTCCAGTTTTCTCAGAAATATTAGAAATAGACGAACCATTCCTAATCTAAAATTATTTTTATCTGAAAGATTGACTCAGTAACCAGATTGTTTCACTTTATCAAAGAGTAGGCAGTACGTATCGTTTATTTATAATTTCCACATGGATAAAGCCGTGTACATAGTGTTTCATAAAATGTAGATGCAGCGTTGGGGCTAAAATCAATGGCTTCACGAGACTACACAGCACACACCATATAACAGGGAGGACGCATTACGTGTTTTATTATGCGGAGGCAAAATCTAACCTATTTATATTTTAGCTTTTCTTCCAAGTTCTTTTTCTATTTGTTGTGGTTATTTTGTTTTGAACCAAGCCCCTCTGAATACAAAGCACTTAGTCAACCTTGCCGACAAACAAGCACATCATAAACTCAAAGAAATGGGCCTTCATAATGTGATATTTACGCCGCCCGTGACCTATCCATTTACGATATTCAAATGCTAACTGTAATTGATGATTTTCCTTAATTTTCCAGGCTCAGATAGCGAGTCTTTTGGTAAACATTTGTATAAAACTTTATTAAGAACAACCATTTTAATAAAACTTTTCAACTTTCCGTTTACAACACATAATTCTATTAAAGTTGCCCTTGAATGACTTTGGAGAAGTTTGAAGTCGTCGGGAACAAGTGGAAAATAGTACTACATGTAAATTACATGAACACGGTTTGTTAGCAGAATTTCAGAAATAAAAGGCAAGGGATCGGTCCCTGTTTCTCCTTTCGTACGTTGGCAAAAATTTAAATTAAACGATCTACAGCGGCACCAAAATGGAGCGTCATTAAACATGTATGAAGAAGGAATTTAACGTAAATAAGATGAACTCTTGAAGGAGCAGGTGCTCTATGTAAAAATAAGTACACAATGTCTAAAATGTGAGGTATCCGCTACATTTCTTTTGCAATAAATAAATGACTAAATGAAAACAATAGAATGATACCTAAAGCTGTATTGAAGGCCTCTTCAGTCATTTGTGATATTTCTCTAATATCCGCTGCATGTTCCCCTTCCGTATCAATGCGCTCAAACATCTTGATGAGATGTTTCATATTTTTCCTTGAATTCTCGTCCATTGTTCCAAAGAATGTCAAACGATTAAGAGAGGTTAATCACTAAATAATTGAATTTCTAATAATTCCACACTTTGATCACTTTGGTTCTGGTCGAACGCTCACTATCGACTGACTCACTAAGATATGATGAAGTGATAACGTGTCTTTAGAGAACCGTCATTGTGTAAATTACACCTAGATAAACCGAATGCTTGATAACAAGTAGGATAGCCAGCATACAAATTTTCCTTTTGATAGATGCAGTACAATATATAGATATTTTGTAAAGCCAAGGGCTACGAGGTTACGTTCAAGGATAAATTAATTCTCATGCTGTTGACGTTGAAAAATCGTGACAAATGACTAAGGAACTGGGGCTTATGTAACGATGTGAACATGAATTTTTCGGGAAACCTATGTCACATCAGTTTTTGCAAATCATTTACTGAAGTATTACTATTACCAAAGCATGTACTTCTCGTAGACCCACATCAGCACTGAAAGGGTTCAACTAGTGACGTCGAGAGTGATGTAAAGCCATCCCTAAATAAAAAATATCTTTTGGCTTTCTAAATCTTCTATCCACAGAGATATTCACTCTGCCATTTAAAGAAAGACCTTTCATTTTAATGACAATAGGTCCAGTCCAAGCAGCATATAGAATGCAAATGGCATTAAAATGGGAACAGATTTTTTTCAATTTTACCCACATTGAATAAGTATATCGATAATGATTTGTGAAGAATTTTCAGTTCAAGAAGTTAAAGACATAATTTCAAAATAAAGGGTAATTTTATGCCTTTGATGTTATTATTTTCTATGCTGAGCTTTTTGCCTACATAAAAAATATTTATGTAGGTGTAGAGACGGTTCAAAAAGCAACATGTTTGTATATTTCATTAAAAAAAAAATGAGTGTGTGACCTTCAAACATCAAACAGTAGGAATCACTTGATTGAACGGTGGTAAATAAAACTGGAAAATTATTCTCTCAGCCTGTTGGAACAGTAAATGGTTGCGGCGAAAAGCAATCAATACTTATCATGACGTAAGTAAACAAAACCATAAAAATGGCGTTATTCGAAAGCTCAAATATCCTTGTAAACAAGTCCATACATTCTGACTAGACATATTAACTGCCTCAAAACTAACAAGTTATCGGAACGGGGCCAACTTGCCAAGTAATAAATGAGAATTTAACAACAGTGTACAATATTAATTACATACCCCACTTAATATTAATTAGTAACGCCGCATAAAACATTAATTCAACGATATGCAAAATACCCTATAAGCTATTTAAAATACCTACTACCAGGAACACAGAGGTTGAAGGAAATGCGAGGGTTTAATGTAAATGAGTATAAAGTATATCATAAGTAAAAGTGGGTCACATTATCGATCGAAGTGTAATATTAGAGCTATAATGTATTATTTTTTTTTATTATAACCCTGAAGAATTCATAAGGAAGGAGTCAAGCTACGATGACGCGTAGGGGCCCAGCAAAAAAAACGTCGTAAGCGAAAACGACGTAGTAGGGTGGGCCATGGGATGCGACGGGGTGGGTTGGAAGATTCGGAGGAATAAGAAATTTCACGCGGACGAAATCGTGAGCAGAAGCCGCTTCCTTGAAAATTAAAACAAACATGTAGCTACAGCCACATCTCTGTCGTATAAGGCTGTGTGTGTAAGTGTTGTGTGGCGTAATTCTTCTACCTTACACAGTGGGGTTTTTAGGGTCTCGTATGCTAAGGAAAAACTGTATTCTCTATTACTAAGACTTCACAATCAGACTCTATCACCAGGCTGTATCTCATAAATAGCAGATTATGTATTTCTGTTGCCGCTATAAACAATACAATTTTTTATAGATGTGTAAAGAAAACCCTGTCCGATCCGTGAAGGTATTGTTAGGTATCGATATAATTGATTCTACTAATGCCTACAAAGCCGAGCTAAACTTTATATGAAAATCCCCCTAAAAAAATAAATGTTATTTCTTATACATGCGCGGGCACGCGGCACGCGGTCGCATCGCTATTCGTTCATAATAATGGGTACTAGGTACCGTCAAAAATGATGCTGCGCCTTTTGTTAAAAATTATCAAATTTCGAGGAAGTTGGAATTTCTCGGAAAAAGGATTATTTCAAAATTCATTAGTTATTGTTACTATGAAGCTTATGTAAAATTTCATATTTTACTTGGTCTTGTGTTTACCTAACCTTGGTTATCCTTATGGATCGGACGGGGTTTTCTTTACATATTGTAGATAATGTTACAGAAACCTTCATGCGACCAACCAACTCGCACCTTGCCTATTTTTTTTTTAATAAAACTCTGAGCTTAAGTATAGCGTATCCATAAGTATTACTGCTCAGAGATTGAAAATTGCGTAGTTTTCGTACAGACCAGACCCCGTAAGGCAGTAAAAACTGTTTTATCACACGAGATTGTAGTACACAAACAACAAGAATCTATAGAGCTTTGCGCGATCCCTTAATGGAACTTTGTAGTCCCCAGAACTCTGGAATTACCTGCCCTAAACAAGAAAATATACAGTACCTATGTATATACATATCTACATTTATATTTTATGTACCCACGAATAGTACACGAGCAATGATAAAGAGCTTAAACTTTTCAGCGTCAAAATAAAAGGAAAATTTCAAATGGAGTTTCAAGATGTAAGGCGTGAATAGATTTGCCTTGGTGGTCATAAAACTAGAGGTTCACATATTTTCATACCTAAACATATTTGCAAGTAAAAATACCCAAACATAAGCTATTACCTTATGCATAATGCAAATTAGCTATTACCTACCAATAAAACCTGAATTTGTAACCAATGCTAATGTACCTATATGAGGAGATATGGATTACCTACCTACCGTATGTATCCACGTATAGATTGAAAGAATGGTAAGGGCTTGTGAAAATCAATATTTAAACACTTTCACACGCCTTTGAGTACCATTTTGTTTTACAGCTTTACGCTTTTTCAGTTGTTGTTATAATCTATATATTTAGTAACTTTGTAATAGATTACGTCTATATGTATGTCGAACTTAACAAAACGGTTACAGACGACAGCACATCAAGCTACTACGAGCTGTCAGATTTCCTTATTAGATTTTCAACTTAAATCTCTAAAGCATTAAGGCTCAAGGTTGATTGGGAATATCTGACAGTTTGGGTTAGCTTGACCTGCTGTCGCCCGTACGTTGATGTGCAGCAGAGCAAAACAATCAACAGGAAGAAATATCTGAATAGATAATACAGATAGACCCATATATCTTCACAAATAGCTTGTCGTCCGCAACAAAGGCTCATTAACGTTAAATGAAAAATAAATGACGACGCTTGCTGAATTATAATTCGCATGGTTAGGTCGAAGCGGTATGGTTCAAGAACGAATAATAATTATCAAAGTAGGAACTTAACACTTTTATCCTTATAAGCCTTTTATTTTTTAAGGTAGACCTTTCAGCTGGGCAGTTACATAACACGTTATCAATAGGAATCGATTTCATTTTGACAGTTTAACGACATTCATTGCGTTTTGAGCCGCCACATTTTTCCGAACTTATGAAGCAATTGTTTAGAAATTTGCTTCAATAAAATACAAATTCCGATATATAGTGTGTTACTCTATTAGAGTGTCAGTGACAGATGCTAAGTTCTCATTTGAACCCATCACTGAACATGTAGACCAATACACAAGGACGTTATTGAGGTCGCACCAGTGTTGAAGTGCACGAACCGTTGAAATAGTCATGTTTACGGGAATGTTATACATATGTATATCAACACGTGGAACATATAAGTGTAACATAAAAGATGTTCACAGTTCCGAAACTGGTAACAGGAACAAGGCCAATAAATAAAGAAAGGACATTTTCAGGTCAACATTTTCGTCGCAATTACGTCTGTATTAAATTCATGACAAGTCCTCAGCTTCTGTTCGTTTTTCTGTTCCCGTACCCAAAAGGGCAAAAACGAGACCCTATAACTAAGAATCCAAGTCTAATTGTCATCAGGCTGTCTATAAAGCGTGATATGTAGGCAGTTGTCATTTTCACAAAAAATGTATTTCTATTGAACAAATACTGAAAATAAGTAAAATGTAAAATAAATATGGGGGGCGGGGATTCCCTGACAACAAATGCGATTTTTCAGATAAACGCTTGAAATTTCAATGGGTGTATCTCTGTTGCCGCTATAACAACGAATACTATAAGCAGAGTTAGATAAATATTTAAGATATTTAAGGCGGGCTCCCACACAACAGAAATGATTTTTAGCGATAATGAAACGGGACCCTTCATGCCCAAGTCTTAGCCGGCTATTATAATTAGAAGCCACTGAAGCCTTTGATCAAACTCTATACTACTTATTAACTCATTTAATTACAATAAAACAATATTCCCGACAATTACAAAACCTGCTTCAGTGATGGACCAGTTTTAACTTTCACATCTTTGTCATCACAAATGCTTTATTTGATATAAGATTATTAACTTTTGTAAATTCATAGCTTAAATTTAGGTACGGTAACTACGGAGTTACCGTACCTAATTTTAAGCTATTAATTTGAAACTAAAAAGCTCGAGAAATCATGAACCCTATACCGTATAGGGTTCATGATTTCTCGAGCTTTTCAATTTCTCGGGTCTCGAGAATTCTCGAGGCTTATTTCTCGGGTCTTCTCGGGATGTCGAGAAATTTATATTTAAGTACATTTTCTATTATTTAGTTCCAATAACGTCAACAAGGTCAGTGGTTTTCTTCTCAAATGAAAGTATCAAATTAATTATAAAACTTATGAATAACCTAATTAACTTTAAAAAAATACAGAGATAATATAATTCAGACTCATATTATAATGACAGCACCATTTTTAGCTGGTTATTTAGAACTTATAAATAAAAGTAGCTTCTATTAAACTAAACAAAAAATGTACATGAAATAAAACGTTAATTTATAGATTGAGTTTAATATATTAAGATAAATAATAATATTAATATTAAAGCCGAGAAAGGTGTATCTTGACTTGGCTCGCGAGATTGTCGACATGTGGGATGTGGATTCAGCAACTATTGTACCGATAGTCGTGACAGCCAATGGTTTAATAGCCAAGAGCCTCGACCAACACCTCAGTAGGCTGTCGTTAGGCAGCTGGAACAAGAGCTTGATTGGGAAAGCAGTACTTCTGGAAACGACTCGCATTGTGATGAGGTTCTTTTCTCTAAAGCCCCGACCGCTGGTAGTTTGGACCCTGTTCCCGATAGGGGTACGGGCTATTTTTTAAAACAAAAAATATAAAGTCGTGATAATACTTACCTGTTTGATTTCCATTTATCTAAAACTAGCTTTCCGCCAGCGGCTTCGCCCGCGAGGAATTCGGTTATATCGCGCTTTTTAGATTCCTCATTTTTGAGGATTAATTATCGTATCATTTAGCTTCTAAGTTTACATGTGCATATTCGTTTGCAATATATTACCTTGTTTTAAACGACACACAGCGCCATCTATCACCGAACTGGTATGAGCCTAACAATGTTTTTGTTTTCTCTAAGGAATATCATTTTTTTCAGGATAATAAGGACCCTATTATTTAATCCAGACTTCTAACTTTACGTCTGCAAATTTTCAAAACAATCGGTTCAGTAGTTTCGAAAATTCTCGGCTCGAGAATTCCCGGGAACCTTACTACGGTAACGTCTGCCGATTATCCAGTGTAACAAAAATTTTATCAGGTAAGATTAAATATAAACTTTGTTAAGTACATTCCAAGTCTTGGAGGTAAATTTATTACCTACCACTTTGTCACGGCTACATTTGTGACAGCCTCCGTGGCGTAGCGGTAGCGGACGGGGCCGCTGCGCAAGGTGGCGCGGGTTCAATTCCCGCACAGTGCAAGTATTAGTATGCATGAATATGAATATTTGCACTGGTCTGGTCATGCCTCGGAAAACACGTTAAGCCGTTGGTCCCGGTGGCCATACGAACATCTAGTGGCAGTCGTTACGGGTCGTTGGAGCCCTCAAAATTCCAACAATTGGTTTAACTGCAATGCTTCGATGTCACCTTCGGGTTGTGGAGGTCAGACGGCAGTCGCTTCACGGAAAATGTCGAAGTTTAGCTATATCAGCAGTTGGTCTGGTAAAGCGGATCCCAGACTCTAAAGCTGAAAAGGTTTCGGATGCGACTGGGATTAACGCTGGGATGATGATGACTTTGTCACGGCTACATAAGCTTATTCCCAACCGATCCGATAGTAACAATAATCCACGGAACCTAACAGCTGAATTTAAGAAAGCTTGCAGACTACAAAGTAACAGTTTCAAGAATATATATTTAATTTTAAATTAATATTCAAAACGCTTTCATAGAATATCATGACAGTACACTTGTTTATTTTCGTACAAATGCTTCTTGGGCAAGGCCATTCCAAAATCTAAATATAAACTCATCCTTGCGTAACAGATATTTACATAACCAGTACAAACAAAACAGTTTTCTTATTTACCGTCGCAAAAAATGCATTAAAGGAACTTACGTTATCGAAATAACCTCATACTTTAAGAAAAGTACTCAATATTGTCTGTTACTCCATGACCTCATATTCAATAAAACAGTTTAGCTAACGTCTTATTATTTATTCAGAAAAGGTTCCGTCTTATTATTATGCCTATAGCAGTTCTGTTAAATAAGAGCCATCTTTATCATTAGCAGCGTGACTAACTTTATACGAGGACTGACTCACTAAATATTTAATGAACTTTAAAGTTCAGGAACTACTGGTTCGATTAGAAAAACTCTTCGTGTTGGATAGCCCATTAATCAAGGAAGGCTTTAGCCTATATAACATCACTCTGCGACCAATAGGAGCGGAGCATATAAAAAACGCAAACGAAATCGCGGGCGACTGCTGGTCAATCATATTCTAAGAACTAGATAACGAATCTGAAATCTCTTTTTAAAGTCCAGTGCATGGTCCATCACATGAATACCATGTAGGTATGTCAATGCCTGAGATGGTCTTTTGAGAAAAGAAACACACAGATTGAGAAAATCAATCAGTGCACGTATTAGTCAGAAATCGTGCAGTTCAAGTCAGAACTGAAGGAGTTTCAACGTATAGGACATTTGGGTAGGTCATAAATTACTAAAACGGCCAAAACCATGAGAAAACAAACGTAAGAAAGAGAAAAATTAAAAAAAGTCTTCATGTTGACAATATTTAAAATAATAAAAGAATACAAAGTAACCAAATGTCACTGTATAATAAATAAAATCCGTTAATTTCAATGTGTATATTAAAAAAACATGAAATTGACACAGCTCAGCCCCTAGCCATTTAACCCGACTGCCGAAGTAAGAGGATAAGGTTTTTTGTCCTCAATATAATCTTTAAAGGTACAAAATGCTTTCTGGCACAACTTACGTTTAATGAATGATTCGCATTTATGAAGGCTTAAGATCTTGAACTTGACTTAGAAGTTTATTAAAAAAGCGCATACATTGGCATATGAAAGATCCACCTATGTACGTATTTTCTTGAGCCTTGTTGCAGGTACAACAGTGTTTATATTTATATTATGGATATAAATGTATTTTATAAACGATTCTATATTTTTACGAGGAATGTAAAAGGAGACAAGGTACAGTTATTATATTAATCTCCTTAAATTTGGTTACGATAGTAACTCGAGCTTAATTTTAAAACTGATCGAAGCTTGCTTTTGTTTAACAAAGACAGTCTGTGTCCTTGAGTGAACCGAGTGTAAAAAGAGCTATAATGCTAGAGATTGAAAATATTGACAGCTCATTTTGCCTAACTTTTCGTGACTTTTTTTTTTTTTATATAATTTATAAACCAGCGCTTGACCGCAATCCTGCCTGATGGTAAGCAGTGACGCAATCGTTGATGGTAAAGCGCACTAGTTTATTAAGAGCCTATTCACTCTAGCCTTGAAGACACTCAAATTGTAGTCCGACGGAAACACCGCCGCGGGCAAATTGTTCCAGTCCCTCGATGTACGCGGTATAAAGGAGGAGGCGAAGCGCTTCGTCCGGATCGTAATGGTGTTAACAACGTAAGGGTGGAAACCAGCCGTACGACGGGTCGTCCGCTGGTGGAACGGAGATGGGGGAATTAAATCATGCAATTCCCTCGCACACTCCCCGAAATGCATCCTATAGAACACCGAAAGGCTGGCTACTCTACGCCTGTGCTCTAGGCTTTGGAGACCAACTCGAGTTAGATCAGGGTCACCAATCAGCCTCTTTGCACGTCTCTCCACTGAATCCAAAGTGGCCAGGTGACACTTGGCAGCACCAGCCCAAATGTGGCTGCAGTACTCCACACACGAACGGACCTGTGCTTTGTATAACATTAGAAGCTGCCCAGGTGTGAAGTACTGCCGGACCTTTGCGATAACGCCAAGTTTCCTGGCAGCCACCCTGGCCTTGGACTCAATGAACCGCCCAAAGTTAAGGTTCGAGGAAATCTCAACTCCCAAGAGCTGAAGGCGGTCGGAACACTCCAAGGACACATTCCGAAAAGTAGGGGCCAAGGTGAACGGGCTCCTTTTGGCGGTGAAAAGACACGCCTGTGTTTTGGCGGCATTGAATGCTACAAGATTGGCATTGCCCCATTCGGAGACTGCCTGCAGTGCAACACTCGTTCGCTCAACCATGGCCTCTCTTTCGGACCGGATTGATTCCCTACTAGCCCGAGCATCCGGCAGGTATCTCTCTACAACTGTGCTGTCATCTGCATACCCATAGATACCGGGCATCAGCAGATCGTTAATATGCAGCAGAAACAGAGTTGCAGAGAGAACAGACCCCTGAGGAACACCGGCATTAGTTGACATGGGCTCAGAAGAGCATCCGTCGACAACAACTCGGAGGGACCGTTCAGTCAGGAAGTCTTTTACCCAGCCAGTCAGGCTAGGGGAAATGCCGTACGCTGGAAGCTTACTCAAAAGGCCAGCGTGCCAGACCGGTCGAAGGCCTTCGGGACATCAAGGGAGACAGCAATCGCTTCCCCATTCTTCTCGAGGGCCTCGCCCCACAAGTGTGTGGCATACACTAGTAGGTCCCCAGTTGACCGATTGCGGCGAAACCCGTACTGTCGGTCACTGAGGAGATCGTTACCTTCCAGGTATGCCAAGAGGCGCGAGTTCAATACACGCTCCATAATTTTGCAAAGTATGGAGGTGATCGAAATCGGCCGATAGTTGGCGGGATCGGCACGACTACCCTTCTTGGGCACAGGCTGCACGTTAGCAAGCTTCCAGGACTTGGGCACTATACCAGTCCTAAATGAGAGGCGATACAAGCGCGTCAATACAGGAGACAACTCGGGCGCACATGCTTTAAGAACAATCGCTGGTATACCATCCGGACCACTAGCCTTATTCACGTCCAGACGACACAGTACTCTCAGAACCTCCTTGTTTCTAATGCGAACCTCAGGCATTGAAGCTCCGCAGTGAGGTAAATTAGGTGGAGTAGCACTGCCAGTATCAAGACGCGAATTATGGGCAAAGAGAGATGCAAAGAGACCTGCTTTCTCTCTCGCCGTATGAGCCAGTGTTCCATCAGGCCTAACCAGCGGAGGCAGTGAGGGCCGACAGAAGTTCGCCTCAACCGATTTGGCAAGGGACCAAAAAGATCTGCTCCCGGATGGCTGCGCAGATAACTTGTTGCCAATATGGGTAATGCGGTCGAAGCGAGCCTTCTTGAGCGCCTTCTTGTAGGACTTGGCAGCACGGTTAAAGGCTCTCTTCTTTGAGCTTAGATCCGGAGCTCCGCGGTCACGAGCGTCAACCCAGGCGAGAAATGCCGTGTGCTTTCGCTGTTCAGCTTGGACACAATCGGCATTGAACCATGGGCGAGCCGAGCCACCGACGGGCACGTCATTAAATGGGATAAAATACTCCATAGCTTGACGCACCACATCGGTTATAGCGTCCGCACAGCTCGAAGGATTGTCAGAAGAGAAGCAGACCTGCTGCCAAGGATAAGACGCAAAGAAGACGTTTTCTTATTGTTACTATAGAGATCCGGGAGATCTTTTTCATTAACGTCAACGCTCTGAATCCACTTATTCAAGTATGAAGTGAGAAGATCCATAGCAGTGTTCCGGATCACTGTAATGATCCGCTAATAATGAAGCTCGTTAATTAACTCATGAAGTTTGTGGAGTCGCGCGACTATGATAAAGAAGCCTTCAGTTACTCTTCTTGTTATAAGGATATACATAATTCCAAGTTATTTATAGCCAAGCACGCACGAATGCACGTATGTAACGAGATAAGACCGAGACAGCAATAATTAGGTAGTATGCTATATTTATGACGTAACTCATGTAAGGAACAATCAGTATTCAGACCTCAATCAGAAACCACAGAGCGTGACGAAAACCACAGGGACGTAAAATTCTGTGTGTATTGCAAATGCTGATCCGCTATCTTGTCTTAAAATGATTTTGTTTGTATCCCACAGTTTCCACTTATACAGGGAGAAAACGATTTTGGTAGATCGTTGACTAGGCGAATACCTATTGCAATAGGCGGAAATCGTTCGACTCGTTCGCATGAACGAGATATCGAGATAAGTTTTTACGTCTAGGGACTAAAATTTGAATTCAATAAGTTTTACATGAAATAAGGAAACATGTTTTTTTTTTTTAATTATAAACTAGTGCTTGACTGCAATCCCGCCTGATGGTAAGCAGTGATGCAATCGTAGATGGTAAAGCGCGCTAGTTTATGAAGACCCTAGTACCTCAAAAAAAACTGAGTGAATAGGAAGGAAGACGGCAGTTGAGCGATGTGACGCAATGTTTAAAACCAACAACATAACCGATAATGCTGCGCCAGAGGGAGATTGATCTGGAGACCCTCCACGACCAAACTCCCGACACAACAACATTTAGCGCATTGTATCCGGCACACACGCAACACAACTGCTCAGACCCGTATATTCTACAAATAGGCACATTCAAATTATTTTGGATAATATCATGTTTTCCTTTCCTCTGTGATTGAAGTACCAGAATATAATATGTATGATAAATCTACGAGTAAAATTAATAGACATCAAAATCCATTCACCCATTCATCTGTTATGGCTGCCGTTAATAGAATGGTCTGCTTTAGAACAAGTAGGTAGTGTAATTAAAGACACGAAACATCTATAATATTCTATATGCTTGATTATTGAACTGTACGTTAATATGATTGATTAATGCCAACGTATAAGTAGATTTATGTTTGATAAATTATTTTGTTACAACACACTAATGTATTGTGAAACTCAAATTGGTAACAAAAACATTCATAATCAGTAATTTGTAGGACATAAAATTACAAAAAGGTACAAAAGGAAGGAAGGATATATTTTTTATTAAAAGGCTTATTTTAGTCCTGTAAATAATGATGAAGCTTATTTTGTCAATAATATTTGCCTATACTAAAAACAGACTACAAATACCAAGTAATTGTGTCAGAAACTCGTTAGAGGGCATTTATATACCATCTGGCATGCAACATACGCTCTTAATTAGCCATGTGTCAATCGTGTAAAAATACTAAGTGTAGAACAGCTATCGTATGACCAATAAGAGCTCGCCTGTCCTACTTAACTTCTCTATACTTGCCAGCTTTTAATATTACATCACGGATGTTAATCAAGGTAATGCCCAATGTAAACTCAAAAGATAATTCTGAGGTGCCTACAGCGTTAAAATGCATTAATTTATGGAAATTTTCCTGTTGATTAAGAGAATCATAAATGAAAGAGGTAAAATATTCTTTTGACATCGCCTGGCCAATTATGCCAATATGAATATATAATTTATAAATTGCTCGCTTAGTTAACTTAGCATTAATTATATTATAGTAAGTCAAAATACAGTTTTCGAAATTATCAAAACCTGAACTGAATCCAAGTTATCAAGGCATTCCAACATACCGCTAGGACAATGAGTTAGTCAACCTAGCTAGTTAACAGTTATTATAGCACAAACTGCTTAACACTATGGCTGGATTTATACTTGACTGGTGTTTCAGTTCAGACATTAGGCACTGGCACCTAGCAGACTTAATTTTTTTGGCATTATTATTATTATTATTCATTATCATCATTAGTCTTTTAAGCTGGATTGTAATTAGTCATTAAGAACCAGGTTCTTTTTAATAAAAGATTTTATTAAACCTAGCTGAAACGACCACTGCCTTGGCAATGAAATTGATATCTAACTAAATATACAGTGTTCCACTGAAAAAACATTAAATTTGTGACAATTAATCAACTGAACACAATGAGGTTTAAGGAATTTCTTCTCTTTAATCAATTTATGAGAATACGTGGAATTAACATTAGCAATAGTGGAATCATATCTATTTAACTACCCTAAGTTTTACAGTGTTTTTCGTTGTTTCATAAATCATCATCATTTGACTAGCCTTTTTCCAACTTTTTTTGGGGACGTTAGGGTAAGCTCTCAGTCTAACCGGATTCAGTATATCACTATTTTACATGGAGTGACAGTGACTCCTTATCTGACGTCCACAACCCAATTACTGGGTAATACGATAACCCCTGGTAAGACTGGTGGTGACTTTCGGACTTCTGTCAACGATCTATGTATGAAGCCGGGTCCAACGACTTTAATATGCTTTCCGAACTTCGAAATCCGAAGCACTCTCACAAGTCACTTGTTTCACAATTCTAGAACGAAAATAGAAAGCCTCATTTTAAAAGTGGTGTGTTTTATAATGTGAATGAATTTACATCAACAGAAATAATTATAAAAAGAGAAAACTTTTAGAACATTCAGCCACAGAAGGCAAAAAAGCATTTTTCAAATACTTTTAATTTACAAAATGTAGTTAAAACTTCCACGTTTTAAATAAGTCGCACATATAATGGCGACGACGTGAAATGTGGAGTGTTGAGACTACTAAAGTATCACTTCCGAAACACACCGGTGGGTAGGTGAAGGCTGAAAGGAAAGTGGAAACCTCTTAACTTGCTCTACATTCGTAACCACCACCTAACTAAATGACATACCTACTCATATACATTTTTAATGAGCGCATTCCTTTGAAAGTCAGAGTAGCCCGTGAAGTTAAAACTTTACTTGCAAGTTGCATTTTTTTTTGTGAGTATCAGATTGCATGCTGATTCCAACAATATTTGCAACCGTAACAAATATTGCTACACAAAATTAATATTTATTTATTTAATAACACACTAACATTACAAGTCGCATAACCTAATGCGCCAGAGAGAATACATTTAACGACATACATTTTATAAAGTTGCACAAATAATAAAATTTAATAAAAGCAATTCTAAAAAAAATTAAACAATAAAGTATTTTTTTTTCATATTATTTGTTATAATATTAAAATGTAAAACAACACTATTCAATTGGGTAATTGCACACACCATCTGTAGCAATGCAATTACAATCAGCAATGCAATTAAATTGGTCTCAAATATCACGATTTCATGTAATGGTCATTCAATAGGGTAATATGAACTTGTATTGACGATAAATAAATATTTCTTATAAAATGTGAATCATATTATAGAATAAACACACACGACCTGATACTAATCTGCAAACTGCAGAAAAAAACTTAAGAAAATTAGAATTTCGCGAGCTATCTTTTTATCCGTTCTGTGAACTACCTACCCTGACGCTTTCGGCTTAATGCTGGCTGGACCGGGACCTTACTCGAATTATACTTTGAAATTATTTCTTACAGAGATATAGATCTTGAAATTACAATAGTAATTTTTTCAAGGGCAACTTAGTATGGTATGGCAACGTGAGAAGTTACGAACACTGATGTCATATTGCTTTCCAGCAATATAGTCCGTTCTATATTTACATTACGCTTGGGATAGGTGCCAGCTGGTCAAATCCGCCCGTTTGATTCGGATCAGCAACACTGAACCTATATACCTACATTATTATCAATAACGCGACTAACTAACATGTTTTCAAATTTCAGTTAACATAAAACAAAACGGAAAATAAATAGAGGTATGAAACATACCACTACATACTTTAGTATCATACTGGTTTTTGTTTCAATCAAAACTTTACGCACCGTCCTTCAAATTACAAAACTGGGTTAATAAGGGCTGCTAAGGTACATTCATAATCAACGAACCTTTATGAAAAACGAAAAGCTTTGACCGCAAATGCTGTGTTCCGTTCAGTAATCCACCTGTTTTAAGTGAAATGGACATACCAATGCGACCTTTTACATATTTCTGTCTAGGTAGACTTGTTTTGCAATTTGTTTATATGCCTTCACCTTCTCTTCCTAGTGGTATATTACCACATGGATATTTTGGATTCAGTTTCTATTCGTTTACTCGGAACTGAATTGTTATGTATATCAACATACACAGATACGAAACTATAAGTAGCTTATTTTCATAGCAACATAAAGGACAAGGTTCACATAATGTTATCCACTTTATCCTGTATTCTGTGTTTGCAGTGGTATTTCCGATGCGGACCGAATTATAGAATTGAATAGCAGATACCTAACCCACTATGAATTTTCTACATGAGTAGAGCGTTATACAGCGAATAATGGCGACTGGAATCGATTAACGGAGCATGGAGTAACTTCCTGGACAAAATTTGAATAGACTTTTCCTACAGAGTCTTTTGATTTTTCAAGGATTGGGTAAGCAAACATACTCCCATGACGATTTCGGCCCCGATAACTACTTCTTTTATGACGGTTATGGATTACGAGCGTGTGATCTTATTTGGTTATGAAGCCATCTTGGCTGTGACGGCACTTGTGCACAATGTAGTCACTTAGATACGATTTTGGTAATGACATATTATTAGTTGTGCAAACACTAATATGTGGGTAATATTATCTGTATTTTTCTATTTATATTGCGGGTCATATTGGTTATGATTGATGTATTAAACTACAAATTTCCAGTTTTAGGTAACAATGAAAAGTCAGCGTATACTGGAAATGTATGCCTAGTTTAATATATCGCCGATTTTTTATTTATTTATTTATTATGGCACACCAACGACATATTTACAATAATAGTGGTATAAAAAGCAATTACATTAATACCTAATTACGATACTAGTAGGTATATCATCGTCAAAATAGAAGACCATCCTAAAGATATACTATAATATTACCTTTTATAATAAATAAAGTGGATAGCCAGTTTCGTTCATTTTTATTAAATTCAGAGCGCGGTATAGATTTTCCCAACAAGTACCTAATTAAAATACGTGAACTACCCAAACGTTTCCATGGATATGTATAAAAATAGGCTGCGTGAATACGTAAGGCATAAATATTTGCGAATATCGTGTTGTGTGTACGAACATCATAGCACAGTATCACATAAAACCTTATCATAAAAGTTCTACCAGTAGAATACATGGTTCTCTATGACTACACAGCATATTATTATAGTCACTCCAAAACTATTAAGTTCAATGACATAAGCTGTATAGCCTGACGGCCGACGATAGCGCTATATATATTATGAACATTGATAAGCTCACGTAATTTGCCGGAAAACAGACTGACTATAATAATGTTGGAACGTACAATACTTAAGCAATTTTATTGTGTGAACAGTTTGTATAATGACAATGTTATTTATACACAGTGAATGATCGTATACAGAACAGCTAAACAGCTTCTTTATCTATTTATTGGCTAGGTTTAATGGTATGGTTAATTAGTTTGGTTTTTAAATTTATCTGTCGCTGGATTAACACCACACTGATTAATTTGATACAAAAGGAAAACAAAAATTTGACACAACTTACCAGTTTCTAGGGAAAAAGATCCGTATAACAACCAATTACAAGCACAGAAATAAACACTTTCAGAGCACTTAACCGTTATTTTTCATGCACTGTTAGTAAAGGCACAATGCGTGTAAACATGCGCGTGCGTTGCCGTACACTGACGGGAGCTGGTAGGATCAACGCGGACGGATGTGTGACGATGATTCAGAAACTAAGCGGGTGTCCGCCAACCGTTCTATAGAAACTCTACAACGATTGCCGAACTCTTGAGAGCGCGAGCGTTTCGACCGACACTGAACTATTGCTGTGACTCATTCATAAGGTGACGTGACGTACGGATCATAAATGATGACAACATAGGATACAAAATTGACAACACCCGACTGCTGAGCCAATCACTAGGTCACGCCGATACGATGCTCGATATTCGTGCATATTTAATATCATGTTTGCCGAAGGTTGAACGAAGTGAATTCTATGTCGTCATTTATAAATGCATGCACTGGGAACGTACTTTGTATAGTAACAGCCAAAATATATTATGTACGTGGCCTTAATGAAAAAGAAGAATGACAATGGCAAAGTTATAAAAGAAATAAATACCCAATAAAGATCATGGTTAAAGGTTTCTCAGCAAATTGCTCGTTAATTAGCAATAGAAAGTTTAATTAGGCACACAGTCAACAACACTGTATAATACTTTGCTAATATAAAGCGTATTTGTGAAAATAAAACACAATTTTATTGGTAATTATATTAAGTATTATAAAACTGAGATATAATGTAAGCAAGTATACGATAATATGCCTATAAGCTTTTATACTTCACTTCACGTAATTTCACTTGATAAAGGCATCTGGTATAAAAGCATTCAAGGACAGCCGTCTCTTACACCCTGGTTCGATGATAGTACGTTGAGCAGAAGCGACATTAAGTTAATTTTAAGACTTCGTTCGGGACACTACCCGTCAGCAAAATTTGCATTTCTCATGAAAAAGACCGAGTCTCCTAACTGCTCAGCATGCAATCAAATTGAGGATGTGCAACATTTGTTGATGGAGTGTACAAGGAATAAAGATGAACGGGAGCTATACATAAGGGAATTTAACATAAATAAATTAGATATAGGTTTAATACAATCCATTTTGTCAGTACCATTATCGGAGATGACGAAAAAGTTGTGTTGTTTAATTAAGGTTCTTGAATAGTTGTAGTCTTTTTTTTTTTTTAATTTATTTGTTTATATTTATTTTATTGGAGTTTATACTGTATTTAGTAAGTAAGATCAATGTAAAGGGAACGATGGGGCTGACATATCCCCATAAAAGCCCCAAAATAGAAACAGATTACAAAAAAAAAAAAAAAAAAAATATACTTATTTTTAATTACTCTGCAAAATTAAAACATATTTAAGTTCTTAATTTCCTAATAACGTTAACTTGTTTTCAAAGAACAATGTTGAAGTTGATGTAATAAAAACTACCTTTTTTATAATTTTTTACGTCACGCGGCGCCACCCTCGTAGGCCGAAATTATCCCATGGGAACGTAATATTACCGGAATAATAAGTATTCTGTGTGGTAATCTAGGTTAATAAACTATCTGTGTGCCAAATTTTATACAACACCGTCCAACAGTATTTGCATGTTTGAGTCCTCTTCACTGGCGACCCGGGCCCCTTTTCTTTCGTGGGCTCTCTGTCCTCTGATAACTAGCAAAACTAAATTCGGTCACACCGTATACAGAAGGGCATCAGCATCTTTGTTATTGTTAGCATTGAAAAAGTTTGGGCGACTTATGCGTAATTGGCGCTTCTTGTGTATAATAATCGCCTTCAAACCGATTCGTCTCAAAATACACTGTTGCTTTGTGGATTGAAGTGTTCTCTCCTTCTTTCTTGGTTTCGAGCGAGCTCCTGCAACCAATCATCGGGTATACCATAAGTTGTAAGGTGGCGCAGTTATAGCGCAGGTATTACCCGAAACTGAATTTCCTAAACTTACAAATTCTCGAGGAATTAGTAATTGATATTACATTAGTAGATGAAATGTAGTCTCCTCGTCAGAAAAGTTCGTAGAAATCGATAGTTATTTCATGTGATATTTACTAGTCTACTCTCTAGGGGCGAAATATGTAACATGCCGAAATAGGCCATGTGGGTTTATACATTATTATGTAGCATACAATATAAAAGGTCAACGGCGAGGAACATGTTCTCAAATAAAAGAAAATTCGTACTGTCAACGAGAAAACTTTTGGAGTGCGATCCTCAAACCCAAGTACTGAAATTCGCGGTAAACTTGGCGAAAATATTCAATAGCTAGTAACTGTTAAAGTGAACTAATGTTCCTATCTTTCCACGAATTAAAGGTAAGGTATAACGTTAGCTATTCCACTTTCATTGGTCGGTTTATAAGAAATGCATGTGGTAGATTCTTTTATATTACATGTCTACGATGCCAGTATCATTTGAACAATAATAAACTAACGACTACCATATGAATAAACAGAGTTTGAATAATATTAATTATTGCGACTAATATTAAAGTAAGAGTTAAGAACAGAATATTAGTCTCGTCCATTGAAACA
Source organism: Sesamia nonagrioides (assembly GCA_017933935.1). Taxonomy (NCBI): domain Eukaryota; kingdom Metazoa; phylum Arthropoda; class Insecta; order Lepidoptera; family Noctuidae; genus Sesamia; species Sesamia nonagrioides. The sequence goes on from JADWQK010001782.1 coordinate 26,225, forward strand.
TAACGACAATTGTTTCGAACTATGTAGTTCTTATCACTCTATACATTATCAACATAATGCCGTGCATTAATTTTAGTACTTATACAAAAGCCTACTGATTTTAAGTTATAGTCTCGCAGTATTAATTACGCTTTCATACGATAATCCGATTTGTTCGGACGGAATTATTATTACATATTATATTAAAATTTATTTTTTAAAAATTAAACCAGGTCGTGCCTTTATAATTAATATTATAAGGTGCAATTTTGCATCTTCGTCAAATTTCAGAAGGCTGTTATGAAAGGCTTAAATAATCAAATGAAATTACGATTCCTGGTATAATGAATAAATCATGATTTTTTAGGTTATTTAGGTTGACAGCGGTGCTGATTCTCTTGTTCACAAACTAAACTAATTTTAAGTTAAGTGCATTCTTCATTCTATTTCATAAAGAAAAGAATAGAAGATAACATTTTAGTTTAATCCTGTCATTTATGTGTTAAACAAATTTCAAACAGAATCACCCGGTTTCGGTGCCTGCGTGCGCCATGTCGACGACATGAGGATCTCACAAAATCCAATTTCAAAAAATAAAAAAAATAAAACTATTTATACCATAGTTACCTCTTTGCATTTGATGAGGGTGAAAAGCGACAGCTTCACAACAAGGGGACGATTAATTGATCAATGTTTCAGTTCATGTGAAACTAATTGGTGACCCCCGTCATACATCTTGATTAATTTTAAAGTATTATAGTGCTGCAAAATGCCACCTGGCAACTTTGAACTCAATTGAAAGGCGTGCGAAGGGTCTAATTGACGACCCAGATTTGGTTAAGAACCAGCGTTTCGGTATTCTATAAAATACATTTTGTTGTGTGCGTGGGAATTACGTAAGATAATTGCGCCATCAACGTTCCATCATCACCTTTACGTTATTGACACCGCTACGGTACGGAGGAAGCATATCGTCTGGTCTTTTATACTGCCTACGTCGACTGGAACAATTCCTGGAACGATTCATGGAACAAAACCTGCGGCGGTCTTCCTGTATGATTGCAATTTAAGTGCCTTCAAGGTTAGAGCGAATAGGCTCTTAATAAACTAGTGCGCGTTACCATTAGCGATTGCATCGCTGCTTACTATTAGGCGGGACCGCGGTCAAGCACCAGTTTAAAACGGTAAAATAAAGTGGACAACACTCTCTTGTTGGTTCATACGTTTCAAATGACTTGAAAAAAGAAAACACGCATCTTATTGTTACATAACATCTCTATAGAATAAAACCCTCGCTAGCACGCGATTTCAACCCTTATTTGAATAAGGTTGCTAGCTGAAAGGCCATGGGACTGTACCAACTAGCGAGAGAGCAAGTCACATTATGTAGTTCATAAAATGACTACTTATTTTTAAATTAGAATTACTTTTTTGTTACAATAAAGGATTCGTACGTATTCTTCATTTAAGTCCCAGCCATTGCAATTCAATTCCGATTTCTGCCAGTAAATGTTTATTGGCAGGAATGAAGAAAATTATTTATAAGTATTAGACTAAGACGATTTTTTCTCCAATTTAACCTTAAAAAAATCAGTAGGCTAATGACAAATAAATACGAATTGCGGGAATCCATATAAACAATAGTTAACAATACAGAAAGAACATTGAATTCTCCTGCAAATACACTATATTGTGTGCGTTCGCGCAGCGGAATGTTGTTGAATTTAAAGATTTTAAATATGCAGATATTTAGTGTATGACATCGTGTAATTGTGTATGGTAAAAAAAAATTTGTGCGTCCAGCCATTGTGGAGAAATTCACCAAAAACTGATTCCGCTGGGCGAACGTTGTCCTGGCGGAACTTTTTTTAATCCATTGACTTCAGAAAAAAGAGATGTGTCCAAAAATTTGTGTGTATTTGTGTGTAATTGTGTATGTATGAATAAAATTTGTGCATGCATAGACTTCGGAGAAATTCAAGTTTCCGCTGCGCGAACGTTTGGCCATTAGCTAGTTTTCATATAAAGCGTTTACATAGAGAGCTGTAGATTTTTACATATGTTGTTTTGAATTTGTGCATATTTGTGTACAAAACAGATTTATAAAAAATCGTAGCGCTAAAAAGATAAAAATATAAACGTAAAACACGCTTTTTAGGTCAGAGTTCTTAAAGTATGCACTTTGTGGTCTAGATTTTTACGTTTATACAAACCTTGTAAGTGTCTGCAACATATTGCCAAATATCAATGACGTTCCTTTAGTAATTAAAGAGATATAGGACAATTTACCATGACAAAATCACTGTTTACAAAGCAGTCAAATATCACGACATTCTAAAGGAATTGCATGGTAAAATGTATGCCAATAATTAGTGTATTCATTCAACTATTCACATGCAAAATTTCATGTCATTAAATTCAGTAATTAAAGAAGACCAATTAAAATACTGACGAAGCATCGAAAACCTACATAACCCGACCAAGTTCGGATAGCTATAAAAAAGCGGCCGTGCCTAAAGATGGGCGGGTGGGTAAAAAATGGGTGGGTAAAAATTGGTAAAAAAGGGTAGAATAGGTAAAAATTAAAAAATACCCATTTTTACCGGGTATTTATAATAAATACCGGGTATAAAATGAGTTGTTATTTAATTGGCTTCGTCATCAATACTACGATCAGGTACTGGAGTGCTTTCGGATCCTACCACCATCTTTGGGACCCAACTTAACCCCACCTGCCTGACGGTGCACCCGCTGACTTACGGATGGGGTGCTGACGCCAGTTTTCCCTTCGGAGCTGAGTGGTCTGACGGCAGTCGCACTCGTAAAAGCAAAACAAGCCTCACTATTATGAATAGGAAAGGAAGAATGCACGTGACACAGTTAGGGCGCCGCCGCAAACGGCGCGCAGGAGCTACGCCCGACTCCTGTGACCTGTGGGCTAGATCTAACGTGTCAGAGGCGGATACGGCTGAAGAAGCGAGCCAAAACCAGGAAAATCCGTTGTGCTTTTCCTGGTGTGGTGACGCCGAAAGTATGTTGTACTGGATCCAGCTCGAAGGACAGTTTCACGGGATACCGTTATCCCAGCGAGTGATTCTGGGTGGTCATTTGAACAGTCATGTGGATGAGAAGAGTCTCGGGCTTGAGCGTGTTCACGGCGGCTTTGGCTTTTTAAACAACATTCTCCAAACGTGTACAGCCGCTAACCTTGCAATCGTGAACACCTACTTCAAAAAGAAGCAGGAGCACATTGTCACCTTTCGCAGCGGGCGAAGCGCTACCCGAATAGACTTTCTACCAACTAGGAGACACCACAGCGGCAAAGCAGCCAACTGCAAAGTCATAGCCGGTGAGAATCTCACTGGACAATACCGCCTCCTTGTCATAGATCTCTGGGTAACGGCCCATCGTAGACGTGTAGAGCACTGCCGGCACCAGATTTGGTGGCAGCTGCTTGATGAAATAAGTCATAGGGGTTCACATCGGTTATTAGAGATAAGTGCGCTGGATCGATGAAGAATATGTCCAAGACCATTGGGGCAGGATCCAGGCAGCTATTATTGGGGCGGCGCGGGTGGTGCTCGGAGTCTCCAAGGGCGGCCGCAAACGTGAAAAGGAGACCTGGTGGTGGGACGACACGGTCCAGAGGAAGACTAGGGTGAAGAAAGCCCTCTTTAAAACGTGGCATCCAGATCGCGACGCATATAAGGTTGTCAAACGTGCCACTAAAAGAGTTGTAGCCAGAGCCAGAGCCAGACCACTTGCAAGCGCTTTACGAGAAGTAGGAATCATCTGAGGGGCAAAAGATCTTTTCCAAATTGGCATGTTCCAGGGTCAAAGCGGCATAGGATATATCCAAGTGCCGTTGTGTAAAAGACCCTACTGGCAACCTGCTATGCAAAGACCTCACGGTGAAAAAGAGATGGCGCTTGTACTTCCACGAGCTGCTGAATAAGCAGCACCAAGAGGTGCAGACACGGAAATTCATTCCAAATCTTGAATTAGTGCCCCCGATAACGCCCGAGGAAGTCCAAACGACTTTTCGTCGCATGGCAAATCGGAAAGCTGTCGGAACTGACGGAGTCCCCATTGAGGCCTGAAAGGTGATGGGTCCTCGCGATGCGGGCATGTTAACTAACCTTCTGAACCGCGTGTTCCTGATCGGCAAAATTTCAAGCCAGTGGGGACTGAGTATTATTACTCCAGTCTTCAAAGGCTCGGTATACACCCTGAAGAATTTTGAGAGGATTATAGACTCTCAGATTCGGCAGGAGTATGCTGTCTCGGGAGTGTCAATATGGGTTTCGTCCAGGGTACGGAACCATGGATTCTATATTAACACTAAGGTTCGCCATGGAGAAATACAGATTGAAGAACACGCCTCTATATAATGCTCTTTCTATGTAGAAAGAGCATATGCAGTCCCCATACAGGCCTCAGCATCCATGATCCACCTCCCTGGTTGCTCATGTATGCTGAGGCGATATCCTCACTGTGACTGTCCCCTGTCCGCATCGCTGGCTGACCCGGACAGTTGGAGCGGCGTGTGAATTAGGCGGCTGACCTGTCCCACCGGACCGGAACCACAGTATACTAGCATGAATGGAGGATTGCGGAAGCAGTTTTCGTTCTCGCAACCCCCTGGTGTAGGTGTGAGATGAAACACTGGGGTGGTTTTCAATCATTAAGAGTCCGACAGACCCGTCGCCCGCCCCAGGGCGGCGGACATCGCATGAGGATGTTCCACCCCGGAAACAAAAAAAAAAGAGGATTTCGGGGCGGCGCCGGCAGCGGCGCGGGAGCCGAGCGGGCATGGAAGACCCGTTCTCGAAACTAGCGGGCAGATCGCGCGTCACTATAGCCGCGTAGTATTGTGTTCACGATTGTGTCGACGAGATATTTCTTTTTATTCGCGAAAGAAATGTTTGAACAATGGCGGCAACAACTTTTTGATTCAAATTTATTCCTAACGCTCGATCACCGCTTGACTTTAAGTACACCGCTCGCTGCCCGCAAGATTCGAGCGCGAGAAGTAGGTACACCACTCGCCGCCGCCGCCGCCGCAACGCTGCCCGCAAGATTCGAGGCAGAGGCCTAAAAAGAAACCGTGGCCCTGGCGCACAGGCACACACAGGCACAGGCCTAGAGCGGGAGAGGTCATTTGACGATTTCTCATCCAGAACAAAAAAATGGTAGTAGGCTATTTGACAGTATTCATTTTTTTTGGAATTTTTTACTTTAATTGCATAAAATGAGGGTTCTTTATGTCATTTACACGAGTTTTAATAAAAAATGCAATAAATGAGTTTGAGTTTGAAAATAATAACAATTAATACATACAAAACACCAAAATATGTTTAGCTTTTTGTTTCTCGCGCCACACATTGTGAAACGATCCGGATTGGCTAATGTCGCGATGACGTCATACGCGCATCAACGCTTGTTTTCGGCAAACTTATAAACGGTTTTTTGGGGGTTTTTATCGATTTATTTGTACAACCCGGTACAGCAACCTTTTACACCACCACCTTGTAAACCATTTTATTAGATAACAACAACAAATAATAAATAAAAACAAACACCACTTAGAACCGAAAACCGCTTGTACAAAGCACGACGCCATATTGCTGAATAAATCGTTTTCGCGGCTTATTTGAATTTTGAATTTTTATTTCTTACGAAATACGTATTTAAAATAAAAAACAAATACTTTCGGTGAACTTCTTAACCGCAACCAAGTAATTCGAGATAAAAATTATAAATCTGTCAAATAGCCTGTTCCGTAGTAGCAGGCCGTGTAATTCAGATTTTGTCGATTTTTTTGCAATTTACTGGTCAGTGTCAGGTTGTAACTTGATCAAAATATGATCTGCGATAATAATAACGATGTAACTACGGATCTACCCTAAATTAAATTGATTATAATTTTTACCCGGTAAAAATTAAAATTGGGTGGGTAAAAATAGGTATAAATGGGTATTTACCCATAGTTCGGGTTTTTACCGGGTAAATGCCCATCTCTAGCCGTGCCATATATCTTAAGAACGTTCTTAACCTTCCAATATAGTATTTATTAATATGGCACAGTTGCGTACACAAGCGTTAGGAAAAAATAAAACAATTGCATTTCTTGAATGAAAAATGTTTTTTTTTTATAAACGCCACTATCTACGACAAAAATAAATCTTCAATTAACAAGTACTTCTCTATTTAAATATCCGTGTACAAAATTATTTTTAATTACATATAATGCTTAATTATGTAATTATAATAACGTTAACAAACGCTTGCAACGGCAGCAATAGACTTAAATGTGTTTTACTAAAACAGGTTTAATAAACTATTATGAATATAAGGGTAAGACGTATAATATTTCGAGCTTCAATAAAAATTAAAATCACATCAGATAACTGGACTATTCAGTCGTATTATATTTGATCAACATTAAAAAAGTGCTTATAAACTAAAACATTTGTATAAAAAAGGTATTTTCAAGAAATATTTTAAATGAGTAGCAAATACAGTAAATAACCTCAACATTTCTAAGTATACCTAATATTTTCTAGTTCCAATAATAAAATTACAGATTAACAATCACAGATCAATAAAGTAGACTATTCAGTTGTTTAGGTTTGAGAGTCTGCCTAATATAAAAATAAATCAACATTTAAAAACAGTAGGTAGTACTTACTTGTGGTAATTATTTAATTTCCCTGAGGGGTCTATAGTAAGAATCCGGATCCGTGAAATATTCAATTGAAATTAGCTGTATGAATTTTATTTGCCTAAATTAATATATCTCAAGTCTCAAGCGCATACTTAAATAAAGTAACTACGTAAATAGTACCTACTTTGTCATAGTCAAATACATTTCAAAAAGTAGGTGTACAAAAATAAATGACCTTTATATTATATCGAAACAATTGTGTTATCACCTATACCAATTCAATACCGGTATTATACTGTAAATTTTGGAATGTTACCTAAATATATTGCACGGCCGCTTTTTTATAGCTATCCGAACTTGGTCGGGTTATGTAGGTTTTCGATGCTTCGTCAGTATTTTAATTGTTCTTCTTTAATTACTGAATTTAATGACATGAAATTTTGCATGTGAATAGTTGAATGAATACACTAATTATTGGCATACATTTTACCATGCAATTCCTTTAGAATGTCGTGATATTTGACTGCTTTGTAAACAGTGATTTTGTCATGGTAAATTGTCCTATATCTCTTTAATTACTAAAGGAACATCATTGATATTTGGCAATATGTTGCAGACACTTACAAGGTTTGTATAAACGTGAAAATCTAGACCCCAAAGTGCATACTTTAAGAACTATGACCTAAAAAGCGTGTTTTACGTTTATATTTTTATCTTTTTAGCCTTACGATTTTTTCTAAATCTGTTTTGTACACAAATATGCACAAATTCAAAACAACGTATGTAAAAATCTACAGCTCTCTATGTAAGCGCTTTATATGAAAACTAGCTAATGGCCAAACGTTCGCGCAGCGGAAACTTGAATTTCTCCGAAGTCTATGCATGCACAAATTTTATTCATACATACACAATTACACACAAATACACACTAATTTTTGGACACATCTCTTTTTTCTAAAGTCAATGTATTAAAAAAAGTTCCGCCAGGACAACGTTCGCCCAGCGGAATCAGTTTTTGGTGAATTTCTCGACAATGGCTGCACGCACAAATTTTTTTTTACCATACACAATTACACGACGTCATACACTAAATATCTGCATATTTAAAATCTTTAAATTCAACAAAATTCCGCTGCGCGAACGCACACCACTATATTCTCGCCAAGCTCCATAAAGAATAGAGGTAAACAAACCAATTTAGAGTTATCACAACTCACGTTTTACAAATCTCCTGTTATTTACATGATTATCGACTTTTACATGCTAACTATTTATTAACAATTCCTATTGCAGCATTTTTCAATAGAATGACTAAAATAACATGCATAATAACTTGGTATTTCGGAACACCATTAAAACGTCGACATTAATTTTACGTAATAGCCCTACAGAAAAAGAAAGATGGGTGAAATCCAGGTAATAAACATATTTTGTGGAATTCAACCAATTAATAAAGTTGAGGCATTTGTCAATACAATTTTGCGTATTTTAATTACTTTCAAATCAACTGCATAACACATGCATTGTAAAACTTTCAAGTATGGACTAAGTATGTTATACCTACATGTATCAAAAAAATTTAACCTATTAGGAAATTAGCTTACATGTGTGTCATATTTCATTAAAATCGGTTAAGCGTTGTATGCAAATCATAAATATCTAAACAAATAAACTGTTTACATTAGTAGGAAGTAGAATTATTACTTTTATGAAAATCATCCATCTTCTTTTAGGCGTAAACTATCGTTGCCTTGCCTAGAAACGGTTTGTTTACCTGTATTCTTTATCGAATTTGGCCCAAGTATAGGTTTGGTTGCGAGTTGTGGACACCAGACTTTTTATTTGGTAGAGATCCTTATATTTCTTGACATTCTCCGTAGTCGATTCGATACGAATATTTTGACTTGACAAAATATATTAGGTAAGACCTAATACCCCCCCCCCCCCCTACTATTTTCATGAAAATTATTTTATAATCCGTCGCAAGCCACGGAGCCACATATTCTAAACATCCCTAATATTAATAGCAGCCCGTTCCCGGTGCGGATAACTTAAAAATGATGTACAATTTAGTCCATAAAAAGAAAAATACCACACGCAGGTGAAATATTGCCCAAAAGCGGGCATGTTAAAAGTATACTAACTTTAATGTATGTACCTATCTATTTAATTACTGAATCTAATTCTATTTAAGGTTTGGTCAGTGTCATTTCCTCAATAATTTTCACGAGTTATCTATGTTTGTTAGAATGTAGCGAATGAAGGTGAAATGTCAATTTACACAATACCATTTGCCAGCGACGCCGTCGGTATTGGTATCATAAAAGAGTTAACTCATCCATGGCTATTGCCTATAAATTAGTTGGTACCGTAATTGAATGACTGCACGCCTACCAATATCAGCTTATAAGGTTTGTCGTATACAAAACCGAGAAGGGAATTTCTTTTTGCGAGAATAGTCTGAACAAATAATCTGTTTATGACAGCTCGCGACAAGCTGTTACTATAAAAATGTGCTTTAAAATAAGTCATCGTTGAAGTTGAAGATACAAAATAGTTTTACTATACAAATTCCTTGCCAGTTCTTTTTTTTTCTTTTATTTTATTTTTTTACAAGATGAATATATACGGACAAATCACACAGATTGAGTTAGCCCCAAAGTAAGTTCGAGACTTGTGTTATGGTATACACAACGACACTATATTTTATAATAGATACATATAATATAAACATCCAAGACCCAGGTCAATCAGGAAAAGATCGTTTTCCATCATGACCTGGCCGGGGATCGAACCCGGGGCCTCCACGTCGCATGCATGTTGACCGGAGGACACGGAGGACGACGTTTTATCTGAGTACTAAGCCGTTGGTGGGACGGTGGTTAGTATTAGTAGAATTTTCAACACTGATTTATTTATACTACCTATCTATATCTACAATTAATCTCACGTCCACACTAGCTATCGCTGAAAACCAGGGCCGAGCTCTGTCGCGTATACTCTCAGCATAATGCTGAGCAATGGCAGTTTAGCGCGAATATGATGCATGTTTATCCCCAACTTGCTTTTTTGTGTCTGTCATTTTACCCGAATGGCGAAAAAAGAAGGTTAATGTTTTTACAGCGTCATTTTTGCGGCATATAAACGTTGTTTTTTCATTTCTATAAGTCATTATTTATTCATTTAAATATACCCAGGAAAAAAGTCTTACCGTAAATTGTCATCATTATGTGAAACATATTTCTAATATCTTGAATACCTACCCACTCATTGTAAGAAGCTGAAGTTTGCAGGAAGTAAGATACTTGGGTAGCGGCCAAAACGAATCGATTTTCGCTCATCATTTTGGTCCAAATAACGAGACAAGGGGTGCCTTCGTCAGAGGGAAGATAATAATTCATGTTTAGTGGTATGGGAATTGTTAACGACGTATAATTTAATTTAATGTTATCTTAGAAGTGACCTTTTAGAATCACTTGAATTTTGTAAATATATTGAGAAAAGTATTCTTTATGAGGCATATTGGAATGTGTTTTGCCTGTCGAGACGCAGTAAGAATATGTATGAGTTGATGTACCGCTGCTTGTTTTATAAAATAGCTCAATTATGTAAAACAACTGAACAACGTTCAGCTGGATTCTCATTGCGCTACGCTTTACAGTATTGCTATCGATGTTTAGATGTAACGCAAAATGGCCTTATCTGATGTTGATATAAACGTACTTTCATAAAACTATTCCCTAATATCTATTACTTACTTGGATCGGCAACGACTGGTCCGAGTGGGTCAAAGCGGACACGGTGCTCTACAGCAGCGCGTGCAGCACAAACAAGATCAGAAAAAAATCTGTGTCGCCTTAATGCCAACTCGTCTCGACCCACCGGGGTGGCTGGAGGATCTCGCGGCCCATCATTTCCATCATCATCACCAGATTTGGCAGCAATCGCCTCAAATACTTCATCATCTTCCACATCTGACTCTTGTTTACTACTGGGCCGATTCTCTGATACCCCGTTGCTGCTGTTCGTTGTTGATTTTAATATCCCAGTGGATTTACGACGGCCTCCTGGGCGAACATCCACATTTGTCCGGGCAAGCTCCTTCTCCAGTCGCGCCAATTCTTCTAGGGTAGCGGAACCACGTCGACAATCTACAGAAAATCGCTTAAAATCCAGACGAGTTTTCTTGTAATCCACAGAATATCTCTTTCTAGTTAAATCTTTTTTAGGAAGCACGACATCTAAAGTATCTACCTCACCAGCATCGCTGGCAGAATCACTGCGTTCCTCTTCACTATTTTCCATTTTGATGGGTTCATCAAGGCTGGCAGGTAAGGATACTTCTTGTGCTCCTTCGTTTTCCAACTTCTCATCTGGCTCTACAGACTCTTTGACTACGTGTGACAATTCGTTCTTTTCCTGTGTATTGTTATCGTCGGATGCCGGCAACTTTTCTTTCATGTCCTTGTCATCTGATTCAGAGTTTAAATCCATTTTTTCAGATTTAGATTTGCTTTTACTAATTTTCTTGCCCGGGCGCGCACAACAACTTTTGAACATAATTATTATATAGACTTTTAAAGTATAAATATCTCATTTGCAAATGTAAAACGATAAACTGTGAAGACAATATAACAAATGTAATATATATTTTATAACAGCATTTTGTACCCAAACAATGTGATACAACAACTCGTAGTAGTATTTTTAAGTAAAGATTTTCACTTTGAAGAAATCGCAGGCCATATTAGTGTTACGGCAGGGGTGGCGTACGTAGGGGTCGGCAGCCGGCCGAGCGCGCGGCGGCGGGCGACTGACGGCACTGACGCAGGGCGGATGCGCCGCCCGCCCGGCGCATCCTGCCACCCGCGCCCACTCTCCACGCAGCTTTTGGGACTTAATAAGGACCCAAAACTAAACCCTGGCGGTATTATGTACCCAAAACAAAGGGTCTACAAGACAAAAATTGCATTTATAGACATCATTGCATTCAGTTTTTTGCAAAGGTATAACTGGATTCAAAATTTAACTAGATGTTGGCAAGACCATTTAGTTTTAAGACAGCTTAAAAATTACAGTTATTAATCTTTTTATTTAGGATTTTGTAAAGATAGAGCTTCGGGGTTCAAAGCTAACTTTTCATCGGTGACAATTATGAAGGAAAAAAAAACTGGTCTAGATTTCACTAGTTGGTAATCTAGGAGGTATTTTGGTAAATACCAAATCTAATTCACTAACGAATAAACGACAGCCAGTATTCAAGTGTGTTGCAAATATATTTTATCTTCAAGGTAATTCAAGAGAAGGCTGTTCACCCAACGATTAACATCTGAGATGTATTTGTCTCGGTGGTAGATCTTAGTAACATATGTATAAACTTATGTAGGGGTAATAGCCTTAGGCACATTATTACATTTGAAATGACAGTACCGTGTCCCGGCTGTGTTTAACGACTCTCGCTTGGTTGCTGGTGGCTGAGCACTAGCTGAACGCGCCTGCGTCACGTCACGCAGCTTAAAAAACCCCTAAATTGGTTCTTTTTCCACGACAGACAATTACTGAAAATCTTTAACAATATTTCTAGCCCGTTTCGTGAAAACTGAAGTCAATAGGCATTGTTGATATTGTTATATTTGCGCTTGAAAAAAGAAATATGAAAAAAATATCATTAGATCCGTCTTTTTTTAAAACGCTCCACACTAGAAATTTCTCCTGAATCGTGGGTGCGTTTACAAACATATAAACTCATATATACAAACATCCAGACCCGGAACAACTACTTGTAGGTCATACAAATATTTGTTCCGTGCGGGAATTGAACCCGCCACACGCAGCGCAGCAGTCAATAGCTTAACCACTGCGCTAACCGTGCAGTCAAAAGTCGTTTGGTGTCTGTTTTTTTTTTTTTTTTTTAGAAAAAAACTAAATTTTCATGTAACGAGCTAGAAATATTGTTAAGATTTTTTTGAATGGGTGCCGGAAATAAATTATAAGCGAGATGTTGCCGCTGCCCGCAGCAAGCGTTGGTCTTGGCTTGGCTGCATCCAAGAATTCGGTACGAAATCTACAGCACAACTATTCTACAGTGTGCCGTATCAGAATTGCACTGAACTTAAAATTAGTTGAAGTTTGAGAAAAAGGGAATTTGAACCATTGTCAGTCGTCCTTAAGTGGAGTACTACCAACTGATTTCGTATATGAAACTCCAAATTCAAATTTAGGAACCATTTTTCGACCGCTGTCAAACCCTTCACGCTTCGATATTGCAGGAAATTTTCAGTAATTAGTCCAAAATTAGTAACACTCAGCCAAAATTATGCTATGGTTGTTAACAGTGTTAACCTTCAGTCCAAAAATATCTCGCGAAGTGGAGTTTCAAACAAACTTCACACATAAAATAGCAATTACTTCCGAGCTTTGTTCACGACTCTCTGACTCTGCTGTTGGATGTTCGGGAAACATTGCTTGTAATTCAGTAATTGTTATCTACACACATCAAAAGTGTCTAGGGATCAAGCATTTTTATGCGGATTTCTTGAGATTGAGATGTGGCTTTGTAATAAATTTATGATTTTATAAATTTATATGGATCCTTTTTGGTGCATTTCATAATTTGAATCAGGAACTGTGAATCAAATTCGAGTAAAAGATGAAAATCAGCTGTCAATATTTTCCCTATAAAAACATACAACGCATTGAAGACATTATTAGTGCTACTGTTTCCCTACTACTGATTAAAACCAACGTTATTATGGAGCGGCGACGTCATTTAAGCAGGGAAGAAATGCTCAGAGCCGTGGGAATGATAGAAGCTGGTTCCCGGCAACGTACTGTGGCTTTAGCTCTGAATACAAGTCAGAGTGTTATCAGTCGACTTTGGACACGTTACCGAAGCACTGGTACCGTGGCTGAGCGCCATGGAGGACGGTATCGCTGCACCACACGGAGACAAGACCGATACATTCAAATCTTAACTCGAAGAGCTCCAACAATAACCGCCATGATGTTAACCGTGAGGCTTCATCACTCTTCAGGGAACTTAATTAGCGACCAAACAGTCAGAAACCGCTTGCATGAAGTGAACCTTCATTGCCGAAGACCGCTACGGGTACCACCTATAGCAATGCACAATCGTAGGATTCGATATCAATGGGCTCTTGAACACAGAAATTGGGCAGAAGAACAATGGCGTTTCGTGTGCTTTTCTGATGAGTCTCGTTTTGGTATGAGACCGGATACAAGACGTATACGACACTGGAGAACCCCTGGACGCCAACAGCGATTAAAATCCTGCCAGGAAGTCCATCCTTATAGTGGTGGAACCATCATGGTATGGGCGGGTATTTGGATCGGCGGAAGAACTGAGTTGATTTGGATCAGAGGCAACCTCAACGCTCAAATTTATGCTGAAACGATTGTATCAGACGTCATCGTTCCTCTACAAGTGCAAATCGGTCCCTTATTTCAGTTAATGCATGATAATGCACGACCGCACACCGCAAGAGTTGTAAGACAGACTCTCGCCGCAGCTAACATCAATGTCCTGCCCTGGCCTGCTCAGTCGCCAGACTTGAACCCGATTGAGCATGCATGGGATATGCTACAGAGAAGAGCTCTGCCGAATATGGAGGGTATCCAGTCGCAAGAAGACCTTTTTTTGTTGTTGCAACGAACATGGGCGGCCATTCCACAGCGTGATTTGGATGAACTCATTTTGAGTATGCCAAACCGATGTTCTTGTGTTGTTAGTGTTCGCGGTAGAAACACGGATTATTAATTGTTTAAGTTACCCAATAAAATTTTAGAGAAAACTGTTATTTCAGTCTTTTTTTCGAACTTTTGTGTTAGTGGTTCAAATGTCAAATATCCCTTTATTAGGAAAATGGCAAATTTCTTTATTAATGCAAAGGTGACTTGGTTTATCGTTACTGTGACAAACGAAAACACTTTATTTGATGAATCCTTAAAGAAAATTTTAATTAATATCAATCAGGAGAAAAGTTATTGCAAAAATATATGTTGATCCCTAGACACTTTTGATGTGTGTATATTATCTAGTTTACGATTAACGCCAGATTGTGCGTGGAACTTGTGCAAATATAAACTTCATATAATATGTCTTCAACTTTTCAGGATAATATCGCTCAGCTAGTAATATATCGGCACATCTAAGTTTTTCTTATTAATCAGAAACAAGGATCTTATAAATGTTTTAAATTAATTTATGAGTTCATTTCACGTTTTTTTTTTACAGATCCATATCTATACTAGTAAACAAACGCAGTATTTAAGGGGTTCCAGGTACTAGTACGTTTAGACAGATTTTTTGCAGATGTACTAGGTACTAGGTTAGTGATGTGTCCTTACAGTATTTCAGAAGCATTTAAGAACTGGATAGTAAAGAACCCCAAGTAGGTAAAGTCGTTCCTATACGACGCACGGTGCTAGAAGAGCATCATGGAAATATGCTTCTTAATTGACAATGAAAATAGGTGATTATTTGGGATTCCATTGATGAGCTTTTAACCACTTCATTTCGGGATTATTCTCAACCCATTTTATATAAAACATACTTTAAATACCAGAAGATTAGATTAGATAACGACGTCCATTCCAGTTTAGTCTTGAGGAGAGGATCAACTCGGTTTAAGGAACCTTGTTGTAAATAGGTATAATAATAATTACAACAATAAAAGAAACCTTGTGGGTACGCCACTCAAGCATCGGACTTAGTTATTGTCTGTAAAGAATTCGAAAGGGGATTTATTGTTGAATTGTTAGTGGCCGCGGCGTAGGTAGATCGTAATATTACAACTACTGTAGATAAGTGTCTACTTGAAAAAGGAGATTTTAAATTGTAAAATAATTAAGTACATAATTCATTATCCTTTAGTAACTTTTAGTTTATATAGTTTATACTATCAATCTGTACTATCATTTGATTCAAAATCAAGATGTTAAATTTAAAGTATAGCAATTAGACAAATTGTTCAACTTCAAATTGTCAAAGGGTCAGTAAGTCAGTAAGATAAAGCTAGTAGCTCATCAATACATATTATAAAACAAAGTAACTTTCTTTTTCCCTATTTGAATGATTAAATCTTAAAAATTACGCAAAGGATTTTGATAGTTTTTTTTAACAGATTTAACACCTTAAATACATTGTTGAATTAATATATCGCCCTTTACAGTATATGATTTAAATGAATATTTTCGAAGATATTACGGATTTAAAAACCGCCCAAGTGCGTGTCGGACTCACGCACAAAGGGTTCCGTACCCTTGATATATGAAATTCAAGGATTTAAGTTATTTGTATCTCCAAAATGTAATACGTGTGGAATAGTAGATGATGTATACCATATGTTGATGGAATGTGTTCAGTTTAAGGCAGAGAGAGATGAATGGTTTCAACAATTTGATTTGAACAAATTACAGGTCGGAGTCATGAATTCAGTACTCTCGAACCTAATAGTGAAGAAGCTTGTATTTTGCTTAAGCTATTATCAGTTAGGTTAATGTAATGATGTTGTGATATGCATAATTATGATAGTAATCGGACTGACATATACCTACATGTGTATAAAAGTCCAAAAAAACAGAATAAAAAAAAGTTATTTGTATGAAAAATTACGCGGTAATAAGCGGTTTACGATTTACGAGCTATTACAAAAACTACTTACTAGATCTCGTTCAAAACGATTTTCGTTGGTAGTTTTATAGTAATGTACATCATATGTTCTTTTTAGATTTTTCATTTTCTTATTTTAGAAGTTAGAGGGGGCGACCAACTTTTTCCACTTTGGAAGCGTCTGTCATGCAAACTATTCGGTTTAGAAAAAAAATATTTTAGAAACCTCGATATCATTTTTGAAGATCTATCCATAGATACCCCACACGTATGTGTTTGATGAAAAAAAAAATGAGTTTCAGTTCTAAGTATGGGGAGCCCCCAATATTTATTTTAATTTTTTATTTTTGGTTCACAGAATACATCTACCTACCAAGTTTCAACAGTATAGCTTTTACAGTTTCGGAAAAAAAATGGCTGTTACATACGGATGGACAGACAGACATGACGAATCTACATATAAGGGTTCCGTTTTTTGCCATTTGGCTACTTAACCCTAAAAATTGCGGGGCGTCGCGTTTCGTCCGGGGTAGCGGGAGCGGCGGGCAGCTTTTTTTTATACAACGTTAGCAGTTTTCTGTAGTGTATTTAGTAGGGTTGTGACGGAGCTTCGCCTCCGCTTCCGTTAGAAAGAAGGTATTTAATTAATAAGTACTGAACTTATAAATACCTAATTAAATAACGAAATCAATTTTTCTTTCACGTCTTCTTCCGAAACGTCTTATCACTTCATCTACTTCAATGGATAGGTGCGTGTTTATGGACGTGGAGAAGTGCCAGTCCGCTTAGACGTTCTTCAACCATTGAAGCTCTTTACCATGCTTTGATTTTTCGTAACGTCGACGACGTACGACTGGATGCTGAGAGGTTAGCTCAGACCGGGGGTAGACCTGACATGTTATGCGGACGACACGCTGGTCACCGCCCGGGGGAGCTCGCACAGGGAAGCAACGTTGCTGGCGATGGCTGCGGTATCACAGGTGGTGGGCCGCATACGTCGATTAGGCCTGAAGGTGGCCCTTAACAAGTCGGAGGCCATGGTGTTTCATGGTCCCCTGCGGGCGTCGCCACCGGGCTCACACATCGTGGTCGGGGGGTTCGAATCGCTGTCGAGTCCACCATGAAGTACCTGGGACTGGTGCTCAACAGCCGGTGGGATTTCGGCCCCCACTTCCGGCGGCTGGCGCCCAAGTTAGCGCCAACGTTGAAAGCTGGGGCGCTTTCAACGTTGCTTCCCAATCTGGCAGGCCCGAGCGCCGCCTGCAGGCGGCTCTTCACGGGATTCGTGCGATCGATGGCCCTGTATGAGGCCCCGAAGTGGGCCTCTGACCTGACGACCGGCAGCATCGCTATACTGCGACAACCGCAGAGAGCGATGGCCATCAGAGTTATACATGGTCATGAATTATGCACGATCTCCTATGAGGCGGCCTGCCTACTGGCTGGATCCCCGCCTTGGGACTTGGAGGCGAAGGTCCTCGTGTCACTGTTCCGGTAGCGGGGCGAACGGCCGATGCTTTGTCAGCTCGAGCAGCGTCGGTCGCAGCTCCGAGAGGTCCTGGTGGCGGAAGGGCGGAACAGGCTTTCACGCCCTACCACGCCTCACCACCATCGAGGCGATCCGGCCAGTACTGGCGGACTGGCTCTGGAGAAGGCACGGCTACCTGACGTTTCGGATGACACAGGTACTTTCGGGGCATGGTTGCTTCGGGAAGTACCTGTGTCACATAAACAGGGAACCGAACGCCCGGTGTCACCACTGCGTCGTCAGCCGGGAGGACACGGCGCGGCATACGCTGACAGAGTGTGCCGCTTGGGTGGGGTGCACCGTGACCTCATCTCTGAAGTAGGCAGTGACCTGTCGCTACCGGCCGTAATCGAGTCGATAGTCGGTTCCTCGGTATATCGGTCCAGTTCCTTCTGCGATACAATCGTCTCGTAGAAAGAGGCTGCGGAAAGGGAGAGGGAGATCTCGTCTCCTCAACCGACCCGCAGCAGGCGCAGGATGGATAGCGCCCTCTTTCAGCCCCCTTATATGGGTCCAGGGGCGATAGACTCGGGAACATTTGTCACCCCCAAACATCAGGACCCGAGGTGGCGGCGCGTAGTGATCCACGCGCGTCAGAGGGGAGTCAGACACCTCACTCTCCTCCCTGCACCACCAATCGGCGGTTGGGAAGCAGTGTTTGTTCTTACAACCCCCGGTACCTGTGAGGTGTGACACCGGGGTGGTTTTTAGTCAGTAAGAGTCTGAGAGACACCGCGGCCCACCCCAGGGCGGCGGACATTCATGAAGATTTTCCACCCCGGAAACAAAAACAAAGAAGTGAGCTTAGGACTACGGTAGAATGGGGAGAACCCAGAACCCCGGAAAGGCAGATGACGAACGCTTGGGTGGTTTTTTAGCCGGCACACCCCTCCGCGTCTCCGGGCGGAGGATAGTCCATGAGGCTTTTCCACTTTCGGAAAAAAAGTACCTTCAAACTCCCTCGCCCAATAAAAATATACGTAGGTAAATCTATCAAATTTCTTTATTAGATTTTCAACCTTATTGCTAAACTGTGAAGGTTGAAGATTAATTGGGATTATTTGTCAGGTTCCGGTAGCTTGACCTGCTATCGTCCATATATAAATCCCCCTCTTTCACTAAGTAAAGTAGGCACCTACTTATTTACCTATACGAGTTACTTTAAGAACATTACAATAATAATATTTGAGTTTGAACACACACACACACTGGCATAATGAAGAAATTACTAAATAATAAACAGACCGCGCGCAAGTGTCATACAATATGTGACATTTGAATGTTGGCGGCCGTGGCGGCGGTAGCACGGTAAAATTCAAATTTTGGATGCGTTCATTCTCGAATAATACGTTTGCGTCAAACGAAGTAAACTTATATAAACTGATGAAATATTCAAAGTACTTAAATAAAATCCTCCTGTGCTGGGTCCTCCTGGACCCAGCCCAGGGGGGGGTCATGACCCCCATGACCCCCCCCCCTGGATCCGCGCTTGTATACTTATGGATATCCATAAACTGCTTAAAGTTAACTAGTGATTAGCGTTTATTTAACCATACATTTTTGACCTTTTAACATCACTTAACTTTAATCATCGTTTATAAATGAACACCACAGTGTTTAAGGGGTTTATTAATAAACCATGATTACAGTTAACTGACGTGCAAACGTCTTAAATGTATGGTTAAAGAATTGCTAATCAATACTAACTTTAAGCATCGTTTATGAATAAGGGGGTTTGTATTGTTATTTAATTACTTCTGAAAAATTAATGCCATAGAACTCAAAGGTCAAAGCCAGTTTTCAAGGCCGAAGAGATGTTTGGCCCTATCCATGTTCAAACATACAAAAAATAGTAAACCTGCGGGATAACTGTGTACACAGTATCATCAGGAATAGCTTTCATTTTTGGTAGCTTTTCTTTTACGCTGGGAAACTTGTATAAAAATTTCATAAGAAATAATGGAATAGGAGTAAACTTCAAAATGATTCGGATTATAGTTAATAGTGTGTTTTGCAAACGCAAGCATTTGTGAATTGGGTGGCTAACTCAGAATGCAAAGACTGAACATAAATCCATACTAATATTATAAATGCGAAAGTAACTCTGTCTGTTACGCTTTCCCGCCTAAACCTCTTAACCGATTTTGATGAAATTTGGCATAGACAATCTTTAGACCCTGAGAAAGAAGGCTACCTTTTATCCCGGAAAAATTTGATGTTCCCGCGTTCTAAAAAGCGCGATATAACCGAACTCCACACGGGCGAAGCCGCAGGCGGAAAGCTAGTGTTCTTATAATTAAAACATTTACTGGTTTATATTAAGGCTTAACACATAAATAATGGTAAACAATATTCCAAGTCATAACAGTTATTAGTTTAATTCATTTCTGACAACTTGTAAACAATTTCAGATAATTATAGGAATGAGTCACCCAAGCTAAGTTTCCTGTTGTGTCAATAGGTAGTGTAAATAGTTAAAATAGTAATAATTTAACATATCACCATCAACTTTTATCGTCCCACTGCTGGGCACAGGTCTCCTCTCATACAGAGAAGGATTGAGCGTAATCACCACGCTTGCTCAATGCGGGTTGGCGATTTTAGACTTAAAGTCCAGGTTTCCTCAAGATGTTTTCCTTCACCTTCAGTCATTGGTGTCCAAGATATACTTAGAAAGTACATATAACTTTTGAAAAGTTACATTGGTACTTGCCTGACCTGGAATCGAAACCGCGCACTCATACTTGAGAGGCTGGTATTTTAACCACTAGGCCACCATGACATTTTAACATATAAATATTATTTATTCAACATCACCCTGCCCTTGCCCAATGTTACTTGAGTTTGGTGCAACATTTTTTCTCTTTCCAATCTCCACTCTCAATTGTCACACTATCATCCACTTTGTCCTCTTGCATAACATTTACAACACACAATCTATTTATTTTTTCTTTGGCCTTCATCTCCCTCTCCATCCATCAATCATTTATTTCATTGAAATCAGCTGATGACATCTACCCAGCCTTTTCCTTTAAGTTGGTTATTGAACTTTATTTAAGTTGGCTATAAATTTAAATATTACTTACAAATAAACAAATTGCAGAGTCCATAGTCAAAGTTACCAATGTTATATATGAAACCGGTGAGTATCTGAGCCAACCATTAAATCGGAACAGTAATACTTAACCAGTTATTAAAATATCATGGCAGCAATGAGTATCTGATACATAATTAATTTAAATATCAAGTATTTTCTAAACATATTGAGTGACGAAGTAATAAGTATCAATTAAGACAGCTACTATCAAATTAATAGCGAAAGTCATTTATTGATAATAATGAGACTACACATACTTGGCAAAATATGTGTACTATGGTACATTTTGCCTAACAATAATTATTTACCTGTAATATTTCTGTGTATTCTCATCTTAATACATACAGTAAGTATCAAAACTAAGATAAGAATGTACCAAGATATTGTATGGAAATATTGTAAATGACTAGTGATTGATTAAATGATCTATTAATTTGATATGAATGATTTCATCATACATGATTTTGATGAGGTTCTACATCAGCAATGTAAAAGTGTCTATAGGTCAGTAAGTATAATAGATTTTAGAAGCACGATTATTTTAATTCTCTCTTTGTGCGCCTGTTACAGAATTACTTAGCATCATAATATTATTCTTTGACTGTGACAAAGTAGCAACTGTTACCTGAATTAGAACATAGTTTATTTTAGCAAGTGTTGACGTCAATTACCCTTTACTAATTAAGTCACGTACTTTCACGAATATAATAAAGAAGGTTTCGCTCGAGAATACACGTATAATCTATTATTTTTATAGGCTAGAGTTGCATTGTAATAATTAATAATGACTTTGAGAAGCTTCTACAGTAGGCGTGTAACGAATGGTACAGAAAGCAACACAACTACCTAATTAGAATTGTTTATTTACTCACTATCGTTATCTCGTTCAGTAGACTCACTGCTGATATGGTTGTCTGAATTGTAATTCACTTATTGTTTACGTATAAAATAATATAAAATTCAGTCTTTTTAGGTTATTTGTCAGATAAATGGCTACAACAAAGTCAGCATAGAACCGCTAGATCACACGAACAAATTATAGGCGTACTCCACAGATTATAAACCTTTGACCTATAGATGCTAAGTGTGATTCCGGCTTAATCCTACTTTGAAAATGTGCCAAATGGTGGAAAGTTTAATAAAGGTAAATTATTTCGTATTTTATTATAACTTATTCGATATTCGGCTTGATGGTCTTGTTGGGAAGTCTTTTAAGTAAGCTCTTTTTTAGTATTATTTTGCGCACAGATTTCAAGCAATTGTACCAAATATATTTTCAAGTAAGGCAAGTAAGGGGCCGTAGCATTATTTGAGCTTGGGGCATAAAAGACTAACACGCTAAGGGGTGAGTGTGTCGGAAGGAATTCTTTGTATTATTGTACACACGACAGCACATCAAGCTACTACAATCTGTCAAATTTCTTTATTAGATTGTCATCTTTACTGCTAAAGCATTAAGGGCCTTAAGGCTCAATGTTGATTGGGAATATTTGACAGTTTTGGGTGCTTGACCTGCTGTGCTGTCGTCCGTACATACCGCTTCCATAGGGCATGATGTATTTTGCTTTTATTAGAAAATTAGAGAATGTGATTGATTGATTTCTGTAGAGACATAGTTTTGTTACCATAAATACCACTTGTTTTCCCAATAGGCAAAACTGTAGCCGGACCGGTGAATACTTTTGCGAACCCCATACTTCCGCCATAGATGGAGATTAAATGCCTCGGCAGTTTTAAACAGAGTAAGAGTCCTGGCATAGTACCACTCTTGTCTCTTCACAATATAAGAAGTCCATGAGGATTTCCAACCAAAAAAGGCACAAGGGTCAGCAAAAAAATGTTGATCTATCACTTTTGTTTTCGAAATCTCAATAAGGGCTAATGCGAATATTAGTAACCGCATTCGTAAATTCGTAGTTTCTGCAAAGATTTGGGCATCCGCAATAATCAATGCAATGCAGATGTTCCTGCGGATGCGGATATCATACAAGGTGCGACAAGAAATAGCATTGAATTACAGAAAAACACCTCACTGTTTTCTTAGTTTCCACTTATTATAAAACGTCAAAAGTACCTACATTATCAAAAGTCATCATGTTAATTGACTTTTGTTGCTGACCGTACCTACCAGTGCACATACATTCATTTTGAACCAGTTGTTAATTTATGCCCCATGTAACAGGAGGCGACCTTATTACCCTCATCCGGGCACAAATCCAGATATCACCAGCTCTTATAGCATAGGTAGCAATAGTTGTATTGCATTTACTTTAAAAAAAAATACCTACTTAAGCCAATGGCTACTTAACTCTGTGGCTACGAATGATAAAATTGTAAAAATTGATAACTTTAACGATATTGTTCTCTAACTCAAGTAGTGGTTGATAAGGTATGTTAATTTGAAAACGATATTTTCAAATCATTGCAATTCGAGAGGCTAAGGTGCTTTCTCTCAAAAATGGCGAGGGTCGTAGGGAATCCATGTTTAGCATTTCGAATAAAACGAATGATTATAAAAGTAAGTTATTTATTAACATTTAGCTTCACCCAACATAAATATTATAGATGCAAGCTTGTTTATAAACCAAATATATTAAAAAAGTAAAAAAGAGGTGTTTATTTATTCAGCTACATTCAAAGACACAAAATATCGTAAACTGGCCAGTGTTTGTGCCAACCTACACAGAATTTAGTTAAAAGTTCACCAAATGAGTGTTGTGCCAACACAACGGTTTGTGTAAAATAATGTACTTCATTTTTGGGTTACTTTAAACTGTTAATATATATAAATATAAATGCAATACATAAATACCACATGACAACAAAAGGACACTTACATACACTTATGAAATTACGGAATTATGCGATGCTATTCCTAGTTTCTAATTTATGTTTTTAAATGTCCTCTAAACCGCGGACGGAGTGCAAGAAAACTACGTCTATGTAATCATTAAGCTACATTTATAGCATTCATAAAATAAAATAGCCATAATTGGCTACTTCACAATTTTTGGGATAAAGATGATTTACTTATTAAAAATATTGCTTTTCATTGATTACTTTCATGTTTGCTAACATGCAAGTTATAAGTGTGTATTGATATTGGAAACAATACGTACGAACATTCAATAATAACTTAGTACTTGTCCTTGTACCACATCCCCTCAAAGAGAGGAGGCCTGTCTCAGCAGGAGAACATTAAGAGACTGATAATGTATACAATAATTAAAGTCTGCTTAAGACAGCAGAGCAGAACTGCTAAAAACCTCCCGATTAAATATTTATGTAATTAAATAATTTAGGCTTCTCTTAAAATACTTTAACTATTTTTAAAATTATAAACTAGTGCTTGACCGCAATCGTGCCTGATGGTAAGCAGTGATGCAATCGTTGATGTAAGCCGCGCTAGTAATTAAGAGGCCTATTCGCTCAAAAAAAAAAAACAGTGCATAGAAAGGAAGACGGCAGTTGAGCGTGATAATGCAATGTTAAACTCAACAACGCGATAAACGATACTGCGCCAGAGGAGATTGATCTGGAGACCCTCTACGGCCAAACTCCCGACATCACAACATTTAGCGCATCGTACACGGCACACATCGCAACACAACTGCTCAGACCACTCCTCCGTACGGCTTCACCAAACATCATGCCGCCGGAACACGACAAGACTTTGAATGATGGGTGGTACCACCGAGAAATAAAATATGAAAAATCAATTAAGTAATTTAATGCATATCTACACAGTTTGTGTAATTTAACCATTTCAATTCATAAATATTTGCTGAAAATAAAGCAGAGTAACTAAATTATTTTCATAATAACGTTAGCATTTAGTTTAAAAAAATAAATGCGCAGTATACACTACAAGTGCGGACAGGTCTAAACCTAGCACTAACATAGCTGATTCGATTCTAGTTACCTTATCAGCGAGATAAAGGTTATCTTTATAAACTAGTTTCTGAATAGATAATTTATCCCTTTATCTATTCAGAAACTAGTTTATTCACATAACTTGTCATTGCAGTGTATATTGCGTATCTAACAATAACTCTGCTTTAATTATGTTCCTTTAATTTATATTAAAAACATACTTTACAATTAACAAACAATACAATATAGACCTCTACGCTAACTAGGAAATTAAATTGCGATAGTAAAGAGAAGTGTCAATCGACGATATTTAATTAAAATTCACATGAACATTTACAGTGTACAGTTATGTTACCTCTGAAATCAGAAACTCAATAGCAGTCTTATGGTAACAAAAATAAAGATGCAATTTTGACATATTTGTCAGCAGCAGCAACCTTATTGTGACATCGTGGTTCTTAATTTAAATACAAAGATATATTTTTCTATTAATTCTCGCTAAATACCCTCCAGCGTTTGGTGGACTATTAACAGTTCGCACGTGTTATTGACAAAATTGTGGTCTCTTCCACAAGGACCATTGATCAAGAGTTGGAGTTGACATAATGATGATTTTAACAGTGATGCAAAGATAAAAATAATAACTCTTGAGAGAACTGTGCTTTTTCAGCTGTAATAAGGGTAGTCTAAAACATAGATCACACGATAACAATCAATATACATTCAACATTCATATTAAAACATGTTTTATAATGTCTTAGTGGCTTAATATTCTGAAAGGACCATGATTTCTATAGTGTTCTAAAACAGTTGTATCGAAAAATTAAAATGGTTTTCATATTATTTATATATCACAATAAATTTTCTTCCACCAACGGCAATCAAATTAATATCCTAATATCACGTCCCTTCAACCTATCTCTAGCTAAAAGGTGATCAAAATGCACTATATTTTGTAATAAATACGCAATTTGTACAATATGTTACTGTATCTCTCTTCAAAACTTAACTAAACCTATAAAAGCTACTACTTACAGTTTTCATATCATACAGGGTCAAATTCGTAAGATTCAAGAGAATTAATATACCATAGCAGGCATTTAAGAAATTTGAAATCCTCCTATTCCCATGACTATATAGTTTGTCTGTTGGTTAAAAAATATCCACATTTATCTATATTAAATGACCAAGTCTCTGAAAGACTGAATAAAAAATCAATTCAATTGAAATGCTATTTGTAAGACAACTTAAATTTTAACAAATAACCACCTGCACATGTTACCAATTAATAAGTTTAAATGTAAAATGAATGGCTTTTAGACATAATATTATCATTATATTACGCCAGTAATTTTTTCAATATAAAAATATATATATATATATATATATATATATATATATATATATATATATTGATAAATATTAAATAGTCTGCATGTACATCCTTAATATTTCTTCGCCAACAATGAGACCTCAAAATACAATAATATTGAGAAATAAAGAAATAGAAGAAAAATTATAATATCTATTGATACTGCATAGCTGTGATGAGCATCAATGTCACAAAAAGATTTTCTTTTGTGGGCACAATATCAAGTGCATTTAGTGTAGGTAAGTACTTGGAAAATTAGTTTAGAGAATCAGTTTTATTTTTTGGTTACTTTGAAAGACTTGATTGGTATTTTCTCAACTCTTACTTTGATAGTAAGAATAGCAACAGAGAACGAACTCTTGAAAAAAAAAAAATTATTGCGTTTACATAAATGAATGCCGATCACGTTGAGTTAATTTGACCCTGTATTCTAGATAATATTTTCACTGTGAATGTACTGAAGATAACTAGGCACTAAGTGCATTTCATTTACGAATGGCAAGGGTGACAATACATAACATGTACAATACCTCTACTGTCTTTGAATTACCAACAATCCTTTGGTTTAAGCTTTTACTTCCGAAGTTAAGGAATGCAATACTATAAAAATACAACAACAAATTTGAAGACAATAAAAATCTAAACAAATATCTATTTAATTTTTTTATAAACATTTGTAATATTGAAATGTGTAAAGAAATTTTTGTTTTTGACTAGTATAGGGACAAATCTGAAATTTGAAACGATAATTTAAGATTTTAAGTCTGTTGCAATAACAAATACAACATCTATCAAGACAAAATATGGCAGAATATCATGTAATAAATAGACCGATGTCCTAATATTCGTAATTATATTTGCAAAATGCAATCATTTTTGATACATAGCTATAGCTAGACATTTTTTTTTTCAAAGCCTATTAGTATTATTAAGCATTATTCTAATCAATAAAATGTGTACGAATCCGTTGTATAATGTTACAAAATTTCAGAAGGTAATCTTTTAAGTACTATAGTATATAATTTTGGTTTATTCCGACCTTTAATAATGACACTATGTATTTGAGTATGGGTTTTACATTAAATAGTTTTTATTTTCACGTAATGCTATTGTTTCGGTCCCATATAATGTTTGTTGCAGAGTATAAAAATAACTCTATACAACGTGTAACATAAAGGGTATATACATAACAAGGACATGGCATCTTTACATAATATCAAACGATATTGGAAGGGTTTTTTAATCCTATTTATTTAATTTTGGAAGTTATGAAGAAAAACACCGCCTGTGATGGGCTACCATACTAGGCGCACAGAGTTATTGAAGACATTTATCGGATTTTGGCACGTAACTTGACGTGTAACGAGTAGTTATTAACGTATGTAGTGTGCTGCCACGTTTGTTATGATTTGATTTTAAGAAACACACGATACCGAAAATTTTGAAAATACCAATTTTTTGAGTGTTTTATTTTGAGTTGAAACCCTTTCGATATTGTTTGATATCATCTAAAGATGCCATGCCCTTGGTATGTATTTACCCTTTATGTTACACGTTATATAAGATACAGGTAATTATAAATCATTTCCATTTACCTCAGATTATTCCTATGTAGACTTGAGTGGAATAACGTTCAAGTACGTCAATACACGTAAAGAGCATTAATTAAGCAGGATTTCCTATTCGCTATGTGTATACCTACATATATGCTATATAACTTACATGGCGATTAGGTCAAGATATTAATTGAAACCACATATTCTACACTTCGCATTTTTTTTTTTTGTAATAATTTAATCTAGTGCTTGACTGCAATCCCGCCTGATGGTAAGCAGTGATGCAATCGTTGATGGTAAAGCGCACTAGTTTATTAAGCCTATTCACTTAAAAAACTTCGGAATAGGAAGGATGACGGCAGTTGAGCGAGGTGATGCAATGTTAAACCCAAGACCAACACGACCAAATGAAGCTGCGCTAGAGGGAGATTGATCAGGAGACTCTCCGCGAGCAAACTCCCGACAACATTTGGCGCATCGTACCCGCCACACATCTGCTCAGATCCGTCCCCCGTACGGCTTCACCAGACATCATGCCGGAACACGACGAATCGCTTGGCGGCATTCATGGTACTTTTACTTTGCTTTAGTGTCTAACAATATTAAACTTGATTTGTGATTATTTGGTAACATGTAGTTTTTGTTGAATTATTGAAACTTTCAGGCCCGCACCAGCACTGTGCCTTATAATTAAGGGCTATTATTTTGTACCAGTTTTCTATTTTTAGTAAAATAAAATTATATAATTTTTATTGTAAGTGAATGATTACAACTTTTATTTAATGTTATACCTGATCGCCACTCTGTATAATATGAGAGAATGTTAAATATAATATGTATATAAGTTGTTGCATTTTAATAAATAAACCTAAAACTAGTTGAAGTTTTCGTTGTTTTCCTTTGGATAAGGTTAACCAAGCTCTTCTGTTTGCTCTTTTTTTAGTATGTCTGTATATTATGGTTTATTTTTTTCATGATAATTCTCCAATTGGTGCATTCTGGAGCCACAGGTCGTGAATGAAGTTGTACAAGTCATCACTGACTGCCACCTGTAACAAAATTTTGGTATTTATGAAGTTACTTTAGTTGTTTGCTAATACCACAGAGTTGATGTATGGTGTTGATGATGGATGATCTTGCCACACAGAAATATTTTAGCAACTATAGCAGTGCACCAAATATATTAGACATTTTGTGCAGGGGTAGACTAGAAAACATATTTTCCTATGGTTATCCTTTGTTTTAATCATAGTTACTAGCTGCTTGTAATACTAACAAAATATGGATCACTTAAAGTGATCCATATTTTTTTACACTAAAGTGATTCACTTTAATGTGAAATAAAAGTTTTTTGTTACCCTTTAACCTCTATGACATAGTGGTTAAAGGGTTTATTAAAAGGGTATCCTCATCATCCTCAATCCTCATCCTTCGTTATAATATCATAGCACTATTTTTATATCTATTTTAGTAACTTTATAAGAATAAACAGGTAATAACTGCTTGTAATACTAACAAAATATGGATCACTTTAGTGTGAAATAAATGTTTTTTTTTTAATATTACCCTTTAAATAAACTCTTTAACCACTATGTCATAAATGGCGTGGAGTGGTCATCCTTTGTTTTAATCATAGCACTATTTTTATATCAATATTACTAACTCTATAAGAATAAACAGTTACTAGGTAGCTGCTTGTAATA
This sequence comes from Sesamia nonagrioides, assembly GCA_017933935.1. Lineage (NCBI taxonomy): Eukaryota > Metazoa > Arthropoda > Insecta > Lepidoptera > Noctuidae > Sesamia > Sesamia nonagrioides. The sequence continues at coordinate 55,631 of JADWQK010001782.1, forward strand.
CTAACAAAATATGGATTACTTTAGTGTGAAATAAAAGTTTTTTTTTTTTTAATATTACCCTTTTAATAAACCCTTTAACCACCATGTCATAATTCACGGAAGTAGGCACATCTAGAATCAGCAACATTTAAGTACATTTTTGCTGTTGTAAAACATAGTTATCGATAAACAAACTATTGAAATAAAAAAGACTGTTAAAAACAAATAAAACAATTAAAATAACTTTAATGTTTCTTTAAATACAATAAATAGATAACAACACATTATTATTATTATCATCTACATAGCTGTCTTCTTGATTGTAGGATCAATAAACAAACTTGGAAAACAAAGAGTGATTTACAGGTTCATTATCACTATCCTTTGAACTGCTAATACAAATATTTTGTTCGATTGCTGTAATATAGGTATTGAATAGTTCTTGTATAAAATCATCCACTACTTTCCGACACACTAGCTTAGAACGAATGAACAATTTATTCGACAATTATTAATTCGAATAAATGAATGAACAACAAAGACAAATCTTTCTCCTTGATAAATTTTTCACTGTTCATGCCCCTTTTTGTGGAATTAATTGCCAAATGAAATAAAACGCGCCAGTCGTTGCAGGAATTCAAGAGACTTGTGAAGGAACACTACTTGTCGTTATGACAAGTCGTAGAGTCGTTGTCGTTCAACAAACACTTTTTGGTTCTACTACTGAACCAATTTATGCCTGTCTGTATAAATTTTGGAAATAAATAAATATTATCATTATTATTATTATTGCTTTGAAATTTTGTAGACGTAAAGTTAGAAGTCGGATATAACCAGAACTGCACGCGGGCGAAGCCGCGGAAAAACTAGTAAATAATAAAGACACACAAAAGATAGTAAGCGAATTCAACAAATATTTTCCATGTTTTTAAATGACAGGACTTACGCAATATTTCCAATGTGGCGTGATGTAATATTTTTACAACACGAAATATTACGTCGATGGCGGTTAACAGGTCAAAAAAAAATTACAGAAATGTCAGTAAAGTGTTCATTATCCATACTAATATTATAAATGCGAAAGTAAGTCTGTCCGTCTGTCTGTCTGTTACGCTTTCCCTTAAACCTCTCAACCGATTTTGATGAAATTTGGTACAGACAATCTTTAGACCCTGATAAATTTGATGTTCAGGAAATCTAAAAAGCGCGATATAACCGAACTCCACGCGGGCCGAAGCCGCGGGCGGAAAGCTAGTACTAAATATCGCTGTAGGTACTTGAATTCATACCTACGCATATGCTATAAATTATAATTTAACTAGACAAACGCTTATCGCGGTTACTACTAATTTTATTGTACCATAGACTACTAATAATTAGAGATGTGCCGACTAGTCGCCGACTAGTCGGTTAAGCCGACTATTCGGCCGCTTTTGTAGTCGGCGAGTAGTCGGCGACTAGTCGGCAAAAAACGCCGACTAGTCGGCTTTTTACTTTGTATGTATTTCTCATTAATAATATGTACTTTATCAGGGGAACTGATATGAAATAAAACCTTAATTATTGATTACTAGCTTTCCGCCCGCGGCTTCGCCCGCGTGGACTTCGGTTATATCGCGCTGTTTAGATTTCCCTCGAGAATATCAAATTATTCCGGGATGAAAAGTATCCTATTGTTTAATTCGGACTTCTAACTTACTAACTTAGGTCCTTACATATAAAATTGGCGTTTTGTCGTAGGCACTGGCCACTTTGACCTCTAATATCTCCTCTTTGGTAATTGGTTTAGGATCTGAAACCGTATTTCTTTTGTTTTTTTTTTTTGTTTTGGTTTTTTCTCTGCGTCATTGAGTTTACAAAATGGAAAATTTAAAATATCGCGTTATTTACGAATATGAGTTCCGCTATAGGTTCCGCCGTGGCACCAGTGCTACAGAAACGGGTCGAAGAATTAATTATGTGTATGGCAGTGCATTTTAAACACGAACTGTTTCAAGAAAAAGAAACATAGAAACTTATATGATTAACCGGACACAACCCAAAACAAAATGTCATATTTTTATAATAAAACATAGCTAAATCTCTTTACTACGACTGTTAAGAGGCCGACTAGCCGACTAGTCGGCCGACTAGTCGGCCTCTTTACAGCCGACTAGTCGGCTAGTCGGCTAGTCGGCCAAAGTCGTAGTCGGCACATCTCTACTAATAATCCTTTTTGGTCAAAAACAACGGTTCAAACTAAAATGATAACCTTAACTTGTAATTTAAAAGATAAGGAAAATACAGATAGTTGTATTCCTGCATATTACGTACCTTGTAGGGGGTGGGGTTCAAATTTCTCTTGATATCTTGTCTGAGAGTTCTGAGTGAGGACTGTACGCGCTCTCGAACCTCATGTAGCGGTTTCGGCATCGTGTGAATAATACAATCCTTCCAATATACCTATAATGAATAGAAATAGATTTTTTTATTGGAAAGATTTTTTTTTTTTTTAATAATTATAAACTAGTGCTTGACTGCAATCCCGCCTGATGATAAGCAGTGATGCAATCGTTGAGTGTAAAGCGCACTAGTTTATTAAGCCTATTCACTTAAAAAACTTAGGAATAGGAAGGATGACGGCAGTTGAGCGAGGTGATGCAATGTTAAACCCAAGACCAACACGACCAAACGATGCTGCGCCAGAGGGAGATTGATCTGGAGACTCTCCACGACCAAATTCCCGAGACAACAACATTTGACGCATCGTACCCGGCATACATCGCAACACAACTGCTCAGACCCGTCCTCCGTACGGCTTCACCAGACATCATGCCGGAACACGACGAATCCTAAAGTATGTATAGGAAATCTCCAACAAGCATCGCGGTGATTTCTTTTTGATAGGTACTTAGAATAACAACTTGTTAACGTTTCATAAACATTGATACATTTATGCGTAAAACAAAACAGTAATGAATAACTTTAGTCAGTTTCTGTCGTCTTTATGTACGAAAGGAATTTTGGTACATTGATATTTTATACCTACTCTGGATTAAATAACACATAGGGTACTTTTAATCCCGGAAGAATATTCCCGTGGGATATTTCCGACTCCCACGCGGGCGAAGTCGCGGGCAAAATTTAGTTCAATATAAAAAATATAATAATATATTGTCGTCCTCCGTGGCGCAGCGGTCAAAACGCCTGCCAACAGTTCATGGTGGAAAACGATCTTTTCCTGATTGGCCTGGGTCTTGGATGTTTATCTATTATAATTATAGTATCGTTGAGTTAGTATCCCATAACACAAGTCTCGAACTTACTTTGGGGCTAGCTCAATCTGTGTGAATTGTACGTAAAAAAAAATTGTCTTATAATAAATACCATTTTACCTGCAGGTAAAATGTCCTTATATCCTTTACTCATTATATCCGGTAGTCATTACGTGATACTACCATAGTATCATATTTCAAACTACAGTTTAATTATAATACGCCAGAAGTCATTTATATTAGTTTATTAGAAAAGTTATGAAATCACCTTGTATAGATGTTCAACTTTGCTGGGGATAACATACGCTCTCTTCGACTCTTGGAAGGGATGTCTACAGAGCACCTTCTGTCCGACTTCAGGCGCCGGCTCCGAGGAACGCTGCAGAAGATCGACCAGAGCGTGGCCATCAGCACCGAATAGTCTGTATGCCTGAAATTATTGTGATAACAGTTACATGAGATTATGAAAAAAAAAATTTTTTTTTGTAGCTTGTAAGAGGTAATTAATTAGAGTAAGTTATCTTTAAATCCGATATGGTTGCATGAATTTGCAAGAAAATTGTTGGATACGTATCTTGTATCTTGATAAATTCTTATTGTGTCATAGTTAGACTCGAGAAACGATATACCTAGTATTCCTAACATATTTTCTGTACAGATCTGATGAAGGAAATGTACCACGTTCTATCATAATAGGCTATTTGACAGTATGAATATTGTTGTGATTATTTGCTTTAAATGCATAAAATGAGGGATCTTTATGTCATTTACATGAGTTTTAATGATAATAATAACAATTAATATACCCAAAAACACAAAAATATGTTTGGCATTTTGTTTCTCGCGCCATTTATTGTGAAACGATCCGGATTGGCTAATGTCATGATGACGTCATACGCTCTTAAACACTTGTTGTCGTTCTATGTGTTCTCAGGTGTTTTAGCGTTTTTAGAAGATTTTTAAGGATATTTGGAGCGATTTGTGGTATTTTTTGTTTTCTGACTGACAAATAACAGATAAACACAAACACCACTGCGGAACCGAAAATCATTTATAAGTTTGTGACGTCACTTACAAAGCGCGACGCCATTTTGCTGAATAAAGCGTTTCGGCGACTTATTTGAATTTTGAATTTTTATTTGCATGTTTCTTACGAAATACGGATTTAAAATTAAAAAAAATATAGTATTATTAGTTGTATAGATCCCTTTTCTCCCCATATACGCAACCGAATTTATCGGAGATTTTGCCAGTGTAGTTTACATTCTTAATATCATTATTTAAAAAAAAAAAATACTTTGTATAAAAAATAGCCCGCTTGGACGTGAAGACCGCTCGTAGATATAATATGCCAGAAGGCTACGAGTAAGTTTATGGGGCTCCTAAAACCGGAGAAAATGGATCATATTCAAAATTAAAAAAGGGAAAATAAACTACACGTAAAACTTTATTGGTTAGTTTCTATTATTCATTAAATATTTTTTTAAACTTTGCAATGTTTCATAACTTTTAAATTAAATCAGCATCTTTATGTTATCACCTCTTACTTTCAGCAAACTTCTAGTTTTATTAGGAATATCACAAATTCATGACATATGTTACTTAACGGAGACAGAATTTCAGTTCAGAGGAATGAGGTTTATAAAACAATATTATCTATACTGTCTTTCTATTTCTAACATCCATTACTGTTAATCAAATGGAAGGTAGGTAAATAATGCAGTCAGTGAAAAATCAATAAAGCTGACAAAGTATTCGTAATTCACAAGACCTTGTGGCGTTCGATGATACTGTAAGCTACTTCTATCTTTTTATATTCATGAGAATCGTATATTTTTCTCCTTGATAACACGCATCGGTTCAGGGCCGTACGTTATACGATATTCCGTTTCTTATATACACTTAACTATGTAATCTCATCGTGATACAAATAATAGTTTTATCGATATTAGGCTGGTCGCTAATATGTTGTACTGAACTACGTACTCTACGATAAAATCAGCTGTCGAGACGACTGCTGTGATTAATAGGGATGTATCCAAGGTATGAAAATCAAAAAAATAATGAGTCCGTCTCATAGATAATAAAAAAAATTAAGACACGTATTTTTTATTTTGTCGAAATACCAAAAACTACTGAGATATAGCGTATTAAAGTTACGGAGTGGGGGCTAATTACGTCATGCCGTGATATATTCTGTACCACGGCGTGACGTCATGCGACATTCCAAATCAATATATCTGCCTAAGTATTTGAATGAAAGAAAAAAGAAAAAATACATTTTCATTATTTTTTATAAACCTATCTAATGGACATTAAATTATTTTTTAGGATACAACCCAATTGTAATGAACACAGCACAAGTTAAAGTTTAACGGAGTCAGTTATTTGATGCTAACGTCACATATGAGTCAAGATAGTGTTTGTTTTCATTTACAATTTGCAAACAAACTAAACAACAAGTTTGTACTCATTATCGCTTCAATAAACATTAAACAGGAATATTACTTTTTCATTCAGATAACACAGTGACCTCGTCTGCTGAAATCGTTCCATTAATTAATACGTAGTGCTATCGACCTACCTCTTTGTGACCGGGTATGGTTACTTTCCCAACATCTTGACTTAGCTTGATGCGAGGCTGTCCGTTTATCTCCGTTAATTTGTAAACGCATCCCAAAGCTGGTTGGCGTTGACATGTTACTGTAAAAATCATAAAGAAATACTTTAACCCAGTATGGCAGGACATCAAACCAGTTTTAACAAATAGCTATTTCCTTGTACAATATTGTTCTTGAATCATAGCAGTTATGTGGCCAGCCAATAGTAGGAAACGCAGCTCAGCACAATGTAACATAATTAATAAATGGTACATATCCGGAAATTACTGTCATTGTTGATATTGTATGAAATAATAGACTCGGTACAGTACATAGCCAAACAAGCGAGAAAATCTTAGCATTCTGCGATTACATTATTTTCAAATATATGTAATTTACAATACCTAAATGCGTTCCGATCCCGAAACAGTCGATTTTGTGACCTTGTTCGTTCAAACTTAGTATTGTTTCCTCATTAATGTCATTGGAGGCAACAATGGTTAGTTTAGAGAACCAGGGCAGTTTGAAACTCTCGGCGATGCTCTCAAAGGTCTCCCGTGCTAGTACAGACAAATAAGCCAGATCGCCGCTGTCGATACGGATACCGACGGCTCTGTACGCGCAGTCGTTTAGCGCTAAGGCCACGGCACAGAAGTTTAGCAGTCCACTCCTGTTAAGAAACATTATTTCAATACTACTAATTAAAAAAAAAAAAGCATGACAAAAATACCTACAGTTATTATCAGTTATAACAAGGCATGCTAATTTCAAATATCTCTGCTACATAAATAAGTCTGTAATACAGACCTACATTTATGATATGTACTTCAACGTCTTGTGGAAGTGTTTAAGGTAATGCTGTATGAGATCATTTGCGATTACGTAGGCGTACAATCAACTGGGTGTCTACTACATTTGTCCACTACGTTCGTTGAAAATAGAAATAAATATAAAAATATAAACGAAATGTTCAATAAAGTTCTTACTATGTTATAAACAAGGTGCATGATGGTAGCTTTACATGCAATACCGGCTTGGATACTGTGAATGTGTGCATATCCCTATACAATGCAACTGTGCCCAATGACTAACACTGCCCCTAATCTTGTATATAGGGCACGACAATACGTCACACTGAAGCAAATATAAAATTCTCGTAGGACGTGTTCTCATTTATTTACATTCGGTTGTACATGAAGCGCCGTCCATATACGCTTCACTGAAAAAGCGAAACAAAACATAAAATAGTATCTACGGCCATGATTGTTAAGTAGTCCCAGCGGATAATCCCGGTGGATAATGTGTTGTTAGAGTGTGCTTGCATGTCATTCCTCCCAGTGTTATGAGTCTCTCATGCCCCCCTAACAATGAGTTATGTCAAATGAAATTGCAATAACTGGGCATAGCCAGTACACAGAACAAATCTAAGTAAGAAAAAATAACTTCACAAAACTTAAAATACAAATGAAAATGCAAAACAATAATACAAGTTTATCAGACACCAAATGTCAATGAGTTGTCTATTTGCATCTTTACCTCAGTGTGCGTTCGACCGTGCTATATCCATATGTACTATGTATAGTCGGTGATTTGAGTACTCTAGTACCATTGGTTCCACAGTTGCTATTGTAGCCAGAATGCCCATTCATATTATGCTGCCTGTGTCGTGACGGTAAGCCTTGAAAATTATACCTCTTGACATCGTACGTATCCACTAGAGCCAAGAAACCCGACGGGAATGCTAGGGCATACGATATGAGGGCAGCTAGTTCCCCGTCGCTCGCTTCCTCCGGGGATATATCTATGATGGCGGACACTCGCTTGCGCCACTCTAACGACAGTTCGAGCAGGTTGCACTGGCTCTGTGTCTCTGCGTGCGGTATCATGACCGAGTGCAAGTCTTCCAACGTGCTGAACGACGTCACAAATGAATGTGCATGAGTCCCTCGCACAGGTATATTAAACATTTTCCCAGCCAACACATTGCTGGTTCCATCGAATCCACCTGAAACAAAAACATTCTGGTATGCTCTAAAAAGTCAAATAGTAGCTTACGTGTGTGGTAGGTAAGCTAGCTATAATATCAACGATGAATAAGACAATTCGTACAAGCTTCGAATACACCTATCAACCCTGAAATCAAGTAGGTAGCAGAAACCAATTTAAAACTTTGGTAGCAGTCTGTGCGTGAGTACCAAGCAGGTGAGATATTCAAGGGCAAGGTTCGCGAAACTTGCCTGATTAAACCTATTAACGAAAAGTATATTCGCTATTGGGGCTTCTTATGAGTCAAACGCGCGGCAGGGTGTTTTATATTGCACAAGTTTGAATAGAGATCGCGAGCTTGGTACCTGGCACGGGGTTCACTAGCCGCCAGCCTGAGCTGCGCAAATACGCTAATACAATCAATACCTACCATAAAGACAAGCTAATTTACGCCGCTACACAAGACCGTTATTATTATACATTATTATATATTAGTATTATATATATATTATATAGTATTATACATTTTGTGGACACATAGGAAGTCTTTTGTCATCAGAAAATTAATATCCTGCTAGTTTACTGCTAGAGACTAAAAATAATTAATCAATCTAACCAATGTAAGCATATTTCGATGCTGACAATCCTCCGTCAGGGCCTTGGGCTCGTCGTAAACCAAATTCAAGTAAAGAAACATTTTTCCCGGCGACCATTCTGTATCGTGCAGCGTTTGTTGCCATCAAACTGTAAAATTAAATAAATATTACTACAAACAAGATATCAAACCTCTGTTATTGTAATTCAAAATTAATAGATAGCTCATAAACTTTTTTTTAAATACCCCTAACATTGATAAAATATTAAACTAAGGTAGATATGTCACTAGCGCACTAAAAATGAAGCGTACAAAAGGAAGTAAGTCCTGTATCTCGCTTTAGCTTCGCTTCGCTCGATACACTCGTAAAAACAAACGACAAACACTAACAGCGCAAACGACAAACACTAGCCATCTTTTTCTTCTCTATGCTTTAGATTGCGCCCCATCTCACTCACACTGTACCAATGTATGCCGAATAAAAATATGCATGTGTGCTGCTGCTGTGTTCGGCACTTTTTTTTTTGGTCACTTTGTTAGAATATATCGTATCTGTTTAATATTTTATCAATGACCCCTAATAATCATACTTCCAGTTAAGCTAGACATTATTTGACAATGGCTCTGATTGTCTTGTTAATAAACTAAACTAATTTTAAGTTAAGTGCATCGTTTTTTTTTCTATTTAATTAAGAAAAGGATAACATAACATTTTAGTTTAATCCTGTCAAATTAAGATATTCCATAGACAGTTTAGACGCGATTATAAACATGGCGACCAAAAAGACGTCAATTTACGTCGATTAATTTGACAGGTCTAAACTAGTATTTTATCTTCTGTCCTGTTCTTAATGAAATAGAAAAAGATGGACTGAACTTTATTTTAGTTTGTGTACAAGGGAATCGAGGCCAATGTATCTGTTTAGCTTATGTATAACGAATTAGAAACTTTTTGTTTTTTTCGTGACACCTTCGTCGCAAATAGGTACTTAGGTTTCAATGACAACGTAGAGTTATACGTAGGCCACTACATAAGTGTTGTCGTATGCCAAATAAATGTAAGATATAGTTTAGTTGAGGGTAGATTTATAAAGGCAAATTAACAACAACTATAAAAGTACAAGGTTCATAACGTAACGTAGCTCTGTAGATTTATTGCGATTTTTAGAAAATTAAAGATGACTGAATTTACTCGCATGGATATTAGTGTCATAATGTCATATAATTCCAAGCGGAGCTTGACTAAGCAACAATGTTTTAAGGAATATAGAAAGATGGTTTATTCAGATTAATCGCGGCAATTTTAGCTTGGAGGTCTATTCGAGGCCGGTACCCTAATTACATAACACACTATTACTATCAGTTGGAATCATTTTGAAGCATATTGTATTTGTTAATCCATTACTCTACGTGTTCGAAAATATGTCCGCTCAACAACCTAAATAACACAATGAATGTTGTTGAACTGTTAAATCAAACCCATTGCTACTGATAGTGTGTTACGTAATTACCCTACTGGTAGGAAAATAGTATGTAACTACCGATAGAAATATGGGTCATAGCCCATTCGTCCCCTAAAATTCGTCCCCCAGCATAAAAGTTGTGGATTCGGTCCCTATAGAGGCGCCCATTGGTCTCCTGGTAGGGGACCAATAAATATTTTAATGAAAAATATTATTTTTAAGGTACCCATTCGTCCCCTCTATTATATGTATATACAATATTGAGGCAATGCGAAAACTACTGCAAGAAGAGATGTGACATATCGACAAATCGAGGAAACTCTGAATTTAAATGCACCAACTCTTCATTGAATTCTTCACGAACATCTAAAAGTTAGGAAACTTGGTTCACTTTGGGTACCTACTACATTCGATAACTGACGAGTTAAGGGAACAGCGTATGAATTGGTTTCATGAGATGTTAAATTTTTTTTTAATCTAAGACGTCCATTCAATCACTACGTGTGATGAAACTTGGCTTTACTATTTTGATATCCCAACTAAATCCCAAAGCAAAGTATGGATGTTTCAAGATGAAGATGCATCATCATTCTCCTGCCCTTATCCCAATTTATTTGGGGTCGGCGCAACATGTCTTTTTCTTCCATACATCCCTATCAGAAGCCATCTCGGCTGTCACCCCCTTCTTAGCCATATCATCCTTCACACATTCCATCCATCGTTTCTTTGGTCTTCCCATACTCTTATAGCCATCAACATTCATAATAGGCTATTTGACAGTATTCAATTATTTGTGATTTTTTGCTTTAATTGCATAAAATGAGGGTTCTTTATATCATTTACAAGAGTTTTAATAAAAAATAATAACAATTATTATATCCAAAACGCAAAATTATGTTTGGCTTTTTGTTTCTCGCGCCACACATTGTGAAACGATCCGGATTGGCTAATGTCGCGATGACGTCATACGCTTGTTTTCGGCAAACTTATAAACTGTTTTTCGGGGGTTTTTATCGATTTATTTGTACAACCCAGTACAGTACACCACTTGTAAACCATTTTATTAGATAACAACAGCAAATAATAATTAAAAACAAACATCACTGAGAACCGAAAACCGCTTGTGACGTCACTTACCAGGCGCAACGCCATATTGCTGATTATATCGTTTTCGCGGCTTATTTGAATTTTGAATTTTTATTTGCATATTTCTTACGAACTACGTATTTAAAATTAAAAAAAATACTTTGGGTGAACTTCTTAACCGCAACCAAGTAATTCAAGATAAAAATTATAAATCTGTCAAATAGCCTATTAAAACTCTCCTCACGACATTCTCCTCATTTCTCCGTAACACATGCCCGTACCATGACAACCGATTTCCACACAACTTTTCAGCTACCGGTGCCACTTTCAGACTTCCTCTTATGGACTTTCTCTTCCTCTTATTCCTCTTATCAAGATGAAGATGCGCCAACGTTAAAAAATAAGAATGGTGGCTGTATTTTTCTCAAGACGCGGAGTATTGTCAACTATCGTGCTGTTACTGCCAGTACACGGAAAAATGTTTGCCTCGAGTTTTAAAAGCGATGAAAAACGAGCGACCAAGCTCGAAGACTCGATACATGGTTTCCGCGTAGGACAACACTTCCGTGCTTGGATAGAGCACCGCCGTGTCCTCGTAGCGGCGATCGGCGGCGATCTCTCGCGTCCGACCCTGGTCCAGGCTATGGTCCGAAACGAGACTGCATGGCAGGCCGTCACCTCCTTCTGCGAAGCAGTGATGCTGGCAAAGAAGGAGGCGGAGCGCGTGAGGCAATGGGAATCCCAGCGACCTCACGCCACTAGCCGCCGCAGGAGACGCCCTGGTCGGGAGACGACACCAAACTCCCAGCCACCGTAGGCGCGGGCCTGCGGGTGGTGAGCAGTTGGCAAGTCGCCGCCCTGTAAGGGCCAGGCCCGAGTCGACGGCGCGTCGTATTTCACGCGCGCCTCAAAGAGATGTCAGCACATCGTGACGGGGTCCACGAAGATCGATACCTCCTGGGTCAGGGTTGCGGGTTGGTTAAACAAGAAACCGTGGGCCTGGCCATCCCACAGGCAACTGAAGAAACACGGGTGGGTTTTAGTCAGTAAAAGTCTGACACGCCCTTCCGCTCCGCCCAGAGCGGGAGAAGTAATTTGATGATTTCCCAGCCCAAAAAAAAAAAGGACAACACTCCCGTACATCAGGCTATCTATACTATAGACTACATGGGTGAAGTTGAAGTGACTAGACTAGTTGCTAGGATATCCTCCTTATAGTCCAGACTTATCGCCATGCGACTTTCATTTTTCCTTGTGCAAAAAAAGCATTAAAAGGATGCAAGTTTTCTAATGACGAAAAGCATAAGCTTAAGATAAGTGGTAGGGTTCCAGATGGTTTCAGGAGCGACATATTTAGTACATGGTTCGACCGTAAGAGAGCATGTATCAGTGCTATTGGGTATTACATCGAAAAAAAAAGTAGCACATTTATGTAGCGACCTACGTAGGTAGTACTTGTCCTGTATCGTGGCATTGTATTTCTTTATTATCTTTGGTGAAGGTTAATTAAAGTTTCGTCACAAGACTTTTCTGCCGATTAAACAATGGCAACGTCCTTCATCATGAAACCATTCTTTGTCGACAGTAGGAGTATAAGGTTTTATTGATTGTTAGTACAAAGTATGGATTGAATTTTTAAACATGTATGATACTATGTCCACACGAGTAGTAAGTACAAACAGGCTAATTAACGAGGTTCTACCGTAGTTAAGTAAGGTACGCAAACAGGGTGACAGGTACCCCATTGTCAAACTAATGAAATATGACTTGCAATTATCTGAAGCAGTCATGCATGGCCCGATTCCTATCAGATAAGTGTTATACGTAGTATCGAACAGCAAACACTCATATCTGAACACATAAAGGAAAGCCTCGATAAGTATGATTTAACCGATTATGCAAAATATTAAGGGTGCATGCTTCAGTTGACACGTGTATAACACGAGCCTCAGTAATCCCTCTCGTAGAATAGTGATATGAACTGGGGGTAGGCACAGTACCAATGATTTTCATTTAGGCAGCTCAACAATATTCATTGCCTTATTTACGTTGATGAGCAGATAATTTTTTCAAACATGTGAACAATAGATTTATAATATTCTGATGACGTTGAGTAACAAAAATGAAACTTGAATATAAACAAAAATATCAACAGCCAACCTACAACAGAGGTTACGGAGAGGTGCTGTTTACGCCGCAGATATCTAGGGAGAAATGTTATCTAAGGTATTCGTAAGTCGAGCGCCCTCATCTTCCGCCTGACGCAGGTCCTCACCGGACACGGTTATTTCGGGAGGTTCCTGTTTCGGTTAAGGCGGGAGGAAACGCCAGGGTGTCACCACTGTGTGGATCGCCTTGAGGACACGGTGGAGGTCTGCCCAGCTGGGTAGAGCACCGCCTTGTCATTGTAGCGGCGATCGGCGTCCTGCCCTGATCCAGGCCATGGTCTGGAGCGAGAGTGCATGGCAGGCTGTCACCTCCTTCTGCGAGCATTGATGCTGGCAAAGGAGAAGGTGGATCGCGTGAGGTAACAGGAATCCCCGAGCCCTCACGCCACTAGCCGCCGCAGCAGACGCCCTGGTCCGGAGACAACATCGAACCACCATAGGCGCGGGCCTACGGGCGATGAGCAGTGGGCATCTCGCCGCTCGGTAAGAACCAGGCCCGAGTCGACATCGCGTTGTGTTTCACGCGAGCCTCAAAGAGATGTCAGCACATCGTGACGGACCAACGAAGACCGATGCCTCCTGGGTCACGCTGGCCTACAGGCAAGTGAAGGAAAACGGGTGGGTTTTAGTCAGTAAAAGCCTGACACACCTTTCCGCTCTGCCCAGAGCGGGAGAGGTCATTTGATGATTTCCTATCCCAAACAAGAAAAAGGTATTCCTAACTCTTACGTAGTTTCTTTATGCATAAAAAATATTAACCTACATATACCGAAATAATATAAGTAGTAAAAATTGTTTCGCAGCATTATAATTACGCATAAGTAATTAATTTTGACAATATTGCAATACTTAATATCAAGTGACTTACCTTGCAAAGTTGACGAGAGTTAACAAAGTGGTTTCCAGCAACTGCGCTACAATTAAAGGTCCTTCAACTCTCAATAAGGGCACCCTGCAAGACACACAATGTCATAAAATAACGATAATTGTAAACAGCTATGTCATCTTTATTATTAGTAGGTAGGTATCTATTTATAGGCTAATATTCAAACTGGCAAATTCGTAACTTCAAATTGATCAAATTTACGCTCCCATTAAAATAGTATGTATAGTATATACGTGAGCATGCGAACGTATAAAGTAAGATGTATTCATGTTGTTTTAGTGTTAACACATGTTGAGAGAAAAGTAAGAGGAATATACATAAATAATGAAGTGAAGGCATCAATTGCAGCCCAAGATATTTAAATATTTGGGATCGGGGTCCTAAGGACCTACTTACCGAATATGAGAGATGAAGTATTTTATACTTATAATTTTAAGAAATAAGCTGGCTCAGAATAGGGATGTATCCTAGGTATGAAAATAAAAAAAATAATGAGTCCGTCTTATAGATAACTAGCTGTTGCCCGCGACTTCGTCCGCGTAGACTTCAGTTTATAGCGCGCGGTGGTTCCCGTTTCCGGGGGAATGCCAAAATAAATTCCTACATTACTGTAAGGTTTCAAACATCCTCACACATTTTCGCATTTATATTATTAATAGGATTATAAAGATACATAAGGTCTATAGCAACGTTAATTTTACCGGGTTTAAAGGTTTAGCAAAGGATAGAAACATCAAATATCATACCTCTAATTATTTTGCGTTGGTTGGTTGTTTGGATATGCTTAGGATATTATGAAATAAGGGTTAAAGATTATGACGCTTGATAAAATATGAGCACATTTAAGTAAGTACGGTTTTATAAACAACTTTTTTTGTTTTGCTGTCTTTTGCCAAAACATAAAGGTTTTCTGGATTTGATACACGTGAGCATGCCACATAGAGTGCCCATGAGAAAAACATGTTGTTTCTAAATGAACTCCGGCAACTTTAAGCGTCTAGCGGCTTTTTTATTGTTATAGCAAATGCTGCTTTCAGAAGGAACTGTAGTCTTTTAAATTGAAATGGCAAATCAGTCCATGGAATACGGGGAATCAAGACATTTTGTCCTTTTGCCATTCCAGCCATGATGGTAGCCTTTACAATGGTGTGACCCAAATGTGTTATTTGTAACCGAGTACCATTACACAGGTTTGGTGCGTTAAGATTCCTCAATAATAGGATTGTAACACCAACTTTTGTATCAACTTATGGGATGGCACTCCTGATAATTCTAAAGAGTTGAGAAATTCCATAGGGTATGATGTAACTTGTTCAGTGTCCGTAATATTGTCCACTGAGAGATATTCGATAACATTTCTCTGAACGATTAACATGATTTGTTCACTTATTTTACTATTTCATTAGTCGGCGCCAAAATTGCCCTTTCGCATAGTCATTCTCGGTTGGCCATATTTGTTTGAAGATCCGGATAGAATTATTTAATAGGTCATCTGAGCTATCCACAATTTCACAGAACTCACGACTCACTCTAAACATGCCGTTACTGTCAGTTGGCATGCGATCTACTCCGATTTTTAAAAGAGTAGCTGCATATTGCATATTATACCCGGATTAAGAATCGTCATTTAGTTGCCCTCGCATATTCGTGGTGAGACAATAATTTTTCACGCGAACCCATAATGCAGATGCTTTCAAAGAGGCATTTATTTCATCGGCCGGCGGCATACCCCTAGTAATCACCGGAAGGGTCTGTTTAAAGTCACCAGCTAAAAGTACCACCAACCCTCCCATGACATCTTGGTTGCCTTTGATGTCCCCCATTGTGCCATCTAGTGCTTCAATTGCCCTTTTGTGGAATATCATCACATTCATCCCAAACTAACAACTTACACTGCTGTAACATTCTTCCGCGCTCCCTGCTTTTACTAATATTGCATTTCCTCATGAGCTAAGTTCAGTGGTAACTGAGTGTGCTGTTCGTCTCGTTCCGAAAAAAAAAATTAAAAGAGCTCAGTTTATATAAAATAAGCGCCTGTTAAAATAATGGAAGCAATATGTAAGTCTGCGTTAGCTCCCGTTTTCGCAACATTTTTTGTTACTGCTCTGCTCCTATTGGTCATAGCGGGATGTTAAGCCTTAAGCCTCTCTGGATTAATAGGCTATCCAACGCAAAAAGAATTTTTCAAATCGGATCAGTAGTTCCTAGAAGTATACATAAAACTACTGAGACATAGCGTATTAAAGTTACGGAGTGCGGGCTAATTACTAGCCCCGCACGATGATATTGCGATTGGCGGCCATCTTGGTGACGTAGTCGAACTCGCACCGTCGGTACCGTTCGCAAGTTCAGTCCGCGCTTACCCACTTACGCACATCGAATGTTTTTGTTAGCTTTTTGTTTTTGTTATCCTGTTTTATTGTTGTTCTTGAGTTTTGTTGTTTAGTTTTGTTAACTGTTACTCGTTAAAATGAGTAAGAAATTAATTAATAGTCGTGCTCGTGAAATTATAATTAAAGTGGACAATTATTTTGTTAAAGAAAAAGAGGACTGTAAGTTAGTTCTTGAAAGTATAAACCGTGCTTTAAAAAGTGCTTCGGACACTACTGAGGACATTTTAATACCGAAGCAACAGCTAATATTTATTAAAACTATCTAATCAACTGACGAGTTATTTGAGTCGATAAATACGGCAGACGACAGTGAAACGTTAGATTACCACCCTACAACTGCGACCTCAACCCCATTGAGTACATCTGGAACCTGGTAAAGATGAGGATCTCAGAAAAGAATGTGGAGCAGTTGGAAAGTCGCTTTGAAGGTCTGACGTTGGAGGCGTTGGCGTCAATAACTCAATCAATCATGTTAAACGGCTTGAAGAGGAAATATTGGAATAAAGATCTAATAACTGACGAGTTATTTGTCATAAATACGGCAGACGACAGTGAAACGGAAACGACAGACACATAAAGCAGTTCTGATTCGGAAGACTATATGAGTGGAATTGAATAAATAGGGTAAGATTATATTGAATTATATTATATAAACATTTTTTTTACATACTATCCTGGTTTTATTTGTAATCTGATAGATGTAGGTAGTAATTAATACATGACTGCTACACAGTGGACTCTGATTCAATTCCCGCTCGCAAATTAGTAGTTAGAAAAAATTAGTATACATGTAAGAAAGATATACGAATAAGTATATTTTTTTTACGTCTACAAGAATTATTTCCTTGAAAATTTTAATAATGAAAGTTTATTTGTCAGAATATGGGTGAGTAGGTATAAAGAGTGTATGTATAATAAAATTATAAAATACAAATAAACCCTTAACCCTAATATTAATTTTGCGTTAAACATTCTTTTGCTAGCTGTCCTTTTGTGTGACAGATGACGTCACAAAGCTGTTATTGTGACAAGGTTCCATCGCAATATCATCGTGCGGGGCTTATACGTGACGTCATGCGACATTTCATATCAATATATCTTCCTAAGTATTTCAATGAAAGAAAAAATAAAAAATACGTATTCAATATTTTTTATAAATCCATCTGGTGGAAATTAAATTATGTTTTAGGATACAACCCAATTCGATATGTCCAGCAAAGAACAGAACTAAATGGAAAGCCTTTGAGAAAATCTTTGTCGTAGGACAAGCTATTATGAGTAGTTTGCCGAGAATATTAGTTTAAATTAATTAGTTTTTAACCGACTTCTCATGTTTAATTTATGTTGTTGTATATTTAACTTTTATATTTATGATAATTGTTTTTTTTTAATAAAGTTAAAAACTAAAAGCAATAAACGTTTATTTTATTTATTACTAGCGACCTGCCCCGGCTTCGCACGGGTGCAATGCTGATACTAAATACACTACAGAAAAACTGTGAACGTTGTATAAAAAACCGTCGCAAACGCCGCGCCGTGTACCGCCGCAAACGCGACAACCTGCAATTTTTAAACATAGAGAGACATAAGAAAGAGAAAGTCACTTTTTTATATATGTAGTGATTAAAAAATACCCCAATAATATCCTAAATCACATTGATAAGTAGGTAATTAATATTTTTGCATAGGGTTATGTCGTATACACGTTGTAGCTTTTCATACGTTAGGTACAGACGCCAGCACATCCTATCCCTCCATCCTGTATCCTACTACAACCTGTCAAATACACTTTAATTGATTTTCAACTTTATCACTAAAGTATTGGGTTCAAGGTTGATTTGGAATAATTTATGGCGTAATTGCGTGCTTGTCCATTACTTTCGGAGAATTTGCATTTTGAGGGAAAATGGCCCTTCTTATTTATTTACATTGATGTTTCCCGATTTTTCTGAAAATTTGATTTTTTGGACATAATTTGACTTGCGGTAGATGTACAGACGACAGCACATCAAGCTACTACAATCTATTAGATTTTCAACTTTATCTCTAAAGCATTAAGGGGCAAGGTTGATTGGGAATATCTGACAGTTTGGGGTAGCTTGACCTGCTGTCGTCCGTACATACATCTGCGCCTGACGGAGTTCGTACCTACGACCTACAACTTGTAAATCACGGCCGACACCTTAGGGCCACCACTGTTCTCTACGGTAGATGTAAATGGTAGTAACTATTGTTTTCATAGTTTTCGAAAGTGCTGGGGTCTAAATTAAAATCCAAGGCTAGATTAATTCTAATAGTAAATAGTAGAGTGTGTATTATTTATGTTCCTTAATTTATATTATGTTCGAGCAATCTATTCTATTCTATTTGATGGACAAGCAGACATACTTTATGACATGAATTAATTGAAAATTCAGTTATAAAAAAAAATTTGTAGCATCTGTCCTTTTTTTTAATCTGAAGAAACTGATGTAATTCCGACCACAATAACTTCCTTAATTTTAATGTTTCACATGAAATCTTTCACCACTTGAAATCAAACAGTAAACAATAATTATTATAAAATTGGTTTTATTAATGATCAAATACTTAAATATTTATTTATATCAAATGTTGATTTGTTTAAAATCTTATATTTGCCAGATATACCTACCACCAGGAATCCTGTCATATAGAAAAAAATATTATCCCATATTGTTGCTGAATATTTACAAAACATAACTTTAATAAATTCTAGAAAGTATTTCAGTTTGAACAAGACAAGTGTCAGTGTATAATGTGTGTAGTGACTAAAATTTAGTTCAGTTTGAATATTTAGCTATTAGTCTGTAATGGGATTAGAGCAAGTGACTGGCAAGTCTATTGCTTGCTCATTCTGATGGGCAGAAAAAAAAGAACACATTCATAAAGTAAATTAAAAAAAAGAATTGTGTAAAATGATTGTTCACATACCTTGGGAATACTACAGAACCTTCTTCAATAGCGCTTACTCTAATATCCTTGCAAGTTAAGTCTTTCAAATATACAAAGAATTCTGGTTCAATGTTGTCTGGTAAGGTCTGCTTCAAATAAGCAATATCTGAAAATAAGAGCTGCTGAATATTTTTTGTAATAAACCTTTTCTGTTAAGATTAAATAAAAACTACATACCACTGTCAGAATAATGAAAGTTTTCTAAAAACTTCAGACATTCTTCAAGGCCAGCAAATATGGTGAATTCCCCTTGGAAAGGATTTGTGCGAAAAAATAGATCAAACACAGCAACATCATTAACTTTTCCAGATTTCCAGTAAGCATATGCCATTGTTATTTGATAAAGATCTGCAGAAAAATATAAATATGTATAAAAAAAAAATAAAAAAAATAAAAAAAAAAGAAATATTAAGTAAACCTTCAAACCTACTTTAAAGCAAAAATTAGTAATACTTACAGATATTTTTAGGTAACTTTTTAACTAGGTATTTATTTTTGGAAAGAAAATACTGTTATCTTAAAAAACAATAGGCAGCTTCCTGCAATACTGTTCATAATGTTTTATGGTGATGACAGATGGAAAAATAAATAAATGTCTAAATGCATACTTACCACAGTGTCATTTAATTTAAGTCAAGTTTGAATCCAGAATAAATAGAAGTTGTATTAGATTCTCAGCAACCACAAGGCATTTGCAATAGATTGAAAATTACCATATAGTTGTGGATTTTACTTAATTATTAGTGACACTGAATCTAAAATGCTACCTACACGACATTCTAATTATTAAGCTAAGTTCTAAAGTACACTTGACATTTAAAATTCGCTCCAAAATATATTAAATTTCACTCACCAGTCAACAAAGGTTGCACAATACCATTTTGTCGAGCCATTTTTCTCTTCATATTTAATTCTTCACCAGACATTTTCGTTGCAAGTGATGAAGTTGGTGCAGAAATAATTAGAAACGTGAGCTATATATGGTATCTGTTGAACGACTAAAATAAGTAATTTCATCGTGATCAAGTAAGTGGTCGTAGTTATCAGCGCGCCAAACAAATTTTGACGGATAATCTACGCATGCGCTTATGATTCCTATTGACTGTAAGTATAAAGGTCATTTCTGAAGGTCGACTTAGTGTTTATAAAATGCAACATTGAATAATTTCGGTATTATGTACCGCACCTCGAGTATTTATTCCAAACACATAAAAAAATAAGATATTTTGTAAATTACAATCCATTTGCAGATAAATAAATGATGAGGTTTTTCCTTTTTAAAACTAGGCCAAAGAGTATAGTAAATATATAATTAAAGAGTGACAACTCTGTGGTAAAATTTGCATGTATGGAAAGTGCTGCCCCCTTACATTTGGCGGGTGAACAACTACTAGTGAGTGATATACGTAGCTATGCATATGTAGAGTATGTATACTATAGCTACATACCTATGCATATGTAGCTATGTATATTATTGTTACGTACCTATGCGTACGTAGCTATGTATAATATAGGTCTGGGTTTTCAGATGATTAAAAAAAAGTATTCAGTAATTCATTTATTTTATGAGTGGAAACTTCACAGCTGACACACACAGAAATAATATTACAAACTAGCTGCTGCCCGCGGCTTCGCACGCGTGGACTACAAGTAATATCACAGCGGGATAAAAATTAGAGTACTTAAGTTGTATTATATTTTATTTTTTATGGTAGTAAAATATAACAGAAAATATTGTCTAGCTAGTACTACTATTTATAACTATAATGCCTCTTTATAAACAATATTCGATGTGGTCTGGTTTGGAACGTAAACAAATAGTTTGTTTGGTTGACTCACACGGGAGAAAGCCACATAGAGCTGGCCGTGTGAGAAACAGCCGACGCCGAGATCTACGCCGGCAACACGCAGCGTCTGGCCTTGGGCTTTGTTTATGGTCATAGCGTAACATAAGCTCACTGGGAACTGTACGCGTTTGAAATTGAAAGGGTAATTATTGGGAATCAGTGGAATTTGTGGTATAAAGACTCTTTGACCGGCGCCACATCCCGACAAAATCTCCGCTTCTATAATGTTACGCTGCAGAGAAATAACTTTCAGTCTTGTCCCGTTGCATAATTTTTGGGGACTTAGATTTCTTAACAAAATAATTGGGACGCCAATTTTTAAAGTAATGTTGTGAGCTGGAAGTCCGGGAGCGCTCAGAGAATTAAGAAATTCAACGGGATAATTGGTAGCGTCATCTTGCTCCATTACTCTATTGATAGAAGTATACTCTACTACTTCTCCTTCAACATGGTTGAGTATATGCAAGTTGATTCTTACTGCTTGGTCATTTCGCGGAGTCAAAATTGCTCTTTCGCAAAGCCATAAGTTCTCATGACTTGTTATTTGATTTGCTTCACCATATACGGAGGAGATAAGTTCTTCAATTGAATTAACAGTGTGGCAGAGATTTTCAGATAATACAATTTTCCCTTCTTCTTCCGGATATGTTCCTTCGCCAATTTTCAGCAACAAATCAGAAAATTCCTGAGCGTTTGTGTTACCTCCTGTTCGCGCCCTCATGTTCACCGTCAAGTGCATCCTTGTGATGTGTCGCCAAAGACTTGAGCTCTTTAAGCATGCTCTTAACTCGTCGGCTTTTGTTCCTCGTGATACTACTGGCAGCGTTTGTCTAAAATCCCCACAAAACAGCATCGTTACGCCACCCATAGGTTGGTCATTTTGACGGATATCTCTGAGAGTTCTATCAACTGCTGCTACAGCTTTTCGGTGTGCCATAGTGCACTCGTCCCAGATAATTAAACAGCAATCGCGTAAAACTTTCGCTTTATCACTGCTTCTAGAGATACCACATACAGGATGATCACTTATGTCCAAATCTATGGGGATTTTAAACATTGTATGAGCAGTTTTACCGCCGGGTAGCAAAGTGGCTGCTATTCCAGATGACGCTACAGCAAGAGCTATTTTGGCTTGTGCTCGTAATTGTGCCAATATTATTTTAGTGAGAAAGGTTTTTCCCGTCCCACTACTTTCAAATATAAACAGATAGGTAACGTAGTTACAAAAACAATGCCTTTCGACGCTAGACAGCGCTGCATGTTAAACTTTTTTTACTCGACGCGATGACGCCATGGACTCTTCCGTGATTTTGTGATTTTCAACAATGGTTTTTTAACGATCCCACGGGAACCCTTTAATATTCCGAAATAAAAATTATCTAAGATGTTGACCAGGGATATTAGGTATTACCATGCAAAATTTCATTCAAATCCGTTCAGCCGTTTCGAAGATTAGCCCGTGCAAACAGAGAAACAGACAAACAGACAGAGAAATAAGAAATTCTAAAAAAAATTTTTTTTGTATTTTCCTTTTATTTACATCACCCTGACTTCGTTTTAAGCATTTTTTTCATTTGTACAGACATTCGACCTCTACGATTTTATTATATGTATAGATTAGCCGAAAGTGTCACAAATTAACAGTTTGGGGTTGAAACTTTGTATGGATTACTTATAAGTATACCTATTATTTTGTAACAACACATAACCATGGTAATTTATCCATCTGCATCCTGTCGTCATGAAGAGACACCACAATTTTGGCAATAACACGTGCACTTGTTACATTAATTCAACACAAGTCTAAATAAAATAAAATTGTTTGATTCTCTATCCGCCATCTTACTTCTTTCATGAAAAAATATGGCATTGTCATTGACCTTTATTTGACCCTAGGGACAAGATGGCTGCCAAATTGTTCACTCGCCAGAGTTCAGGTGTCGCTGTCGACTGTAAAAATTGATGAAGTACTAAGTGTGCCCCCCCTGAACTAGGCCTTTTGACACGGTTAGTGATGGTGCAGTGTTGCCAGAAGGCAAAGTCTGTAGAGCACTAAAAGCGGTGAGAATTGCACTAGATCAGTGGTTTTTTCGACTTCAAAGCACTAAAATTGGCAAAGATTTGAAAAGAACGACATATAAAATTCGATATTCGTTTTTAATGTATTTTAATACCTATATACGACATTAAATCAATCAACTTACAATAGGCTATTTGACAGATTTATAATTTTTATCTTGAATTACTTGGTTGCGGTTAAGAAGTTCACCCAAAGTATTTTTTTTAATTTTAAATACGTATTTCGTAAGAAATATGCAAATGAAAATTCAAAATTCAAATAAGCCGCGAAAACGATATAATCAGCAATATGGCGTTGCGCCTGGTAAGTGACGTCACAAGCGGTTTTCGGTTCTCCGTGGTGTTTGTTCATAATTATTATTTGCTGTTGATAACTAATAAAATGGTTTACAAGTGGTGTGCTGTACTGGGTTGTACAAATAAATCGATAAAAAAACCCCCGAAAAACAGTTTATAAGTTTGCTGAAAACAAGCGATGATGCGCGTATGACGTCATCGCGATATTAGCCAATCCGGATCGTTTCACAATGTGTGGCGCGAGAAACAAAAAGCCAAACATATTTTTGTGTTTTGGATATAATAATTGTTATTATTTTTTATTAAAACTCTTGTAAATGATATAAAGAACCCTCATTTTATGCAATTAAAGCAAAAAATCACAAATAATTGAATACTGTCAAATAGCCTATTGTATTGTACTTAAAAACCTAAAAAAAAAATTGTCTTTACGGACCAGCCAAGCTCGAATCTTTTTTTTTTATATATATCTCTGAGGATCCCATCATTTTGACAGCCTCACTTGGCTGTTCATACTTGTAGTATGTGCTATTCATAGCAGTCAGCTGCGTGCGAATTATAAGGATTGCATTGATTGTTTCTAAATACACATATCGTACTACATGGGTGAAACCGCAAGGCGCAGCTAGTATTTCATAATCTAATATTTATCTCCTGCCCTTTATTTAATGAAAGAGAAAGAAAAAGATGCACTGAGCTTAACAATAAATTCCGTAACTTGCTTTTAATCACTTCCATCAAACTAAAAACACGTTCCAAATCTGCATTTATCCGATATTTGGCCGCAATATCAATTTATTTGTATTTCAAGAGCAGACATGAAAAAGCACTAGAAATAGCACTAGGCACTAAAAATTTTTAAAGCGCACTGACCATACCAAAAATGCACTAAATTTAGTGCCGAAAGCACTAAAATGGCAACACTGTGATGGTGAAAGGCTAGTGCTTAATCAGCAGTAATTATTGTATTCTGTCTTCACTCTAGTTCTCAATAAAAAAATAGAGAAATAACAAAGATTTTATATTCCTTTAAAGCATTCTTAAAACTTATGTTAACGTTAACATAACGTTGTATAAGTACTTTGATTGACACACGAATTCAACAGCTATTAATTTTCAACAAAATCATTTACCAAGTAACATTGTAACTTCTCACGCAGCATTATTCTGAACATAATTGATTCAAAAAACCGTCGCGTTAAGTTTTAACGGAGAGTTTTGGCGGGAAAGTCAAGCTGAGTGTCACGCTCATTTTTCATTGGACCTTTAAAATTATTTATAGTGTTGTTTACTAAATAAAAGTGCGTGATTTATGTAGTAAAAAGTGTATTCAGTAAATAATTCATAAAGAACAGTGAAATATCGCAGCATCATGACTTTGTCTCAAACATGGCTCGTAAGACGGTTCACGCGGCCGTCTTTTTCAACATGATTAATATTCATTACGTGACATTGGCTAAATGTATAAATCGTACGAAGCCAAAAAAGAAATAAAGAAGTTTTGACGCGGTACGAATCGACTTTTTTTACCAGTTTCTATTTTAGATCCATGGTTATTGAATGTGAAAAAAACCACTACAAAAAGAAATTTGGGTATAAAATTTATCCCAAAAATCGAGCATTACCTTCTTTACTATACCAAGCTATCCGATCAAACCCGCTAATCATTTTATAATTCTATAGTTTAACGTTAGGTGTGATGATGTCTGCTTTATAAAAATATGCTTAAATCACATGATGGGAACATAAAATAGTAAGTGGACCTTATTTTAATTTTCTTGTAAAGTAAGTGTACACCTGGCTTTACCATACGGGCAACTAACTTTAGAGAAAACTAGACTATAATAGCATCATCGTCATCATCTCAGCGTTAATCCCAGTCGCATCCGAAGCTTTTCTGCTTTGGAGTCTAGGGTCCGCTTTACCAGCCTAACTGCTGATTTTAGCTAAACTTCGATATTTTCCGTGAAGCGACTGCCGTCTGACCTCCACAACCCGAAGGCGATATCTAAGCATTGCAGTTAGACAAATTGTTAGACTTTTGAGGGCTCCAACAACCCGTAACGACTGCCACTAGATGTTCGTATGGCAACCGGGACCAACGGCTTAACGTGCTTTCTGAGGCACGACCAGACCAGTGCAAATATTCATATTCATGCATACAAATATTTGCACTGTGTGGGGATCGAACCCACGACTCCTTGCGCAACGGCCGCGTTCGTTACCACTACGCCACGGAGGCTGTCGAGACTATAGTTTAAACTATAAAGACTATAATAGCATCGACATATACTAATGGACATGTCTAAGAGCTGAGAATTGCGGCACTCCGAAAGAAAGAGAGAAAAAGAAGTCTCCTCTATCCTTATTTCTCTCAAAATCATCAATCGAAAGCATAGGCCATCTCCCTCACTCTTTTCAAACCAAAACAATACTGTAGATTATACGCGTACGGCATGTCCATTAGTATACGTCTATGGTGTGAAGTGTCTTCTTCTTTTTTCAAGGTGAAATTCATATAGTTATCACAATTTTGCCAATAATACGTGTTAACAAATTATAGAAATTCTTTCTATTTTACAATAATGGCGGATATCGCCAGTGACAGTTGAAAAAGACGGCCGCATGGACCGTATATGAGGGTGGTTTGTGGCAAAGTCATGATGTGGTATGCTGCGATATTTCAATGTTCTTTATGAATTATTTACTGAATGCAATTTTAATTACATAAATCACGTGCTTTTAGTTAGTAAATGACACTATAAATCATTTTAGAAGACTAATGAAAAATGACCCGGGACACTCAGCTTTCCCGTCAAAAACTCTAGTGTGAAGTGATTCGCGATTGAACAACTGTCAGTCTGTCACAGATAAGCAGATAAGTGTCATATGA
The DNA here is from genome assembly GCA_017933935.1 of Sesamia nonagrioides. Lineage (NCBI taxonomy): Eukaryota > Metazoa > Arthropoda > Insecta > Lepidoptera > Noctuidae > Sesamia > Sesamia nonagrioides. Next base: position 82,130 of record JADWQK010001782.1, read on the forward strand.
TATGACACTTCATATCTGACACGAGAGATGTCAGTGGTTAGATTGAAGGAAGATTCAAAATTTGAAATTGTAAAATTATGGGATTCAAAATGTTGTATAATATTTGAAAATATAGTATAAGAATAAATAGAGTTACTTTTCTTTTACTAATCTCAAGCACTAATAAAAGACAGAGAGTTACGAGTAAAAAGTATGTATTGCTAAGATGGCTAAAATTACTATTTTATTTTATTTGAGCAGACTCTTTTTTGAGAGGAGTTCTTCCTATCTCGTCCCCCTTATCATTTCTTCATAGTTTATAATCGGTGGCGGGTCCTAGCGGACGACTTTTTTCGGGATGTTTTTTGTCGTGGTGGATGAGTAAACCCTTTCTAGTCACGTAATCTTCTGGGCAATTTGTGCATTTGAAAGGTTTTTCTCCTGTGTGTTGATACATGTGGTACTGAAAATAAAAGAAGTGTCTATTTACAATAATTATTCCTATTATTACTCTGATATTTAACTAAAGGCAGAAAAAATATGGCAGGAAGTAATAGCATGTAGCAGCCAGTACCTAATTAGTTTTTTATAAATATCTATATAGGTATTATTTTTGCATATTTACTGAGTACCTTCAAATTGCTACTGCAACATTTATGAAGAAATTACTGTGAAAGTATAAATGTTCCAACTGATAATACCACCAGTAATACATTTTTTTATTGGAAATCATCAAATGACCTCTCCCACTCTTGGCAGAGTGGAAGGGTGTGTCAGACTTTTACTGGCTGAAACCCTCCCATGTTCCTTCCCTTGCCTATACACCAGGGCCACATTATCCCTTTTAAACAACCAGCAGCCCTGGCAGGGTGCAACAGTAATACATACTTACATTGAAATTATCCTTCATTACAAAACTATGCTCACATAAGTGGCATTTATACTTCATTACACCATTTACTGTAGTAAGGTTATTATGTGATGTATTGGTAACTTTAGGCTTAGGTGCAATCGGTCGAAGTGTTGGCGGGCTAGCAGGGGTAGGGTTTAATCTCTTATAACCATTGTCCTTTTTCTCATCGGGATGCATTCGATTTCTATGAGAGTAACAATTTCCAGAGCTTGCAAAAGACTTGTCGCAGAATGGACATTTATAAGGTTTAGCCCCAGTGTGTTGGTTCATGTGGAACTGAAACAAAATTGTACAATCAGCAACAAAATTCCTAAACCATCAACTACCTAGATCTGCTCTTTCCTCAACTATGTCAGGGTTATCTGGGTAATCTCTCTACTCTTTTAAAACAAAAAAAAAAATACTGTAGATTATACGTAGGTATATGGCATGTCCATTAGTATATGTCTATAATGTGAAGTGTCTTTTTCTTTTTTCAAGGTGAGATTCAACCTCAACTCTTGATCAATGGCCTCTGTGGAATAGATACCACAATTTTGCCAATAACACGTGTAACAAATTATAGAAATCCTTTGAAAATTTTGTTTCCCAGTGATGGCGGATATCGCCAATGACAGTTGAAACAGACGGCCGCGTGAACCGTCTATGAGGGAGGTTTGAGGCAAAGTCATGATGTGGCCACTATGCTGCGATATTTCAATGTTCTTTAGTCACTGAATGAACTTTTTACTACATAAATCACGCGCCTTTATTTAGTAAACGACACTATAAATAATTTTAAAAGTCCAATGAAAAACGCGCGTGACACTCATCTTAGCTTTCCCGTAAAAAAAACAACAACTAACTAAAGTAGAAGTTTCAGACTGTCAGTCTTGGATCTTTGACAGTTTCATAAATTTATGAAATTTCTACTTTCATGTTTAAACTATTAACTTTAGAAGATCAAAACTGTCATGCAAGAAATTAATCTAAATAATAATTCATAAATAATTAATGGGTAATATCATTACTTGTTTATGATTAATGTCATTATTTATTTGTGAATTATTATTTAATATGAAAACTGAAAGTTGTCTATGAAATAATTATGTTACAGTTTACCACTTACTTTTAAGTCCTGATTTCTTTTGAAAGTCTTCATACAGATCTCACATGAGTAAGGTCTGTCACTACTGTGAGTCACACTGTGTGTCTTTAAACCTCCCCATGTGTTGTATGACCGACAACATACCTTACAGGTATATGACTTGCTTGTTGGTAAATGTACTGACAAATGAGCAACATAAGTTCTTTCAGTTCTAAACCTGTAAACATATAATTTGGCATTTTAGAATCTCAGCTAAGTCGTGTCGTGTCGTGTCATGTTGGAGAATGTTTAAAAAAAAGGCCAAACTGGGACTTTTAAGAAACTGATGAGAGTAGGCAGATAGTCAATTCAACTCTGGATACAAATTTATATAAATACTAAAACTCACATTCTTCCACACAATTGACATACACCATTTGTTCTATGCTTCTTCAGATGAGATATTAAATCATACTTATAAAAAAATCCTTCTGAACATGTGTGACAGTTATAGTGTTTCTCATCCTTAGATTCCTTAGTTTCAGGAATATGGATCCAGGTATGATTTTTTAAAGCCAAATCTGTACAAAAGCTGCGGTCACATGAATTACACTGAAAAGGTTTCAGTTTTTGTTTATCTTCTTCACTACTTTCATTTTCTGGCGATTTTATGGCATCCTCTTCCCTTTCTTCATCTTCGGAATCTGAGTGTGTCTCTCCCTTTTTGATTAATTTTATGGTCACATTTTCTGTATCTAAGCCATGTAAATAAGTAACGTCATCCATTGAATGGTTCTGTTCGTATGGGGGCGAGAGGGTAACTTCCGAATTTTGAAGCACCATCATGGGATCTACACTCACTTCCATTTCAGTATATTTATCATTTTCGTAATTTTCTTCAGTTTCATGCTTTTCTTCGTTTTTTACTAAAGATATCATACACTTGTTTGGAATAATCTGATCCATCATAAAACTACGCTGGAGTAGTACTTCCTGAGCCTTTCGCGCTGTATCTATAAAATCACACACTGATTGTAACTTAGTGCAGCATTGTATACAAATGTTTTTGGGCAACGTGTCATCTTCGTCCACCTGTAAATATTAATATTATGTTAGTGTTAAGTATTAATTCTGAACATAACGTGGGTTGAGTAGATACTTTACCTCAATTAACAAATATTTGTTGAGTTTGTTTTGAAGAAGCATTGCTTCAGCTTCCTGACTAAATATCATTATGGTAACATCTTGCTCTTCAGCGCAAAGGCGACAACATCGGTCAAAACTATCTTCAAATTTTGATGTTTGCGTCATGACTAAATAATTACGAGCATAACTTTCGTGGCACTCTTTCTACTTATTCCTCAGAATGTGATGCACTGTAATGATTTTTCCCGACGTAACCATCCAGCGACTGCTATAACAGCGCATGCGCGTTGAAAGATAGCGATACCCGATGCTCAGCATTGGATACTTCGTTGCTATTGATATTTTTCCAAAAAGTATACTTATTCAGTGCAGCATGTTCCATGTGCGGGTACTGCGCAAACTCGAAGTTAGAAGCTCGAAGTTTTGCCTATAATATGCGGTTATGAAATGATATATAGGTACCTATTACGTAGAAAAATAGTAAGTATGTGCATAGATTTGGCTTATGAAGAATAGCATTGGATAATTAGTTGCTTGACATCAGGGAAATTTTATAATTCTATTTTGATTTGGTACGGACGACAGCAGGTCAAGCTACCAGAAACTGACAAATATTCCGTATCAACCTTGAGCCTTAATGCTTTAGCGATAACGTTGAAAATGTAATAAGGTTCATGTGCTGTCGTCTGTACATATTGTTTACCTACCCATTCTATAGCAACCAAAAGTACCAAGAGATGGTTAATTTGAAATAAACAATTTTGATTTGATTGATTGATTTGACCTAAGTATTTTGAACACTGCAGACAACTGAGCTGCAGCTCATATTCAGATAAAAGTCCTCTATTGACCATACTGTAGTGTAGTTGGCTAATGGCTAGCTCTCATTAAGGAATATCTCGATTCCTTGTGATTAAGCTGTGGAAGTCAGATAGGCAGTTGATTCATATCAGCTAAATCCGGTAAGACTGGAAGCCGACTCAACTAGTTGGGAAAAGGCTAAGCAGATGATGAACAAATGTTGCTGACTGTACATTCTACATGAACCCTCGCAATGAGGCTCGCTTAACATAAAACGTTAATTTGGCTAACTTTGCCTTTTATTCTAGCATATTTTATGCTCTTACTGTACAGTAGCGGTTTACAGAGGTGCATGAACGTACCAGTAGATACCGTAACCGTAAATAATATACTGATGTTACGCAAATCTGGAAAAAAGTGAATCTACAGAGCTACATTAGGTACATACATTCAAAATATTTCGGTATGTACGGACGACAGCAGGTCAAGCTACCTTAAACTGCTAAATATTCCCAATCAATTTTGAGCCTTACAAATTTAGCAATAATAAAGTTGAAAATCTAATAAAGAAATGTGACACATTGTAGAGGCTTGACGTGCTGTCGTCTGTACTTATACATAATTATATCCAAGAACAATAACAGGTTATTATAGATACAATTGTTACTGACGGTTCCAAAAATATGAAAGCAATTAATAAATTTAATTAATGACGACCAATTTGTCATTCCGTCGAAATGCAAAAACTTTTTCATTTTGTTGCGGCTCTTGGTTCGGCACCGCACACTTCTCACATGTACCTAAGGTATTCTGATTGAACTCATATATTATCATGTAGGCGGCTAATATATGAATTATTGCTCCTAAAACTTCAATTACAAAACAATTCATGAAGTTCGGTAAGTAGAAAGTTACATAGTCGATATGCATGCCAAACAAACGTGTCTTGATGGGTCTGATGAGGACTACTCCACTGTATTCGGACACAAAAATTGTTTAGACCTTTGGCACTCCTGCCATTTTTATCAAAGTCAAAAAAAGGAAGATAAGGTAACGACCTACCCAGAAGTTTTTTTTTCTTCATATTACTAAATGAAAGTTTGGCTCGAAAAAAGGTGATGACTATGGAGTGGCTGTTGATGTTTTTCATATTCAAGTGATTCCGGAATAAAATTACGGGAGTTAATGTTTTTGTACGATATAAAATATTTGACTTTTGTAGTACTTATCACATAAAACTAAAAAAAAAAACGAGTTAGTAGTAAAGTAGATTGGACAAAAACATTTTTGTATTTTATTGTACTGTGCTATGCAATTATACAATAAAAAAGAGAAAAATATTGAATATGTAAAACAGTAAAATAATTGCTCAGCAAAAATATCTCTTATGAAGTCATGGTGATTTTAGCGCCATCTAAAGCAGTACAACGAAACTAATATTCGCTGACACGTATGTTTTCCTATTGACAATAGATGGTGTTGCTACAAAAGAGGATATTATACCTACCTACTTTGTTAAATATTTTAAAAATGGCACTGCAGCTTTGAAATTATTGTGGTCAACAAAACCTAGGAGTATTTATTTCAATATTATATGATAAATTATGAACCAGGACTAATTCACTTTTATACATTTTGATTACTTAGTGGACATTATCCCTGGTTCATCCCTGGTTCTTTCTTAGTTAACTGTAGTTTCACATTCTCACAATAAGAAATAAAAGTACCTAAGCATATTAAAAATTATTTTGTGCTTTAATTTCTTGACCAATATCCAAATGGATTCGCTTTGAAAACAATATGCTTAATTTATTTTCCACATTTATCAGTACCTTTAATAAATTAATTTGTCTTCGTGATAAATGCGATTAAGTTGACACAAACAGTAAAATATAAATAATGCAATGTTGTTTACCTACTGGATTTCAGTATCAGCATAGATTATTTCAAATTTGCATGCAAATTATGTGAAAATTAAAAATATACATACGTAATTGCATTTGGTAAAGTGTAGAATTTAACTATACCTACTATAAAAAATGATACGATAAAAAAAACGATAAAAAGAAGTCGAACAATCAGGAGGTGCTAAATATTATGCATAAAAAGTTGTAGATGTAGGTATAGAATTTCTATGCAGTTTCTCCCTGGTCTGAGATTTATCTCAGTTATTCAGATGGTGGTGAAGGAGACAGTGATAGTGCGTCCTTGAATTGCTAAACAGCCCCTTGATGTTATGTCGCCTGTTCAAAAACTATGTAGCTTTATTGTAATGATGACTAATATAGTATTAGTATCCTGTCAATAAGTAATTAACAATGTTTCAAACATTAAAAAAACACTTCAATGCCATATTGGCATCCGACATTATCGTAGATAGAATAACAAACTTGAAGACCATGAATATGGTCCGATTAAACATACATAAATGTAGATATTTGTGTTGTTTTATCTAGGATAAAACAGGTGAATGTTCATTAGTCTTAATATAAATAAAGCTTTTAGACGGATTTGAGTGCTCCCGTCACAATGGTTATTCCTAGGAGCCTAGCACAGTATTTTATGGTGAGCCAAGGAGATAGTGGGTGAGCGGGGTGAGGGGGAATCATTCTCGAAGCGAAGACCGGTCTGTGCACCATACATACTATGCGCAGCGCGGGTGGTGCGGCGGGTGCGCGTGGGCAGGGAGACTTGGCGGTGCGGGCGGGGCGCGCGTCAGTCGCGTAGCGAACGCTATATTGCAATAACGTCGGGTGGCGTCGCGCCAGCCCGTCGCGTGCTAGTGTTGTGTCACAGCGGTGGGCCAGGTCGGTTTCGAGATTTCTTCGTTCCGACGTAAATCATGGCTCTCAACTCGGACGCTGAACAGAAATCGAACCTGGTCCTCCGCGTGGACCAGGATTCTGACTCGGTTCTACAGTCATTGTTCGACACAGTGCTTAAGCCGGACTCGAAACGACCGCTACAGGTGCCTCTCCGAATGCGACAGCTTCCAAAGTCGTTCTTTAACCCGCCGTCAACCGGTTCCAAGTCGCCATCTGTGTCTCACTCGCGAGAAAACTCGGCTGACTCGGCGTTCGGATCGTCGTCCGCGACTGGCGCCTCACCGGTGTCGCACTCTCGGGCACATTCGTCACCCGCAAGCTTGCAACAAACTTATGCCGCTGGACAACAAAATCAACAACCTCCGCTACATCATCAGCACACAAAACAGAGATCCTATGACGTCGGGACACATCTTCAAGATGATCTTGGTCCACTCCCGCCTGGTTGGGAACAAGCTCGTACGCCAGAAGGACAGATATATTATCTTAAGTAAGTTTTATCAGAATATTTTTAATTGTATTCTTAGACCGTAACGTGATGCTAGTTCGTAATTAGCTGATATACATAATGAATGAAAAGTACGTACAATATTGGTCTCAATAAAAATCTTAGTTGTATCTCCAACTTAAATAGGAAGGTACCTATGTACTATTAAAAGCAAAGTTGAACATTTATTAAATTGCCAAAAAATGGAAAACATTATCAAAGCCCAAAGGAACAATACTTACTACGAACAATATGACATCTATAATTAATGTAGGTAAGTAGGTAGTAGATATCTACCTGCTAGTGACTCAGAAAATATAGTTTGCGATATATTTCGGCGTGTCAATCGTTCTCTAGTTTAATGTTTTGTACGTAATAAGTGTACAACTGACTCTTATTTTATATGTATTGATTGATGTTTTCATAATGAAGGGCTATTTACAAGAAACTAATGAATAAATATGATTGTTAGATACTTTAACTGGGATATGGGATCTGGTCATCTGGCAACTTCTGACCGTCTTTACCGCCCAAACCGAAATTACGTTGGTTTGTCATATTAACTTCACTGAAGCTGAAACCTTCCGACTTATAAAGGCTATTCGCGTTTGTATGGTTTCAGTTCATGTGCATCGCATAATGGGAAAGCACGGTCGGTAATAATAGCACCTGCAAATAAAACCTGAAATTTAAGAAAACGTTTATATTTTAGGTCAAACTCATTAATCTGCTTTTTATGCCTAAGTACGTACCTACTGCATTTATTCATTACTGAAGAAATTGGAGCTTCAATTATGTCACAAATAATTAGCACATTTTAACCCGTTATGTACCTTACCTTCTTCACCGCCATTCACTTTTTCTCTTCAAAAAAATGCTAAAAATTCTTCGAACAACTAATATAAATAAGACTAAAAAATGATTATTAAAACTGAGCCCTATTTGCTATTCGCCTTCGAGATTACTTGAAACTAGATAAAACTAAAAACATAAGTACATAGTTATTAAAGTGAACTCTTCTTATTGACTTCACATTGTCGTCATATGTTATCTTATCACGTGATACCTGCCGTCAGTACACGATAAAAACTGATAAGACCAACTTAATGATTATGATGTACACCTCCGTATTATATATTCGTGAATCATTAGTTCTGCTAACCTTTGTAAACGGTAATTTACCGTTTTTGTAGATCCGTTTACTCTGACTTGTAGTCCTTTTTGAAGAAAATTATATTCTGACTGGCAAGCTTCTATACATATATTATTTTACACGGCAATACATGCGTAACCTACCGTAAATGAAATAGTAACCTAGGTTTTGATCCACAAGAAGAAGAATCAGTATTACTGGTGTCTATTTCATACGTAGAACCCTGACCGGCACTTACATACGAAAATTTGATATTCCGAAAGTCAACGTGAGTGTAAAGAAAACATTGGCCGCATTTTAATGGAAGCCTCATAAAAAAAAAATATATTGAAACAAGTGTAACCATTAAAATATACACTCGAGTCCCAGAAGTCCTCAAGCAGCGCTAATTACAAAATTAGGGATATTTCGATATCCAAACCTGTCGACCGACAAGCTTTCTTTCTTTAGTAAAAACAAATAACTACCCAGAGTTCTGAACTAGGTAAGAAGAACTAAGAAGGCAGGATTTCGAAACGAAAACTACTGCAGATTATAATTATTTGCACCTCGAATCAGGTGATGAACAAATGCAATGCAGGTAATGGACTACTTTGAGCATTACCTGGATAAGGTTTTGAAAACTTCGAATACCGTGTTGTTTGATATTTTTGTACCTTTAATGTATCTCAGTACATAAACGCAAGTAGGATAACGTAGGTACCTACCTACCTGGATGATCTACGGAGCCATAATTTAAAAGGTTCAGCCAGTATATTCTGTTAAGATCTCACTGTGAACCCTTAGCCGAAGTGAGTCTAAAGTGTCAAACCCTTATATCATGTGAAATGAAAGCTAGCACTGTACTTTAGTTTTACTTTAGAGATTTTATTATGATAGTCTGTGATGTCCATTCTGTATTTGACCTTCTGCTAATAAGTAAATAAAGTTGGAAGAAAAAAGATCTTGATTGGCAAAATAAATATCAATCGATTCGTAACCTAAAGTTAATCAATGACCCATGAAGAGCCACCCACATGTCTAAAATGTCATAAAAGTATAGGCAGAAGTAAGATATATGATTGATAATAGAGAAGAACCACTGGAATATATTATTGTTGTTCAGTTTAGTAGACGCCTACTTATTTATAATAATTCATAATAGTGAGACACATTGTAAAAGATGAACACTGTTCAGAAGAACAATGATTGTGAATGATGGTGAATGCAGAAGAACAATATTTCAGAGGCAAGGTACAATCGTATCTTGCCTCTGAAACATTGTAAACAGGCCTTTCGTTTTCTCACGGGTTACAAGATTCGTAGTAATCTATAGGTAATTGGGTCGACTATCGCACACGCTCCACTCGCCAATATGATGAAGCCTTGCTTCACGTTTGAAGTCGGTTGAGTGATTCGAAATAATTATATCGATAGGTAATCAGTAATAGCTAGTCTGGCGCCGTAGCCATTATTGTCACGTTATGTTTTCAGTTGCGCAAACGGCTCTCAATAATTCATAATCTGAAATCTATTGATGATTTAATATCAATATTGTTTTATATCTGTTGCAAAATATGGAACATCAAAGGTAATAAAAATAAATTCAGTCTGAGACTGATGTAGTATGCATATCGTTGATGAACAAGAGTAATTTTGCAGAAGAGCAGAGCAGAGTAATTTTGAAGAGATTCAGGTTCAGATGACTAAAACTTACAAAAAAGTGTATGTAAAGTGTGTGTAAACCTTTCCATCATTTCTCCGAACAAATATTGATACCAAATAACGAATTTATTCTCTTAAATACCTATTTTCTGGTAACCATAACTTCCTCCTATTGATGATGAGGCGCTGTCGGGTTGAAGGCGTACATACAAAAGCTATATTGCAAAATTGAATTCTCCCAATTCCTTGGGGGTTTTTTGTCTTTGTAGAATGGCATAATTGACATAACTGAAAATATGTACATTGTACATAGTTATAAAATATACCTATGAAAATGTCTAAAAGAATCAACCTTGTCGATTTTTGATATAATCATTTTTTTTAATTATTAACTGGTGCTAGACCGCCATCCCGCCTGATGGTAAGCAGTGATGCAATCGTTGATGGTAAAGCGCGCTATTTATTAAGAGCCTATTCACTCTAGCCTTGAAGACACTTAAATTGTCGACGGACACACCACCGCTGGTAAACTGTTTCAGTCCCTCGATGTACGCGGTATAAAAGACAAGGCGAAACGCTTCGTTCAGATCGTTGTGGTGTCAACAACGTAAGGGTGGAAACTCGCCGTACGACGGGTCGTCCGATGGTGGAATGGAGATGGGGGAATTAAATATTGCATTTCCCTTGCACACTCTACAAAATGCATCCTATAGAACACCTACAGGCTGGCTACTCTACGCCTATGCTCCAGGATTTGGAGACCGTTTTGAGCTAAATCTGTGTCTCCAATTAGCCTCTTCGCACGCCTCTCCACTGAATTCAAAGTAGCCCAAATGTAGCTGCAGTTCTCCACACACGACCGGACCTGTGTTTTGTATAACGTTAGAAGCTGTCCCGGTAAGTTTCCTGGCAGAAGCTATCTTGGTATGAAGTACCGCTGGACCTTTGCGATAATGCTAAGCTTCCTGGCAGCCACCTTGGCCTTGCACCTAATGAACCGCCCAAAGTTAAGGTTCGAGGAAATCTCTCCCAAAAGCTGAAGGCGGTTGGTGCAATCCAAGGACACATTCCGAAAAGTAATAGCCAGGTTAATAGACGCTTGTGTTTTGGCGGCATTGGCCCAATCAGAGACAGCCTGTAGTCCAACATCAAGATCCTTTAGGATCATCATAAATCGTGAATAAATCTCTAAATCATAATCATAATCGTCATAATCTGGACCTAGTGGTCCGGATGGTATACCAGCGATTGTTTTTAACGCATGTGCGCCAGAGTTGTCTCCTGTACTGAAGCGCTTGTATCGCCTCTCATTTAGGACTGGTATAGTGCCCAAGTCCTGGAAGCTTGCCAACTTGCCCAAAAAGGGTACTCGTGCCGATCCTACTAACTATCCTAATAACCTCCATACTCTGCAAGATTATGGAGTGTGTATTGAACTCGCCCTCTTGGCTTACCTGGAAGGTAACGATCTCAGTGACCAACAGTACGGGTTTCGCCGCAATCAGTCAAATAGGGACCTACTAGTGTACGCCACTCACTTGTGGGAAGCGATTGCCGTCTCCCTTGATGTCTCGAAGGCCTTCGACAGGCTATGGCACGCTGGCCTTTTGAGTAAGCTTTCAGCGTACGGCATTTCCGCTGGCCTGACTGGCTGGGTAAAAGACTTCCTGACTGAACGGGCAAGAAACTCATCGGAGCCCATGTCGACTATGGTGTTCCTCAGGTGGTCTGTTCTCTCTGCAACTCTGTTCCTGCTGCATAGCTGTAGAGCTTACAAATGTTGCATTATCTATGATTTATGATCATTTTGTTTATTACAGAATGAGTTTTTCACCAAGAAAGAGCAAAACCCCTCCTGCAAAGTTATCCGTTTTGAGCTAGTAACTAGAAATCTTTTTTAAAGTCCGTTTGGCTCAAGTTTTGTAAGACTTTTCAGTCTTATTACAAAACGAATTCTAACTAAATTTCGCGCCAGTTTTTGTATTTCGAACTTTTTTCATACTACAGTAATTACTGTTTTTAATACATTAAGCTGTCATCAATAATCCCGAATTTAGCCTTCCATGTAAATAACTAAAACTGTTATTCGCTGGAAAATATATAGATCCCATCTTGGGTTCATTGGGTATTTGTCAGTGAGTCCATGTCACTATTTAGGCAGTTACTCCCAGGTTTCCACTATGCTATTCGGCGTTAGTCACTTCGCAGTGTGTGGAAGTTAGCCAACGCGACATCAAAGCTTTTGCCACCTCATAAATAAACACTACCTGTTGTACTACATGTTCGGAACTAAGTAAATATACTTCTATGTTCTATTTTGACAAAATACTGCACGAAAATATCATTATTAGGCTTACAAAATGCGTAAATTTTGAAAATATCGTACTGTCATGTCGTATTTGTAAGAATAGAAATCGGATATTGATACTTTTGTTACCGTTATGAATATAGATAATATTATCTTACACTGTTGCTAAGAAAATAAATACTTCATAAGATTTATATTTATTCCGTTTAACTCGGTTCGTTAGAGCGCGTTAGGACTGCCAACGCGGAAGGCCTGCATGTTAGTTACATCTACAACGACGCACTTCATAAGCTCCCTTAAAATATTGATATTTCGAATATCAAAGGTATTAATTTAGACGGGCGGGCGCTTGGCTCTGCTCTCGCCGCCGCCGCTGCAGGAGCATACCGCGATGGACCATTGCAAGCGGTGCGTCTCTTCCGTGTCGGTAAATAGACGTGCGCGTCGTTTCTTAATTGCGAGCTGGGGCCGATGCTTTATAAGCTCCATAACGTCCGTCGACGTGCGTCTCGACTGCGAAATGTTTGCTTTAATTATTATTGGAATGGAGGGTAATTCGCTGTGGTTTTGTTCGGCTAGACTTGGCGATGTTCCGAAACGGGTAGCGATGCAAATTGCCTTGGCTAACGCCCAACGCGGCGCTATCAGCACCAGTAGCTTCACCACGTCACACCTTCCTCCTGACTCTTGACCTGAACATCTTACCTGTTTACGTCACGCCATAACTTTTAACACACCTTTTCTTTTTGTTCTGCACGGCTCAGAATCGTTAGTGATTAAGTACTATAGGATCCAGAGTTATCCATGACTACACCTTAACTGATACTAGGTTGGTAAGTAGTAGATTTGTGTCGATAATTCTACCAGCTTAAATGTTTTTGGGAATCTAATCGGTCACAGTATCTAATGTACATATTTTCATTTATCATCTTATTTTCTGATCTGAATTTACCTAAATTTATAAGGTCCCGTCATTTCCTCAAGCAACCATTGATCAGTACCTAGGTATTTACAGATAGTCAGGTACATACACAACGCGAACGGGCAAATTGACCGGTCTTCAACCAATATTTCCTTTTAAATGTCGTCCTTTGAATGCCTAATAAGAGAAACTCCTTGCGCTGAATACAAAGAATAAAATAGTAGTAAAGAAAAAATACATCCAAAGTTCATTCAACTGTTTTAGTAACCTGGGTTGTTGTTATCGGATTCTTAAATTAAACATGGACAGTTGTCAAATTAAATAAATATAAAAAATACGTAGGTACGTAATTGAAATCCAAGCTCACAATTACTACAAAGCTAATCAAGAAGTTGCAATACGGTTTTAATGTTATAATCATTGAACAGTTTTATACCTATCCATTCTCATCAAGGAATGAAAACAAACCAATGAGTTTATCAACTACCTACTTGTTGTCCTGTACAGGTTGTAAACGTCAACCGAGGCAAACATACGATTCTTTGTGTCTTGGCGGTGCGAAGTCACCTATTTATTTATATGAATTTTTAATCGAGACAAACTACGCGTGTAGTCGATTGGAACAAGCAATACTAATCCAAACCGTAAGTCTGATCACCTCAGATGCGTAAAAAACGTTTAGGTATATAACTACGTAGGTACCTACTACATAATACATACAAAAAAACCTAAGTAACAATAATTATACGCGCAACATTGATATATTATCCTATGTATAAATAATAAATATACATAGGCATGGCGAAAGGAATAACCTTTTAGGCGTCTTTGGCAAGGCCGTTGTTGTCTGCGTAAACAAGCCTAGCGGGTTCGGCGCTCGATAATTAAATTATTTGAGACTTGTATGTATAAATAGGTTTTTATTAAATCTGTCGTTTTAGTCACTGGTTTTTAAGTACCTATTTTCCTTAACTGTTTTAATTGCATTGAGAGTTCACATTTCTTGCCGAGCATTGCGTTATCTGCGCTCACGCCGTACTTATTATTTGTTTATTTATAAACAGCTACTAAACGTCTACAAGTCATTAATTAATAACATCTATTATGTGTTGCGCCATAGATAATGTTCGAAATGTTTACCTGGCGTGCTCTGCAGTAAAATTAACTAACTAGGTAATTAGATAAAACTTCACGATCGTTTCCGAGAAGAGTATGGTGGAGTAGTCACATGCGCAACAAGTGGGCTTATCGGACTGGTGTATTCACAGCGATAACATTAAAATACAGCTCACTATCGCCTTCTAAGAAGTCGCCCGTCGCGTTGCGTCGTCGCGTCGTGGTCGCCGGCGGAGTTGCGCCCGCGCACCGATCCGCCGCACCGAGCGACGCGACAGGTAGCTCTAACGGCACTCGCCTGAGAATACAATTTTCGTTTTAGAACAAAGTATAATATGCCGTTAATATACTTTCTCTTGTCATTAAAACTAGCATTGATTAACATAGAGAAATCTATTCTCGGAGATGAATTACAAAACATATATGTATATTAACTAATTGCTATTATTTAATAGTAATTTGTGAAATTACGATATAGTACATTACGATATTAGTGCGTAATGATGGTTATAACATGCGAGGCGGAATTTCAGCCCGAGCCGAAGGCGAGGGTGTAATTGAGCCGAGCATGTTATAACCAATACGCACGTATATCGTACGACGTTTTTTAACACACTTGCGAGGAAACAGAAAAAAAGTATTTTATATTTTGTTCATTTTAAATAAACTCAATCTGTGAATGCACACTGTTGCTTTCCCGCCATTAGTATTATTATTTGCCATTTCAAATATGGAACAGCGCGCAGCGCGAGCCGTGCGGCGGCGATCAGTTCCATAATTACTTGAAATGGAAAATAATGCTGTTATGAAATTTGTATGGACTATAACTTAACTATTTGCTTTGATAACACACGCGTTTGTTATGGCCTGCTTTACATATTTAAAACCGGTGGAATTACATCAGCTTTACGAGCAAGGGTGTTAAAAATTCTACTAACTTAATTACCTAAGTACCTAAATAATGAACAATGTTTAAAAAATGTCTTATGCGGCTAAATGGGTATCAGCAACATGCTTACTAGGTAGGTACTCTCTGACCTGAACTGTCATATGAGTTATGTTATGCAGCACTTGCCCTAAAATAAATTCTTCCATTACTGTTACCGTTGAATGGTGGTAATCACAGGTGTTAATGTAATGTTGATAAGGTTTAATGTTAAAAAAATAAAAAGTTTGCGGAGGATCTTTACTTCCTAAAATGTTGCGTAGCATTGTTAACTGATCACTAAGCCTGATATTACCTTTTTGGAAGACGTTTTCATTAAAATCAGAACATGAATTTATGAAACTAATGATCTAATCTCTTACAAGACATGTTACATTTCCCGATGCCTATGTGACAATGTTATTTCCATGTGTGTACGTCGGTAGCGTTAAGTATTGTGCTGTAGAATATATCTTTAGCAATATGGACCCTAAGATTGCGTCACAGAGCTGGTTATTCCTTGCAGCATAATAGCAACAAGGTACTCACTCAGTTTCCACGCTCTGATTACTGGATGTTGGCTCTAGACAGCGTCTTTATCGGCACCGATCAGAAACTGAGCTCAACGGGAGTGTTTTGAGAAATCGATCCAGCGCTAGTGCTAAATTCTGGTAACACGGCATCTAATTAAACTTTATGTGCGCAGTAGAAGGAACTTAACGTTTCATTAATAGTACCTAAATCTTTTGTCATATTTATGACTTTCCAGATTAGTAGAAAATACGATATGAACATAAGAAAACAAGGAAATTCTATTATGTAAATATACACAGTAGAGTTCTAATAAATAGACAGAATTATAAAAATCAAGTGGTTTACCAAAAGCATTATCGATTCTGGATAAGTAAGTACTTGCTTCATAATAATTCTCGAAGGGTGACGTCATTGTAACTTTAACCTCTAGCATTTGAATATTCAAATTCTTAAGTGTTTCCCTAAAAGTGCATCTAATTTAGAGTAGAAACATACATGTGCACACAGCACTGGTTAGTCGTCGACCGCCGTAATTCCTTCAAGGGCAGATCTTTGTTCGTGTTGCGCTGCATTATCAAGCCTGACACAGTTGGCTCTCACCGTCTTGTGTCATCGGTATTAATGTGCTTCCAATAATACTTGCCATGGTCAACAAAGCTGCTTGTTGCGATAAATGAGACAGAGTATTCATGAGACCACACCGGGTGGGCCACCGGGCTATGTTGTGGAAAGTTCTGTCGTGATCGTGACCTATCAAAGCATTTTTGTTTTCTACGCTGATAATGCAGGTACAAACATTAATTTTATATGGTGTACATAATAAAGCATATTCTATTCTAAAGTGATAATGTGCGCGCATGCATTATTTCAATTGTGCTTATCATGATTGCATAATTGTTTTAATTAGGTATTAAGGGTTAAAAATTAATGACGAGGAAATTATAATATGTCGAGGTATTTAAACGTAATTAATTAGTCACACGTTAGATAGGTTCTCCTTGTATATTACTAGTACTGTTTAGTGTTTATTATTAACTCTATTAAGTTCTTGCGTACCTACTCCAGTGTTTTTTTTTTTGCTTGCCTGTGTTATCTTACTAGGGGTTGACGCATAGTGTTATCCTTTACTTTTCTTCTCTGTCATTCGTCTCGTTATAATGCACATCCATTTTACCTGATTCTTAAGACAACATTCATCACAGTATCTTTGCTTCACTTTACTGCGCCCATTCCTTTTATCATCATGTCTATTTATCATACTCTTAGTCATATATGTATTTATATTCATGCGTTTAATTGTCATCCCTTTTCAACGGCAATCCCTATCCAAACGTTTCTGAAGTCACTTCTAATCTACCTACTGTACGCCCATTTCTAACATTATTAATTCTTGTCTCTTCGTAGCCTTAATAATTTCTTATCATATTAATAGGTTAAGACTACAAACCAAGTTTTAGATGTTAGGTAAGAGTTGATAATTCCATTTCTCAATATATAGTCAGGAATCGTCACATAAAAACTTATCACTTCACACATTCACCTCTGTGCACACAGAAATTAATTTAGAACTACATAAATTAACACTTCTATTAATTTTCAAAACCATATTTAGTAAGTGCAATAATTAAAACGAATTAATTCTAATTGATTAGACAAATGATTTATTCACATATAAGTGATCCTTGCAACACTTGAGACACAAAGAAGAATTTAAAATACATATTGAACTTCTACATACTTAATGTTGTGATGATACTTTTAACAAACATTAGCTCATCACATCTTCTGTTCTGTTATATATCGTATATGTGAGAGAGCGGACAGTATCGCCATGCTTAATTGTAGGATCAAAAGGGGTCAAGTGTGTATATTGACAAGCGCCTTAGGGCCAACGTCATGCCCAAGAAGGCCCGACCCGTCACGTCAGCGTTTCATTACAAATAATTCGCTAATAGCGTTTTAATTAATGTATGTGTAATAAATTGTAGTCTACACAAAATGTGACACTATCCTTGTTACTTTGGAAAGTCTACGTAACATCTCGTTCGACACTTTATTGGACAATTTTATTGATAATGTTTCATATTTGGTAGGTATCTGAAGGTAGGAAAGTTTTTGTCTGGATTATCTGTTCGTCTCATATTGTATTGTAAATCTCCATCAACGTACACTTTTCTGAATGCTGGCGATAAAGAAATAGCGAAATCAATAGGTAAACAAATACTATAAGATATCGTACCACATTATGTAGGACACCGATATAATATTTAAAGGTATCAATAGTTTTATTTTCTGTTATACAGTATGTTGTCATTCTTTGTTATTAATAAGTGACCAACTATAACCAACCAACGACAACTCTGACCATCCTTTTTATAAGAATAATAAGTACTTTAGTTAAGATGTATCTACCACTTTTGCTATCGTCTCTTTTTATCTCTGTAGGTACACATTGGGCGCCGATTCCCTAATTCACATACTAAACCAAATTAAAGCTCTGTGCATCCTTTTCTTTCTCATTAATTATGAAAAGGAAAGAAGATAAAATATTACTTTAGTCCTGTCATATTAACATATTCCATAGACAGTTTAGACTATTAAAAACTTGGCGACAAAAATATGCCAATGGCCCCGATTCCCTTGTTCACAAACTAAATAAAATTTAGTGTAGTGTATATTTTTCTTTCTATCTCGTTCAGAAAAGGACAAAAGATAAAATGTCAATTTAGACCTGTCACATTAGTGCGCTCCTGATGTAAACTGGCGTATTTTTAGTCGCCATGTTTATAATCGCGTCTAAACTGTTTATGGAGTATCTTAATTTGACAGGATTAAAATAAAATGTTATCTTCTGTCCTTTTCTTAACCAAATGGAAAAAAAAGATGCACTTAACTTAAAATTAGTTTAGTGTGTCAACTAGAGAATCGGCGCCAATTTACTTCAGGCGCTGACTAATTTGACAGGATTAAAATAAAATGTTATCTTCTGTCCTTTTCTTAACCAAATGGAAAAAAAAAGATGCACTTAACTTAAAATTAGTTTAGTGTGTCAACTAGAGAATCGGCGCCAATTTACTTCAGGCGCTGACTAATTTGACAGGATTAAAATAAAATGTTATCTTCTGTCCTTTTCTTAACCAAATGGAAAAAAAAAGATGCACTTAACTTAAAATTAGTTTAGTGTGTCAACTAGAGAATCGGCGCCAATTTACTTCAGGCGCTGGCTAATTTGACAGGATTAAAATAAAATGTTATCTTCTGTCCTTTTTTTAACCAAATGGAAAAAAAGAGATGCACTTAACTTAAAATTAGTTTAGTGTGTCAACTAGAGAATCGGCGCCAATTTACTTCAGGCGCTGACTAATTTGACAGGATTAAAATAAAATGTTATCTTCTATCCTTTTCTTAACCAAATGGAAAAAAAAAGATGCACTTAACTTAAAATTAGTTTAGTGTGTCAACTAGAGAATCGGCGCCAATTTACTTCAGGCGCTGACTAATTTGACAGGATTAAAATAAAATGTTATCTTCTGTCCTTTTCTTAACCAAATGGAAAAAAAAGATGCACTTAACTTAAAATTAGTTTAGTGTGTCAACTAGAGAATCGGCGCCAATTTACTTCAGGCGCTGACTAATTTGACAGGATTAAAATAAAATGTTATCTTCTGTCCTTTTCTTAACCAAATGGAAAAAAAAGATGCACTTAACTTAAAATTAGTTTAGTGTGTCAACTAGAGAATCGGCGCCAATTTACTTCAGGCGCTGGCTAATTTGACAGGATTAAAATAAAATGTTATCTTCTGTCCTTTTTTTAACCAAATGGAAAAAAAGAGATGCACTTAACTTAAAATTAGTTTAGTGTGTCAACTAGAGAATCGGCGCCAATTTACTTCAGGCGCTGACTAATTTGACAGGATTAAAATAAAATGTTATCTTCTATCCTTTTCTTAACCAAATGGAAAAAAAAAGATGCACTTAACTTAAAATTAGTTTAGTGTGTCAACTAGAGAATCGGCGCCAATTTACTTCAGGCGCTGACTAATTTGACAGGATTAAAATAAAATGTTATCTTCTATCCTTTTCTTAACCAAATGGAAAAAAAAAGATGCACTTAACTTAAAATTAGTTTAGTGTGTCAACTAGAGAATCGGCGCCAATTTACTTCAGGCGCTGACTAATTTGACAGGATTAAAATAAAATGTTATCTTCTATCCTTTTCTTAACCAAATGGAAAAAAAAAGATGCACTTAACTTAAAATTAGTTTAGTGTGTCAACTAGAGAATCGGCGCCAATTTACTACAGGCGCTGACTAATTTAGACAGATTAAAATAAAATGTTATCTTCATGTCCTTTTCTTTAACCAAATGGAAAAAAGATGCACTTAACTTAAAATTAGTTTAGTAAACAACTAGAGAATCAAGCCAATTTACTTCAGGCGCTGACTAATTTTGACAGGATTAAATACATATCTTGTCCTTTTCTTAACCAAATGGAAAAAAGATGCACTTGAATTGTACCTGTTTATGTGTCAATTAGAGAATCGGCGCCAATTTACTTCAGGCGCTGACCAATTTGACAGGATTAAAATAAAATGTTACCTCTGTCCTTTCTTAACCAAATGAAAAAAAGATGACTTAACTTAAAATTAGTTTAGTGTGTCAATTCAGAGAATCGGCGCCAATTTACTTCAGGTACAATTAATTTGACAGGATAAAAATAAAATGTTATCTTCTATCCTTTTCTTTAACCAAATGGAAAAAAAAGATGCACTTAACTTAAAATTAGTTTAGTGTGTCAACTAGAGAATCGGCGCCAATTTACTGCGGCGCTGACCACCTGGATTGGTGACTAAAATAAAATGTTATCTTCGTCCTTTTCTTTTAACCAAATGGAAAAAAAAAGATGTAATTCTAACTTCTTTGGCACCAGTTTAGTGGGGGTTAACTAGAGAATCGGCGCTAATTTACTTCAGGTAAGGCGCTGGCTAATTTGGACAGGATTAAAATAAAATGTTATCTTCGTCCTTTTTAAACTAAATGGAAAAAAAGAGATGCACTTAACTTAAAATTAGTTTAGTGTGTCAACTAGAGAATCGGCGCCAATTTACTTCAGGCGCTGGACGAATTTGACAGATTAAAATAAAATGTTATCTTCTGTCCTTTCTTAACCAAATGGAAAAAAAAAGACGCAATCTCTTAACTTAAAATTAGTCAGTGTGTCAACTAGAGAATCGGCGCCAATTTACTTCAGGCGCTGACTAATTTGACAGGATTAAAATAAAATGTTATCTTCTGTCCTTTTCTTAACCAAATGGAAAAAAAAAGATGCACTTAACTTAAAATTAGTTTAGTGTGTCAACTAGAGAATCGGCGCCAATTTACTTCAGGCGCTGACTAATTTGACAGGATTAAAATAAAATGTTATCTTCTGTCCTTTTCTTAACCAAATGGAAAAAAAAGATGCACTTAACTTAAAATTAGTTTAGTGTGTCAACTAGAGAATCGGCGCCAATTTACTTCAGGCGCTGACTAATTTGACAGGATTAAAATAAAATGTTATCTTCTGTCCTTTTCTTAACCAAATGGAAAAAAAAGATGCACTTAACTTAAAATTAGTATTGTGTCAACTAGAGAATCGGCGCCAATTTACTTCAGGCGCTGGCTAATTTGACAGGATTAAAATAAAATGTTATCTTCTGTCCTTTTCTTAACCAAATGGAAAAAAAAGATGCACTTAACTTAAAATTACTTTAGTGTGTCAACTAGAGAATCGGCGCCAATTTACTTCAGGCGCTGACTAATTTGACAGGACTAAACTAATATTTATTTTCTGTCCTTTTCTTGGTGAAATTAAAAGAATAAAATGCTCTGTAACCATCGACTGTAACACAAATTTAGTTCACTTTGTTCACAAGGGATTTAGGGTCATTATTTGTATCATTTTTAAATACTGTGATGTGTAAGTATATCTCGGACACCAATGACTGATTAAAAGGTGAAGGAAAAAGTCTTGAGGAAAACTGGACTTTGAGTCTGAAATCAGCAACCCACATTGAGCAAGCGTGGTGATTAAGCTCAATCCTTCTCTGTATGAGAGGAGACATGTGCCCAGCAGTGGGACGATAAAAAGGTTGATGAACAGACAGCTGTGCTGCTGGGGATTTTGTTCCGCCACTTCTTCTGCCCAGCAAAAGCTCTAGGAAGTGTCAATGGGTGGGCGTTTTGGGGGACTGTCTTATGTAATATTAACGTTCAAAAAGTGCTATTGATTTTGATTTTGATGATGAACTGTGATATGATGAATAGGAAAACAGTTTCAACTATTTGTTTTATCACAACTTTTTACCTAAATAAATTTAGTTACATTTGGAGTATTAAACTAGATAAATATTATGAGCACAATGTACGCAGTAAATAACCTTTATGTCATGCCTACTACGTATTCAATTATTCCACTTATTCAGTATGTAAGGTAGCGTGTTTTTTTCCTTCTGAAGTCTTTAACTGTATGTTTTCCAAGAACCTAAAATATGCATTGTGACATAATATATGGAATTAACGGGCTTAAAGGTAAGTTCGTGAGTAATAAGCGCCAAGATTCTATTTGGCTAAAAAATATCATGTTCTTAAAGCACTTCTTACTATTTCCGCACTTTTTTAAAAATTACATCTACCTACATGAATACAACTGAAATAGTAATTATATTTTATTCAGAAAATTCAAAATAGATTTTATGTTAGCTCTTTAGCTCTTATTTACCTACATGCAAGGGCCTCTACGTGTCTCAAGTCACAACACATTCGGTGGAGTTGTTGATGACACGTTCGGGAATTAGGGTGGGAGATGACTTAATATTTATGATAGGAGTCAATGTCTTCAATTCCCATTGTAGTAGCGGGTTTGTTTTGCTCCTAGTATTACTCATACGATGTCGCAGCGCGGTACGACTCAGTTACTGGCCGTTTGCTACCTTATGCGCCTTTATTGAATACTGATAAGTTTACTCATACCACACCGTGAGTTATTGTTTTCATATGGCAATACTTTAGCCAAGGCCGAGTTAGTTATACGTGTGTATTGGACAGATTTGATTATGCGCTTAACGGGCGATAGCAATGTTTATGAAGTAGGTAATTCAGATTAGAATTTAATTTCATGATTTTTCTACAACCGAGTAAATATATTGAAACCGCCCAAATGTTGTAATCATATATTGCTCCTAATATTATGTCCTACCTGTTTTATAACCTATATCGACGCTTGAAAGGCAATCATATCTAAGCGACAAAAATTCGTAAATGGAGTTATATACACCATTCGAACCACCAGATTTTTCTGCGTCGTTTGGTGTATATAACTCAATTTACGAATTTTTGTCGCTTAGATATGATTGCCTTTCAAGCGTCCATATGCTCTTAACGAAATTTTTGTCTAACTTATTAAAACAGCTAGTTTAAAAATTGTTGTGATCATTACCGAAAGCACATTAGTTAGGTACGACTTAAATATCTTAGAAATATTCTTACAGATGAAGATGGAGATGTTTCCATTAACTAGTATTTTTTTATTAATTCGTAGGTACTGAGTGAAAGCAAGACATGATATTGGCGCCGATTCTTTTATTCACAAACTAAACAAAATTTAAGTCCAGTGCATCTTATTCTTTACATTTCCTTTAGAAAGGGACAGAACATATTATGTTAGTTTATACCTGTCAAATTAATCCGCGCTTGACGTAAATTGATGTATTTTTGGTCGCCATGTTTATGATCGCCTCTAAACTGTCTTGCATCTTAATTTGACAGGATTATACTAAAATGAATAAGAAAGAAAAATATGGACTGAATTGAAAATTAGTTTAGTTTGGGAACAAGAGAATTGACGCCATTGTCTTAGCAAAAATAATATTATGTTCGATAAAGAATGATAATAATTTACCTGTTATAAAACCGCTTCAGAACACGAGCCACCTTTCCAACAGATTCAATGAACTATCATGGTGATAGTAATGTTGTTATTGCTATGGTATCAATCGGCCAACGGATCGGCCACAGCGTATGTTGGTATCAATCAACAGACGCAACCAGCTGCCATCCATGCTCTTGAGGTGTTCTTTCGGTCCTTTTTAACTACACCCACGTAACCTATTCCTTACCTACCTTACGAAAATATATCTTTCTAGTTTCCAAGAACGTTCAACAGTTGCGTAATGTCCAGGAGTGGACTACTTTATCGCCGTCGCTTGTTTAAAATCACAGAACAGATGAAGAATCTATTCCGTGTTTAAAATGGTAACTGCAATGTGATTCCCTAAGAATCTTAAGGTGAGCTGTCATCCAGCTAATGCTAGGGGTTGACACTATCAAGAGCTCTCTCTCTATGCTCCTTACACCTAACTTTTTACGGTTAGATTTTTACAGTATCGATCGGCTAGCAAAGGGGTAGGTAGGTCTTACAGCAGTCGGATGCCACGAATAAACCTATCGGTAAACAAGTTTAGTCACTGCCGTTGGTTCTTTTCCATCCCCATCCAATCCTTACTCACTGAACCATCTGGCACACCTAAGACGTTCTGCTAGGCACTGGATACGTAAGACGCAGACGGGGCGCGGACATTTGTCTCTACCGCGTCCCTTTCATACAAAATGAATAGAAGCGTCGTCGCGTCCTAGTCTTACGTCTCTTCCGTCTGTCCTGTGCCCTAAGGAACGTCATAGACTGACTAAAGTAATTATAGCAGGCTTCCATAGGTGCACAATTTTTCAAAACTGCCGTTTTTATCTGAACCGTCCAAAATTCGGAAAACCGCTCTCGATATTGATAAACCAGACATATGCCAAACCATATGTTGAAATTGTAGTGCTTGGCTGGTATTATAGGTGCGTGTTGCGCAGAGCTAAGTGAGCGTCGACGCCGGCGGCGCGGCGGCGGCGCCTCGTACCCGTCGTGTTTACGTCTAATTTAGGCGCGAGCGCCGCGACGTCGCCCCCGCGCCTCCCGCTCGCTGTCCATTGAACACGCCGCCGGTACGCGCGCGGTTATTTCGGCATGCCGAACGCGGCACTGCGACGCCACGGAATATCCTCACACTGCTACTTTCTTGTGGTGTCGAAGTAGGTTACGCAATAATATTGATTTATCTGCATTTAAAGGTTCGATAACCCTTGCCTTATGTAGAATCAGCATTTTAGAACAATAATGATCTACTATGGCTTCCAATCATGGAGACAAAAGTTACTAGGAGCACCACTAGATAAACATTTTTTATTGAGTCCAATGAAACCTCTAAACTAAAAACCACATGAACGAATTGGGTATGGTCTATGATATTTATCCACACGAGAATTTGAAGAGAAGTCTATAGACAGCGAGATGAGTTGACTTAAAATTGGTTCCAATTCTAGAGCAAGTCAAGAGCTTTCCCAATATTAGCTGAAAATTATTTGCATTAGAAACACGTAAATTGTAATGTTTTTTTTATTATGTATACAATTGATCACTGGCTTCGGTGAAGGAAAACATTGTGGGGAAACCCACACACTCATAAACTAAGAAACGTGTTGTTGGTAATGGCGCCGACTGCCTTATTCACTAACTAAATTTAAATTTAGTGCACCTCTTTCTTTCTATTTCATTAAGATAAAGAAACAATATAAAATATTAGTTTAGTCCTGTCAAATTAAGATACTTGATAGACAATTTAGACGTGATTAAAAAGATGGCGCCTAAACATACATCAGTTTGAGTTTGACGTTGACTAATTTGACAGAAATAAATTAATATTTTTCTTCTGTTCTTTCCTTAATGAAGTAGAAAGATGCTCCGAACCTAAATTTAGTTTAGTTTGTGAACAAGAGAATCGGGGCCCATGTCCTGAAAACTGTTACAGGTAGAGTCATCTGGCATGAGGTGCAAAAGTGATGAATAAGTCAGGGTACTAAAACATTAAACTATAACTTGATTTATACAGTTAGTAGGTACCGATTTTATTTATGAGAAAACAAACATTCAGGGACATAGAAAAGGAATTAAACGTGAATTTAGGATTCAAATTGTCTGACTAGTCCGATCATCATCATCATCTCAGCGTTTATCCCGGTTGCATCCGCGGCTTTCGCGTTGGAGCCCGGGGTCCGCTGTCTGACTAGTCAGATGTTTGTACATAATGTCACACTTCAATGTATACACATTGAAGCATTTAATTTTAATTTTTTACGTTTCGACGGTAACAATGATGTAGGTAAACGACAGCACATCAAGCTACTACTATCTGTCAGATTACTTTATTTCATTTCCAACGTTATGTCGGTACTTATAAACAAAACATTAAGGATTAAAATTGATTGGAAATTTCTGACAGTTTCGGGTATGTTGACCTGCTGTCCTCCGTACATAACCAAAATTAAACGTGTGTAGCGAGGGTTTCCATTATTGTATATCTGCCTGCCGAGAGAAAAAGATTATCAAAATCAATATAAAAAAAAACAAACAAGTGTAGTCGTCGTATAAAATGAATGAACATTAATATCAACACAAAATGCGTACAAAGAAACGCAGACTTCGAAAATCTTATTTCAAATTTAATTTAATCTGTTAAAAGTGGCTGCGTCGCCGTTTTTCACCTCGGAGAGTTAACGAGCCCATGTCCTGTGATGTTACCGCGCCTTGGAGGCTGCGGTGCGATCCGACTTCTCGGAATCGCTTCGAGCCCTCCCCGACACCCCTCACCGCTCGTAATCGCCTTTCCTGTCAGGAGACGCTTAGTTGTTTATGGTACCTGAGAGGGCAGCCCGTCACAATATCGATACATGTCGAAAGGTGTAATTTATCTATATATTTATTTTTCCTATGGGCACGTCACACGTCACATCTTTCCACTCTTTTAAGCAATAGTTGACTTTTTCATTTCATTCAGTGATAGGATTTCGCATGCAGGTTTTACTATACCTACATTACTTGGAGGAATATTACATTAACAGTATTGAAATAAAATTTTGTTGGAAATCTGGCATTTTAGACGCCATGAATAAGATATTTACCATTTTTCTAAAATATGTAGGTACATGTTACTATTGCATTGAAAGCCAGCCTTTCGGTGTTCTATAGGATGCATTTTGGGGAGTGTGCGAGGGAATTGCATGATTTAATTCCCCCATCTCCGTTCCACCATCGGACGACCCGTCGTACGGCTGGTTTCCACCCTTACGTTGTTAACACCACTACGATCCGGACGAAGCGTTTCGCCTCCTCCTTTATACCGCGTACATGAGGGACTGGAATAATTTGCCAGCGGCGGTGTTTCCGTCGGACTACAATTTGAGTGTCTTCAAGGCTAGAGTGAAAAGGCTCTTAATAATCTAGTGCGCTTTACCATCAACGATTGCGTCACTGCTTACCATCAGGCAGGATTGCGGTCAAGCGCTAGTTTATAATGTATATATATATATAAAAATATATATATTGAAATGTTTTCAAAAAGTTATCGATAGTATTTGCATCGTCACTAGCCAGTGTCAGTTCAACTTGAGCTGTTTTTATTTTCTTTTTGTACACCTGAGTTGTTAGTAACAAAGGCATTGATTTTTTCTCTCGACTCCGCCCTGGCCTTTGAGTGCCTCGCCGCATTTCTTGGTACCGGCGCCGATCATTCAGTAATCTTCGATAGCCGGTCGATAGCGCTCTTTGCGGTGGACCATGCTGTTCCACATTCAAGCAGGCCATATATTATCAAAAAAAGTAACCGTAGGTATTATAGAGGCCGCCCGTAGAGCGAATTTTAGTGTAGGTGAATTGAAATTAGTACAACTAAGTTTCATTTGTCTCAGACAAAAGCGAATATTGAACTTCTCAGCCTACTGCGTTTTACTGCTACATTGATAAGAATACAAATGCATATTTATATACCTACTATCTACGCCCATGTAACTATAGTAAACAATGACAATAACAATAATCATATCACTATTAATCATGTAAGTATTATTTAGTGAACCACACATATGACTAGTCCTAAACTACCCTAGGCTGATAAAAATTTTCGTCTTTCCTAATTATATTAATGTTGGTGTTAAGATTGGCCTCCTTACAATAACCTATCCTACTTGAATAAAATCTTACATACTATATGAAATGAACAACCTAACGTTAAATCTTTTTCAAACAAATGAAATAACTAGGCACCCACTTGCCTAGAAAGGTGAATAGCAATAATATGGTGAACCAGCTTTCACTTGTTTATGTAGGTAGATGATTGACAGATGTTGCTAACCCTACTCAGAACCTAGTTCTACTATTCGTATCTATGTAGTAATCCCTTTACTATGGCTTGTAACCGAGAAAGAAGTTTATAGCATAGTGCCAGACACTTGATGTCCCTATTGCAGAATGATTTACAAAATAGCACATGGTATTTTAACTAAGTACAGGTAGAATACAAATGTCCTATGTAGGTACCATTCCGGGGCGCCTCAGGGGTTTATTCATTCGTACTGTCAACTAATAATACAATTTCATAAAACGACCTTGATTTGTCAAACAATCGAATCTGGGACGAATGTTATGTAAATCAGCACTTAGTGTAATATAGTGACATTTTACATCTCGGGGGCGAGGTGTCTGCGTTCCCTTCTCTCCTTTGGCATTTCGCAACTCAAGCATGCGCTTTGTTGCAAATGTTCGGCTGTCCT
Organism: Sesamia nonagrioides; assembly: GCA_017933935.1. Taxonomy (NCBI): domain Eukaryota; kingdom Metazoa; phylum Arthropoda; class Insecta; order Lepidoptera; family Noctuidae; genus Sesamia; species Sesamia nonagrioides. The sequence continues at coordinate 110,636 of JADWQK010001782.1, forward strand.
ACATTTTAATTTTAAATCTGCTTTATCACTTAAAACTATCTACCTAGGTAGTTTTTGAATTCTCAGTAAGTTTTATTGTGAGTCAGGTATCAAAAAATGTTTATCCTCCTCTGAATTTGATTGCCATTATATTTAAACGCAGGTAGGTGTTCTAAAACTTGTAGAGCAATATTAAAACTGGTCATGTAAATCTAATCGGACAACTTTACGGAAATTATCATGTTTGGCCCGCTAGACGTTAGGTAGGTACATATATGGTTTGACATTTACAAAATTATTTATTGAGAGAACTTGCGGCAACATTACATATGTTACACAAAAAGTGTTACAATAAGATTGTAAAAGCCATCTAAGCGAATGAATCGCATCTACCTGCTGGTTGGCTTTATCCTGTGGCATCAATGACGTAGCTATAGTGCAGGAGGGTTCAAGGACCGCTAAGTCATTTAGTAGCCAGGTACAAGCTACTTGCCCGAGGCGGTCGGCCGCCGCCGACATACTCGCTCAACTCTGGTTGCGTGTGGGAAATCGTCCTTCGTCCTGTCGCCAACGACCGTCTGAAGCGACATAGAATGACCAAGATAAATTAGCAAATTGGTCCTTAACGGTTAAATTTATATAATAGAAAAAAACAACGAAATCCCTTGTTTCCGTTCGCAGTAAAAAGATACAAAAGGATTCTTTGAAAATGATTAGGTGTATAGATGTGACTAGGTTTTTGGACATCAAGTGCTATGGAGACGGCAAGAATCATTACTAATAAGAAGTGGAACGTTTTTGGAATGCCAGTCGTCGATAATAACTTTATGGTAAGGCATAGTAATGTGCAACCGACAGCAAAAAATGCAGTAATACGAATCACATCTCGAGCCGATTGTTGAGGTAATGTGACGATGGGAAGATGGACGGAAATGATGAGTCGTGAGTGAGACGCTGCACTGGTTGGAGGGAGTGAACGGGATGCAGATACAAACACGGTCAGGTCCAAAGTCCGCGACCGGCGACCGCCGAGTAGTGCAGGACAGTAGCCTCGAAGCTGCAGCGACGCGAACTAGACTGAGCTGTACTCCAGCAAATATACCTGTAGTTATTGTGAAAACAACTAGCTCATATATACTATATATTGAGTTCATAACATCTAGAAAAAGAAAGGGCTATTATGAAATATTTGTTAAAATTGGAATAAAAGCAATAGATTTAGAGAACAGGGCGGTAGATTCATCGACGTCAACAAAACCACCCAATGAAGCTAAATCAAAGTTTTATATGTATTTGCTAACACTACTACGGTTTTATGCGTTTACCTAAAACCCATCACTAGCGTGATACATTAGCCAATGTAAAAAGGGTGTCCTGTCCACCGTGTTAACTGTCTAGTTCCTGCCTATATCCAGTTCCGGTGCAGCAGCAGCGAGCGAATGTCGACCGCGACCATTAGAGCTTCCTGTGCGTCCACCAGTGAATGGGCGCACTATCCGCGACCTGGCTCGTTCGCCATATGAATGGGTAGTGCGTACTGCACAATGAATTATTCGTGCCAGACCGGCTTCCGTTGGCGCCGGACACATGCTCCGTGTTCTGCCTTTTTCGCTGATTAACGTCTAATTATAGGGTACAGCTCTCCACCACATGACTCCTAGTGACTCAGTCCGACTTAATAACTGCACAATGCCGTTCGGGACTTATTAGTAGCTGCGTTGAGTTTAGGAGCGTTGTGGATTTTGCTCAGTGGGTGTTAATGACTGCTCAGTGGATAATAAGCATTATATTACGAATGACTGATATGCGAGTGAGGGGTACTGTCACTGATTGTGTCATGATGATTATGAAACAATTATATACCAAATTATGTTTCACTTTCAATGTGTTTATCAATGATGCCTTCTTGCCTTGGGTACTACTTCAATGTCTAGCTGAAAAACATCATTTTTTTTCCAGAAACATTGGAATGGTGCCCATTTAATTATGGTTCGTTCGATGTTTTTATAACGCATTTCACCCTACAACATTTTTTCCATTAATTTTATTTAAGGTTTCATAACAGTCTCCTTAATATATCATACTAAGTAATTAAAATCCCACCGCCCAGTAACTCTACAGATAATGATCCTTCTTTTTGAGCTATTCTGGACCATGTGATTGACGTAGTTTGCTGCACAGATTCATTCCCTTTACACGTTTCTAAAAATGACTTTTATGAGCAATTTTACGAAATATTTTATGACTTTTAAAAATAACTTCATTATAGCTACTATTTTCTCTACGTAGTCTGATAACGCTTCAACATTGCAATATTTATCTTTACCAATTAATTTAGGCTCTAGCCTATGTTCTAACATAGGACACATGATGATGATGATAATTTTATGCCCATAGGCTCTAGCCTATATCATCATCTTCATCATCAGCCTCTACTCGTCCACTACTGGACATTGGCCTCCTTCATGGCACGCCAACAAGCTCGATCCTGAGCAGTTCTCCGCCAGCCACTACCAGCCACCTTTTTGATGTCGTTTTTGTGATCCCTGCCTTGGAAAGCACGTTAAACCGTTTCGGCTGTCATTAGTTGTTCAAAGTCGACAGTCGTTACAGGTAATCAGAAGTCCGAAATCTGACAACCAGTCCAACCAAGAGTTATTGTATTATCCGGAAACTGGGTTGTGGAGGTCAGTTAGGCAGTCGGTCATCTGATATTCAGTTGCATCCGGTTAGGATAGAAGCGGATAACACAGGTTAACCAGAGAGATGTCTTTTTAATTTCTTTAGCAGCCGCAACAGAACGTAAAAAAAGGTACAGAGGTGATGCTTATTTCATAAGAAATCTATTCCAACTTACCTGCAATAATACAATAGATATATACAGCAATGCAATGCAAAGCAATGTAGACAGCGCATGAAAAAGTAAAGGAAACAAAACAAAAGACATAAAATTAAAAACAATTCTTCTTTTTTATGAAACACTAATAAGTCGAGTTTTTCATGATTTTTAACCGAATTCTCTGAATAAAGACTTTTCGTTTTTGTAGGCTTTTGGCCACTTTTGGGTACAGTCAAAAATTACAAAATACTTTTTCCCAAGAGGATAAAAAGCCATTTTTTCCTCGTTTTGTACCTACGCTACAATGACGGTTATTTTGAGCAAGAAGAGTGAAAACCAAATCGATAAAACAAATACTTAAATATGTAGGCTGTATAACTATCGACTTCTTATTTAATTTCTGGGAATTGTGTGGATATTTAAAGGAGCCATAATGTGTTGAGCCGTCGACCCGGATGCTGTCTCAATAGCGGCCCCTGACTAACTGACTCAACTCAAGTCGGAGCCAGGTCACGACGCTGCTATCCTTGTTCCACGCACGAATAATGCAGCTCCTCCTATTTTACATGTTTCGATACAAATTAAAATAAATAGGTACATAAAAACAACCTTTTGATTCATCCATCAGTGACTAACTATACTTCAATTTGACCTGTTGAAAGAGATAACTTTGAGTGTTTGCCGAAAACACATCTTTGCAATTATTGTGCGGACCCGCTTAAAGGAATGATAAATGATTTTTGTGTTCACAATATTCTCAGATAAGGCGAACGTTGTATTATCTCTTTACTTTCTAAAGCTAGATGAAAAAACACGTTATTAACCTCTGGCAGCGAGAGGCAGGCCACCGCGCGGCAAGGCCGACTGGTCCGGTTGCCGCCGCGCCCAGCTTGCGCCCGAACCGCAAACCGTGCGTGAGTGCGTACGCACCGACACATGTCTATTAGTACATAAACGCCTTCGCACATTTATTATGCGGATAACATAATAAATCACGCACCAATAACTGATTTCGTCAAGACTGGCAAAAAAGTAACCCAAAAACTACTTAAATTGCTCTACCAAAGACATTGACATTCGATATAAATATTGCAACAACGCCGTCTGGTCTATTTTATAGGAATAAAATAACGAGTCTATGCATTTCTGCAATATAGGGAAGTATACATAGGTACATATACTTAGTTGCTGATCTTGACAACAAGGGAAGTGTCTACAATGGATCCGTTTGTCTAACTTCAAGTACGATTTTTTTTTTTTACACCTGGGAGTTTTGACGGGAAAGCTGAATGTCACGCGCATTTTTAATTGGTCTTTTAAAACTATTTATAGTGTCATTTACTAAATAAAAGCACGTGATTTATGTAGTAAAAAGTGCATTCAGTAAATAATTCATATAGAACATTGAAATATTGCAGCATAGTGGCCACACCATGACTTTGCCTCAAACCTCCCTCATAGACGGTTCATGCGGCCGTCTTTTTCAACTGTCATTGGCGATATCCGCCATTATTGTGAAATAAAATTTTCAAAGAGTTACACGTGTTATTGGCAACATTGAGGTATCTATTCCACAGAGGCCATTGATCAAGAGTCGAGGTTGAATCTCACCTTGAAAAAAAAAAAAGAAAGGAACTTCAAGTACTAGGAACTTTCTTACAGTGTTTCTTTTCTACTATTACTTCTTCTTCGTGTCGATAGCATGGTAGTGATTTTGTTAGTCCAAAACTTTACATTCGATTTTTCTAATAAGAAAATATGTATGTTATTTTATCTTCTAAATTCCTGATAATCTATATTCAGCAGGTCATGTTTAACTGGATCAACGTTTTGCATTTTAGATAAGTGGTTTCTGTCGCCAAAATTGTTTATCCATACAGCACATAGTAGAATACACTGTGGTGGAGTCACTGGCGCCGTTGGAATATATCTAGCCTTGCCAAAGAGACCGTTTGACTAACACATTCTCAAAACAAAGCTTCCCAGAATTGCGATTGGTGTCATCAAAAATAAAAGTTCAAAGAAAGTTGTAGCGAGATTGTGATAATTCATTAGATCGCCTAAGGAAAATACGTTAAATACGTTTTGGCTGGAACAGTAGATCCCATAATAAAATCATCGGCCGGAAGTCGATGCGTCACTAGTGCGTTTTCGTCCACTTCTGTTAGTGTGAGTATCATGTGCGCTCTACAGTGTAGGTAGTATACGGCGTAGACACTATTCTATTATCTCTGCTGATTGTTAAGAGTTTGCGAAGAGACATCAAACTTCGTAGGAAATAAAGAGTTTTGGGTTCGACTTAAAAACAAAGTAAATCTAAATGAACTGTTATTTAGTCGTGTTCATTTGTGTAATGCAGTGGTTACACGTTGCTCTAACGCTTGTATAGTGTTACTGATTATTCGTGTGTGCGTTTATTTACGTACGCGAGCGCCGACTCGTCCGAGATTCAAATTTAGAATGCCGTCTCCGCCATGTTGTTCTCAGTGAAAAACCTACGATCCATCGTTTGGTAGCCGCGGATCTGTCGCAAGATAACGTGGCAAATCCTTTTTGGTTTTCCCTATGTATAGCTTTATTTCCAAAATATTAAATTTATCGATTAATGAGATAATGTTTTGACATGAATTTCCTTTGCTTTCATTACCCATATGAACAATTTTGAATGGAGACAATAATTTAAGTATTAGTTTATGCTTGTCGGTACCTATTGCTGTCTATAGACAATTCTGTTATCTTAAGGATGTCTGAAAATTCAGTTAACGTAAATAAATGTTGTTGGTTAGTAAAACGTAAGTGTATTCATGTGAATGAATGAGTCACGCTCAGAATTGGTTTAGTTCAGTTATTCGCCAGATTGTTGCGAAGTAACCGTTTAGATCTGTAGAATCATGAATATTATGTCCCTTTGTCATGCTTTTTCATGAAACCACTATGAATTGTAATGACCCATTAGTTTTAGCTACTTTTGAGGTGTTGTTTCCGTTATAAGTAGTTATGATTGTTATTCTTCTAATGTTCTATGTTGCGAAAATTGACACACGTGTAGGCATTTATTTACCTACCGTGAACTTGCGCCTGCATAAATTAGCTTACTTACATTATTAACTGAACTTGTCTTTGCATCACTAGTGGTACTTAGCAACAATAGCAACGATACCAATCAAACAAAAGTTGTAGTGAAACTGGTTTAATGTGTAATGCATAACGCACGTGTCTGGTGACAACAACAATATTCACATTAATGGCGCAGTTTTATTTACACAGATACTGATCAGTGACACTAGAACAATGTTTGCCAACAGCCGCTTTGTTGACGAAACGACACACTTCGGTTAACGGTACACATACGTACCTACTGTTTATGCTACCATCTATTGCATTACTACTACAAAGAAACCATTTGCATGTCAATATTGTGTCGATATTCCACGATTTCCACATGAGGTGCTGATTGTTGCACTTCAGCCGTTTTCTCAATTTGAAAGAGAAGGATAGCTCCCATTTATTTATTTATTCAAATCGTACCTACCTAGTCGACATTGTTGTTGAGGTAAATAGGTTGTAACTCCATTCACTCGACAACTCTATGTTGGGTACGGAGAGAAAATACTTAAGCACAAAGACATTAAAATTATACTTAAGCACAAGTGGTCTCGGTGCGTAAAGCTCCGCAGAGTCGTCAGTAGTTGCTGGTTTGAACCCGGAGAGTAAATACTTAATATTTAATTTTATTTGTCGTTGCCTTGTCTCAAAACTAATTTGTCTTTCGTGTTTAAGAAGACGTTGTTTCCGGATTGCGCATAATGTAAATGGCACATCTTCACATAGTATACTACCTTATTTGGTTTTTGACCTTAGGTATCATTTGTAACAGAGAAAGACCCGTTTAAATCCGATTAGCAGGAGGTTGCAAACACAAGCAAACGTATGTAGAAAAAGAAAATACATATTTGTGAAATTGTTCATGCCGTAAGTTAAGATTGAATATACCTATAAGTAGCAACAAGCTCTTACCACAGGATGCTAAAGATCGTGTGAAATGGAGGAGAATGTGCAGGAAAGCGGACCCCGGGCTCCAATGCGAAAGCTGCGGTTGCAACCGGGATATACGCTGAGATGATGATGATGATATAAGTACGGGTGGTAGCTGAGCAACCAACCACTAGAATCTAGATACATACCTACTTTTAAGCCTTATTTGTATCATAAAGCATTGATCAAATGTCATAGATATAATAGGTAACAAGTATTAATTAGTTCACTTAACAAAATAATAAACCAAGGACGAGGCCCATCGACGGGTCCCAAGAACAAAGTCCTATCTACAATATTGTCTAGTTGCAGTGCGAAGCAATAAAGTTACCCGAATCTATTAAATTGTAAAAAATAAATAAAATTAATAGAAAATTATGGTAAAAGAATATACCTTTTATCATAATTTTCTATTAATTTTCTTTTTTTTTTTGCATTTTAATAGATTCGCGTAACTTTATTGCTTCGCACTGCAACCAGACAATATTGAAGATAGGACTTTGTTCTTGGGACCCGTCGCCCTATCCACAAGCGAATCCAAATCGTCGTCTTTTCTAAAATATTTATCTATACTTGGGCCAAATTCGATAAAGAATAGAGGTAAACAAACCGTTGCTAGGCAACAAGTAGTTTACGCCTAAAAGACAGATGTTAACAAACTTTTCCATATAGATGATTTTCATAAAAGTAATAATCCTACTTCCTACTGATGTGAACAGTTTATTTATGTTTAGATATTTATGATTTGCATAGAACGCTTAACCGATTTGAATGAAATATGCCACACATGTAATCTAATTTCCTAATAGGTTAAATTTTTTGATACATGTATATTATACTTAGTTCAAAACTTGAAAGTATTACAATGCATGTGTTATGCAGTTGATTTGAAAATAATTAAAATAGGTACACAAATTTGTATTGGAAAATGCCTCAACTTTATTCATTAGTTGAATTCCACAAAATGTGTTTAATACATGGATTTCATCCATCTTTTTTTTTGTAGGGCTATCACGTAAAATTAATGTCGACTTTTTAATGATTTTTCTAAATACGAAGTTATTATGCTTGTTATTTTAGTGATTCTATTAAAATATGCTGCAATAGGAATTATTAATAAAGACTTAGCATGTAAAAGTCGATAATCATGTAAATAACAGGAGATTTGTAAAACGTGAGATGTGATAACCCTAAATTGGTTTGTTTACCTCTATTCGTTATGAGGCTAGCCGTTTGTATAAGTATACAGAAGACAAGCGTCTTCTTCGGTTTTATACAGTTAACACCGGAATCATTTATGTGCATTACCTTTAGCGTATCATATGGCCTTCAGTTTATAATTTGTTACGTAGGCATATTAACGCCTAATTACTTTTCAATCAGATAATAAACGCTGCCAGGTTAAAGGATAAAACGCAGTGTAGGTATAAATGGTATATAACATTGTTCTATATTACATATTGTAACCGCACATGAACTTGATTATGTAATCAATCCAGGAATAAATAAAGCTGATTCGTTTCGAGGTTACTCGGTTTGTACCTCGTGTTGTTGTGTATCGTGGCGTCTATTGTGTGGTGTTGTGTGCAAGTGGAGAGGTGGGAAAATTGCGCACCAGACGAGGATGTACGTCCGATATGACGCGTATCCGGTGCAACCAGAGCGTCTTACACTCGTCAGTCCCAACATGCACTACAGATGGTGCTTGTGGAGATTCGAGATTCACTGTTTGGATCGTAATATCGTCTAGATTTAAATGGTTTCAATTGTAACTGATGCGGGCTATAATTACGTTTATGACGTCACCTCCCGATTTAATTCTAATCGATGTTTTGTACAAAACAATGGAAATAATTTTGAATTACATATGTATGTATTACCTACGTGTATGGTAGCAGTAGTAGGTAACTAGTTTAGTAAGTAACAACTTTAGTTTATTTCTTTGTCTTGGTCTTACGATACTAAATCACGAGGTAACTCCATGTATTGTAAAATGATTTACTTTGTTGTCTTTACCTATAACTACTTATTTTATATATTACTTATTAGATATAGGTACATATACTTTCTTACTCCTCCGCTATTCTTTTCTGATTAATTTCGTTGCGGGACCCAAGACAGTTGAATCGTTTCTCCGGGACTCGTCGAGCTTCATTGCTCGGCGTTTTTCTGGCGGTCTCCACTGTTGATTCTAGCTTTCAGGAGTGGCAGTGGGTGGGAAATGTGTGGCGGGTTTTGTCCCAAGTGAAAATACATATACAATATGCAAGGAAAACCCTATCCGATCCGTGAAGGTATTGTTAGGTATCGATAACCGATTCTACTAATGGATACAAAGCCGGGCTAAACTTTAAAAAAAAAAAAATATTATTTTGCAAAAAGAGCTAACTTAATACAAGTGGGCGGAGGGCAGGGCACGCGGCACGTGGTCGCGTCGCTATTCGCTCAAAATAATACAGGTGTTGTCACTTTTTAAAAATTACCAAATTTCGGGGAAATTGGAATTAATTCCCGGGAAAAAAGATTATTTCAAAATTCAATAGTATTGCTACTATGATGATTATGTAAAATTTTATTATATGTATATTTGGTCAAGTGTTTACTTAATCTTTATTATCCTTATAGGTCGGACAGGGTTTTCTCACAGCGTAGTCCCTGTCTTATATCGGCATCTATATGTACGTAGGTCCGATAATGTATTGGCATCTGAATGAGATTTTGCGAGCTGCTACGCAACCATCATAGTTATTTTAATGTTTATGTTACGTCGACGGACGCGATGCCAACTTTATTTTCCGTTTAATTGAAACACGAGGCATTTCACCGAATCCGTCATATTGTGCCCGCGAATCTGTTTACGATACTCATTTACTTTGTTTGCAATACGAGGTTCATATAGAATTGAGTGGAATAAACAATTTAGGTATTGTAAGGTCCGTATTACAGAACGTCACTCAAAATTCAAGCTCCACTTAAGTCTCGTTTCAAGGCCTTTGATTGGTTGAAACTAGTTTTATGTAATGCTTAAGCAGAGATCAATGCTTGAGTTTCCTTCTGGAATACGCGCCTTAGGTCCGTATTACAGAACGTCACTCAAAACTCAAGCTCTACTTAAGTCTCGTTTAAAGCCATTTGATTGGTTGAAACTAGTTTTAAGTAATGCTTAAGCAGGGATCAATGCTTGAGTTTCGTTCTGGAATACGCACCTAAGTCTCTAATTTGTACGCGTCCGCACTGCTAACTATATAAATAAGATTCATGACTGGTTAAAATAATGCTTAAGATTTGGGGTCTGCTTAACCTCTGTTACGATTGTAATCGGTAACGTTGAAAACATTTTGTCATTGCAAGTGCTGTATGTTCGGGTACTTGGGTAAGTTACTAAGACTGGTTTAAACAGCTTGGTATTATCATCTCGATAATATTCGATTTAGACAGTAGGCCGACAGGCATCAGCGGCGCAGACACCAACACCGGGAGTGTTGTGCAACAGTGGAAGGCCTTCGCACGAGAGAAATGGCGGCTGTTTCTTAACACTCCTTGTCATATGGCGATTGTTCGCTAGCAACTATTAATACATTTAGATTCTAATTTGGCAAGGCTTTGTGTGTATGACATGTCTGCAGCATGGAAGCTGGTTGCGTTATTAAAGGGAATAGGGTAGTAGGTACCTTACGTAGGTAGTATTTGTATGCATGAATATGAATATTTGCACAGCAGACCAGTGCAAATATTCATATTCATCGTCGTGCCTCGGAAAGCACGTTAAGCCGTTGGTCCCGGTTGCCATACGAACATCTAGTGGCAGTCGTTACGGGTTGTTGGAGCCCTCTAAAGTCCAACAATTGGTCTAATTGCAATGCTTCGATGTCGCCTTCGGGTTGTGGAGGTCAGACGGCAGTCGCTTCACGGAAAATGTCGAAGTTTAGCCATATCAGCAGTTGGACTGGTAAAGCGGACCCCAGACTCCAAAGCTGAAAAGGATGCGACTGGGATTAACGCTGGGATGATGATGATGATGAGGGTAGTAGGTACCTTGCCTTAGAGTAGTCTGCCATGAGATCATGTTTATTCTTAAATCTAGGTATCTAATGGGTAAGGATTACTACTTAAGACACCTTCGAGGAAAGGAAGATTCTCATTGGATGCTCAAAGTTCGCAATAACAACAACACAACACAAACAGTATGATATAAATGGTTTTATAAATTTATTATACTAACAATGTTGTTTTGTCTACTCCTGGAACACATCGAACTTCGTTACGCAGCAAGTAAAACAACAATGTAGATAAAAATGGCAGTATACCACCCGGCTCGGGGATGATGCAGATGATAACGTTATAACGGTGACATAACGGTTCAGCACAGGTTATACTTTCTCTTCACTGATTCATAATTTCATCTGCGTGGAGGATACAGTCGAAGCGTAGGTAAAACACTTTCTCATTTCAGCTTTGCTTTTTTCTTTACGTATGAAATCAGCACTTCACTTGTAGTATGTAACCGTATAAATAAAAATATTTTTTTGATATTACCTATATATTTGGAACATTTTGTATCTTAAGATTTTTTCAAACGGTTTCCAATTAACTCTTAAAGATGACTAAAGCTAATCAGGTATCCACATGTGTTGCCAAATCCAGTCATCTGCGTTCTGGGAACGATCGATTACGTGTTTGCGTTTGCAGATTGTGAGCAAAATAATGAGAATGTGTACAAACAAATACGGTGAGTGCGGGTGGCGAGTCGTATGTTAGATATAACAGTTTGGTCGGTGTTATGCAATTCGAGTCATCCTCTCCCCCCCTCGTCGTCCCCTTCACCTCCCCCCACCCCGCGCAGGCGCAGGCTTCACTGTAATTACACACTTGCCCGCACACCCCGTCACCCGCGCCGCTGTTCACCTGAAGTGGCGTGATGTGCCTACATCACACATTTCGTCCATATTGCAAACCACATATGTTCCATTAAACCTGAATATTGTTGTCAGACAAACAAATTTAAATTTTTCCGATGTTTTTGCAATTCTTAAGTGTAAGTTCATGTATGTTTTTCAGTTATAACTATCTTGGATAATGTTGCAGTCACCTATTCCAAAAATATTGATTAGAAACACTGTCACAAGTCCTGCGACGCAGATCAGGAAATTCTCTCCATTAACACAAAATTAAGATACAATATAGGCTACATACAAGATTAAATTTAGTGTTGCAAATACATAATCAAAATAATTGAACCTCTAAAAGTGATTATGGCGAATAGTAAGGAAGAATCAATAGCAACTGATTAATTCACGTAAGTCAACTTGTAGCAGACCTGAGACTGTTCCACAAGGACTGGCCCCAAGCAAAGCAAACTTACCACCTTGGCGACTTGGTTCCATGTGTGACCTAAAGATTTAAATGTTTGATGTGCCGTAGCTGCATTCCTTAGGCGTTGAATCATTGGTACTATCTAGTCCAATTTAGGTAGACAAGTGGCTCTCTTCTACCTCAACTTACAATTTCTAAATAGCATTTCTATTTATATCTCTATCAAAATATTCTACACGAGGCGATCGCAAACAATGGCTTCATTTATACCTAGTTAGGCATAGGAACTCATATGACATATATTATTGCCCATTGAAGTAAAATAAACCATGACTTACGTAATCGCTTGTCAAGTAAACTGTGGCATCAGCTGTGTCATTGCAGCCTTTCTATATAGAACGAACTTCATCACGTTATGTACATCTAGGTGTACCATATATCAACTATATCATGTCACATGCATGATGCATTGATATAGGACCATTGTGCGACTAGACCACGATATATTTTTCTTTTCTAACTTATTCCTGAATCATTCGATTGTTATGACTTCTACTTCAAGTACTAATCTTAAGTATTATAGTCAAACAACCAAAAGTAAAAAATTATGACTATTTTAATTGGAAACCACTTTATACACCAGACTTTTATGACCCACGCAATTATGAGGCAGGACAAAAATAGCGGGTAGTACTTATTGCATCTTAAAGTTATGTAAATATATTAAGACGATCGAGTTTAGTTAAGTATTCCGTGTGTATTCCAGTAGGACACAGTTGTTCAGCTGACGTATTTCCTAAAGGTTACACTTAGTTCGGAAGTAATGAGGAATAAAACGCAGTTGATAAGTAGCGATGCAGGTGCGCCCGCGCTTTGCCACGTACAGGTGCCTGACGTGACATAGCTAACAGCTGATAGTATGCCCAAGTTCATTACCGTGCCGTGCAAATCGATTTGGTCGTGGTAATGCCCCCATCCGCTTTCCAATGAACTAAGTTGATAGCATGGTAAAATACGATTTCAAGTGCGGTATAAACCTAATGACAAAAATAATGTGCTAAACGGTGCATAATATAACAGTCAAATATGATCGCAGGCGCAACCACGAATGTGATAGTGCCTACTTTCAGTGTAAAGAAAGTAAAAGAGTAATTCATCACGGTGGTGGTGGCTATTCACTGGGTCGCACTCGCATACTCCGTGTCCGGTTTTGTCTACAAATTGGTCACATCGACCGCTAAGTGGGAAGGTTTGGCTCACACGATGCCGATGTTGCTAACGGGTTTATAATGAATACTTTACTATTAACAAGTAATATTCGAAAAATACCATTCCAATCCAATTCCAGAGATTTTTTGTAAACGTATTCTATCCTTAATTTTTACGGTGTTTATGTTTATTTCCAGTCATATAACGAAGACGACGACATGGGACGATCCACGCAAGACCCTGGCGGCACAATCGGTGGCCGGCAGCGTGCAACACCAGAGCACAGACGCACTACTCACGCAGGCTGCCCCGCCGCAAAACATACCCAACCCACCAGCACCAGGTGCATATCTGTTGATCTTAATAAACTGTACCTACTAACAAAATCGTAGTACCTTTGTCTAAAAATTTTGAGATGAAGGTAAGGACTATTTTTTTTGCAAAAATGAAATCTAAACTAATACTAACTTTCTGTATCTAGGTAAACAACAAAACGTCGTTTCAGAGTGAGGGCCATTAGGAGAGTCCTAAACTTTTTGAATAATTGCTAACTGCTTTCACAGACCTAAGAACAGTGTTTGTATGGAAGCTAAAAAAAACGTACCTAAATTCTCCAGTGTTCTATTTAAGTTGGTAATCAATACAATTTCTTATAAAGATTTAAAATAATTCTTGAGGTTAGAGTGATCATTCCGCATAATTCCGATCTTTTACAGAGTAGTTTATTACCAATGACATCTATATTGGCGTCGTCGACACAGTTCCTAAGAAAGATACATAAGAGAAAGATAAATACGTAGGTACTCGTCATTGAATACTGTTATTTGTGCAAAAGATATAAAGGAATTCATTCATATCGATTATCGACCAACTGTTTTGGAAACTTATGTTTTAACAACAATTTATTGAACTAAAAGATTGTGAGATAGACTGATGCTGACACCAGAAAAAAATTTAAAAGGTCGCTCATGTGATGTTTCAGAGCAGCATCCTAATTGCTTAACACACTATAAATTACAATCTGAATCATGTATAAGGAGCTTGCTAATCCAATTCTTCTTATGCTCGAAAAATGTATCTGCTCAACTACATAAACAACGCAATGAATGTTGTTGAACTGTGAGCATGAAATCCATTATCACTGACAGCGTATTACGCAATTACCCCTCTGATCGGTGTATTCAGAAAACTTGCTCTATCTGGAAATGATAACAGACGAGAAGCTGTTAAATCATTTTACTACTACGGACAAATCGAAATGCTGATCAGACATCAGATTCATGAAATCATGTGGCATTAGTGGAAACACTGCATAAAAAAGCGGAAAGACAAATTGTGCTGACCTAATAATGTAGTAGTGACCTTGTGTTTGACCAATGAAAAAAAGTCCAATTTTGATAATTATATTAAAAAACATTCTTGGAAAAGATCAAAAGCTCTAAGTATGTAGGTAAGTATTGAAGAACATAATAAATAAAAATAAATCCATTGAAGAGGAAAAGAACAAGCGATTCAACTCAATTTCCTGTGAATTATATATATTCCAGTCAACATTTTAATTAATAAATTATACTTTATCTAATTAATTACATTACAAGTGAGTACTAGAATTGCCTCAGTGCTGTAATTAAGTCCCATGTTTGTACCCATATCGTGCCATAGCATTGAAAATGACGTCCATGGTATTTCCATAACAGAAAACATATTAACAAAATAGGTACCGATATGTTTAAGGATAATAACAATTGTTTGAACCTAATGGCGTAAATCTGAAACTGTTTCGTTTTTGGTTAAAGATGTAATCAAGGTTCTTAGTCCATGTTCTGTTTATGAGAAAGGTAAGGAAAATAGCTAAATGATAAAATTTAATGGTTTTTATCCTAATATCGTACTTTTAGATAAAGTGCAAGTGATGTGCAATTAGATTTGTAATATTTCGATCAATTGTTGTGACAGACGTCAGTATTCATTCTTGAAACTAAAATTCCTGTTGAGCGTTTACAAATCTTTTACTGTCGGATTAATTATTATTAGACATACGGAGTATATATTACTGCTATTACTAATACCTAGTTACTTTTTAGAATACATATTATAGATTCTGTGAGTGTTATTGCCTTTAACTCTGGATATAGTTTGCACGTGATCTAATTGGCCACAGCGGCAAGTTTAAAATTATCATGGAACTAAAATAAAAACAAGTAAATAACCCGGATTCTAAAACTGATTTTATGACGGGAATTAACGCGTTGTTTCCGTCGGTCGATGCGAGACGAGCGTTGAAAGGTGTTCGGAAAATACATTGGTGTCCCGGCGCCCGCGCAGCCCGCCGGCGGCCATGGCGCCCGCGCCTTTCAGCGCCTTGCGACACATCCGCCTTACTCTACGCAGACTAATACAGCACACCTAACCAAACTTCGTATCTCTTTGTCTTATCATAAGAAATAACAGGTTTCGCCTGTATTTTCAATAGTATTTCGTCTTCCTTTGTGTCATACACACGACTTACCCATTTGTACTGGGGTGTATTTGTACGTGCTTACCTTTATGAGTTAATGTTTAAGGCTATAATAGTTTTGTTGGTACGTGACCTATTCACGTGTCAGATCACGTCCTGTAGAGCTGCGCCAGCGCCACCTCGGCGGCCAAGCGCCAGTCATCGCGGCAAGTGACACTATTACATCTAAGTTTATCTTCGCCACACTACAAACACCTATGTAGATCAGGTGACAATACAAATAATTATGTTTCCACAGCGCGTTCCTCCTTAATCTCATGTCGCGATAACATACCACTACCCATACGACTGAATATCTTTCTTATAACGCATCTCTTGGCCAAAGGAGTTGTTTTGAAGACACCTTTTAAAATCTTGGATTTATTAGCTTTGACAACAGTCCACCGTTTTTGTAAAAATTACATCGTGAAAAGTTAAGTGAAGTAAGGCATCAGTAGGAATGACTGAGTCGCACTGCACTAATCTAACATTGTTAACCGCATTAATTCTGGGCTGTGTATAAACAATGAAGTGTTCAAGTAGCAATAATAATTGTTCACCCTGTTTCGTAGTTTAATCTTATTGTGGGTAAAAGTACAAGTCGGCGGTAGAGGCGGTCATAACGTAATCCTAACGTAATATCGTGGTTAGTCGCCGAGCCGCGCCGCGCTGTGTCGACTGTTGAGTAATGATGATTGTAAATAATGTGTAATTACACTGCACGGACCGCACAAAGGCAACTTAATTAATAAAGAAATTATCTATTATATATTTCAACTATGATAAAGCGTATTGTTTTTATGTGCGGTCATCAGAACTTATTTGACTTGCATATAAATGATGTAGGTAAATATTTAAGACATAATTAGAGATTCTTTATGAAATAAGCTTAAAATCCACTAAACTATTAAATTCCCTTAAAACTCATATAATTTAATTTAATCTGCTAACCTTAGGTACCATCTGCGGTGAAGATACGGATTAATGCTAATAAGTCAAAAAGTAGTATATTTGTAAAGAATTTAATTGAATTTGCCAAAAGATCTAGGAAAAGAAAAAGTGATACAATTAGGATAGGGCAACTTTAATAGCGATGATATTGACGATCAATTAGCCGCCGCCCGTGTATCTGTGAATTGTTTATGAATGATCGCTTGTTTGTTGCGCTGCGCGTACACAGAGCGTGAGTGCGCGCGCCTCCGCGGCACTGCTCCGCGCGTGTGCCATGATTCATTTTTGGAAGCGAGTGCCAAGAGTTAGGCAGCTCGCACTCGTCTGGCGCCGTCGATTCTTGGAACGAGCTCTAGTCGACCTTCCCGTTGTCCACCTGATTCTCAATCACGTGTGCGTACGTCTTAGTTCATAATGTGCTGGCTTGCAACTAGTCGCTGTTGAGAGAATCATTAGTTGTTTTCCTATAAATGACAAGTGTAACGTTTCAAAGGTACTGATTACGTACGTTTGATTGATTTCAGCAGCGAAGAGTACAAGTAGTAACACACCGACGGATCCACTAGGGCCCCTGCCGGAGGGTTGGGAGCAGGCCGCGACGGCGGAAGGAGAAATCTACTTTATAAATCATGCAGCTCGCACCACATCCTGGTTCGATCCAAGGATACGTAAGTATACAACATGTACAGTGAATGTCAGCAACGCATAATTATCTCGCACGATTGTATAATTATACTTGCTTGAGTAATAAGACTTATATCACGAAGGCAGAGCGTGCTGATCCCGCAGCATTATAGGAAGTGATGTGCGAGTGTGTGTTGATGATTTTCGTTTGTGTTTCCAGCGCAGCACTTGCAGCGCACGCCGGCGGCAGGAGGCACGGGGCCGGACGGCGGCTGGGCCAACGCCTCACTGCAGGCTTGCCAGCAGAAGCTGCGGCTACAGTCGCTGCAGCTGGAGAGAGAGCGCCTTAAGCAACGTCAGCAGGAAATCAGACTCCAGGTACTAATACGAAAAATAAGACAGTCATGTTATCTGCTTTCAATTCACAAATTACGTTCCTATAAGAAGCCTCGTTCAGATTCTGATATCCAAATGCAACTGATTTTTGTATGCAACTCTATTTGTTCTTTCTTCAGTTTAAAATAATATTGAGGTTAGTCTAGTCTTTCAACATAATAACATAATGGATTGAGAACCTGTTTATCATGTTAGCTTTTTGTGGGGTAGGTTATCATAATGTACTCATTTACATACGACACTTGATTCCATTTCCTGAATATGATGACTTCCGTATGTGCGGAACAGCTAGTAGATACATATGATCTTTACGACACTTCGAAAAATCTATAATCGCTCGCGAAGTATTGCAGATTACCTACCCATTAAGCAAGGCACGAAACTGCCCAAAGATATGCCCAATAGATGTAAGTACAATGTATCTATTGGTATGACAAATCAGTCCATTTAAATATCTTCAGTAGGTCTTGACACGGGTAGTACAAAAATATTTTATAAATATGGCTATGGTAACATAAAATTGTTGAAACGCAACAACGAACCTTTTTTTATTAGCCATTGAGGTATGGCTGATATCAAAAGCTTTAGTAAGTAATCTACAAATGCAATATAAAGTGGTAGCTGAAATTCTGTATATTTTTCGAGAACGATGTTTGATGGAGTGGAGGTGGTCAGTGGTAGAAAGTTCGGGACGAAATCCTGCCGGTTCGGGGGCTGATGTTTGTTCCGGCTCTTCAATTCTCGATTACATTGTTGTAGGTACCTACATTCAATATATGTATAATGTAATTCTTGTTTATATCGTGACACTTTTGTATTCAAGATTTTATTGTAACTATAAATGTTTGCACTCGATATCATTACTGATGTTACCCTTAGTTCTGCTTGATTTTTTATTTTAATAAGTTTCATTAAATAGCCTCAACACTTCTGCTTAGATCGCCACCTGTGAGATAGGTACTCGTAACTAGTTTAAATAGGTATGTGGTAAGTCAGCATGGTTGGCCAAATCCGAAACTATAGGTAATGGGGAAAATTTTGGACTTGGGAAAAATTTATTTAGTATTTTTAAATTTTTCTTTTTGTACTTTTTTTTTTAATCAAAATATTAATTTTGAAAAAAAATAAACATGGACTGTGTTATTTCACCGACGTCCAATGGTGCCGTTAGTAAAGATTAAATTTGCGAAAGTAAAGGAAAGGGAGAGTTTTATAAATAAACAATATTTTAAAGATAGATTACACTGTAGTTATTTGGTTGTTAACATAGGTTTTAATATAATTAATTATATTATATCATCACATATAAAGTCGTGGTGGCCTAGTGGTTAAGACACCAGCCTCTCAAGTATGAGTGTGCGAGTTCAATTCCAGGTCAGGCAAGTACCAATGTAACTTTTCTAAAGTTATATGTACTTTCTAAGTATATCTTGGACACCAATGACTAAAGGTGAAGGAAAACATCTTGAGGAAACCTGGACTTCATAAGTCTGAAATCGCCAATCCGCATTGAGCAAGCGTGGTGATTACGCTCAATCCTCTGTATGAGAGGAGACCTGTGCCCAGCAGTGGGACTATAAAAGGTTGCTGATGATAATATTATATCATCACATTCTTAAATGTTGAATAATTAATAGTTAATTTTAAAAATAACGACTTTTACTCAAAAACACTGGGCTCCTCTACCAAGAGTCACTGTAGTCAACTGAATAAAAAACGAAGATGAGCACAAAAATGATTTAAAATAACAACTCCATTGTCCGGATTTTGATTCGATAACGAATTTCGAAACTCAAACTTCCCTACATAAATCAAAATGGAGGGAGGAATCTTAGACCCCAGGCTTAATAAATATATAACTCCAATTGGTTCTCGTACCGCTGTCCTTCAACCGATTAATAATGTATCTTTTCCCGTATTCCAGCAAGAGCTAATAATGGCGCGGCAGTCGTCGTCAATAGTCTCGTCTTTAGCGAGCAGTACAGGCGTCGCCAGCACAGACCTGCCTCTGGATCCGTTCTTGTCGGGATTATCGGACCACCAGCGGCAGGAGTCCGCTGACAGCGGACTCGGGATGGGAGTCCCGCACTCCTACTCAATGCCACACACTCCTGAGGGCTTCCTCGCCGGCATGGACGACCGTATGGACTGCACCAGCGAGGCCGGCGCCAACCTTGACTCCACCGACATCACGCTAGCCGACAACCTCGACTCTACTGACGACTTGGTACCTTCTTTACAGGTATTTTTACCTGTCTTTTTAGCTTAATCTAACACCTAAATAAAACAGCAGCTAACTGACTAAGGCTTAGTAAGCGTAGTATGCGATTCACTACGACTACGGTATAGGCGGCGTAGTTAGGGTCTCTGATCGACTACGGCGTAGTCAATCCTTCTATGTTACCCAGACTACGCTGCCGTAGTCATCGAAGTCGTAGGCGTAACCCTTCAATAACTCGGAATTTTTTAACCGGCTTCAAAAAAAGGAAGAGGTTTTCAGTTCGACCAAAGTGCGTTTAAAATTAATGAACTATTTATTTTGCTTGAATTGAACTAGGCATAAGTTTGGCTGAAATAATTACATATTTATTTGCGCATAAATAACTAGGTAACAACTTTTGACATGATTTGCGAATAGTAAAGAAACTTCTATAATTAATTCTTAGCAAGTATGTTCCCGCTTGTTTGTTTTGATTCCACAAATAATGAAAAAATAACGATGGCTCTTATGACTCACAGTCATGTCGTTAAAACGTTAAAAACAGTGTCATTAGAAGACATTCTCGATCGGTGCAAGAGAATGTGTATAAAGTTATTTTTTCTTTATACAAAACCTGAATATAGTTTGTTCAGAATAAGTAACTGAGTCTATTTCAATAATTTTTACACCATGTTATAATTTTTCCCAAATATATTTAGAAATTATAGCAGTGTGATTACCGAGCATGCCACGCAGCTTATGGTAGATCATAGTACTGCGCGCGCCTGCGCAACAGCTGACGCCATAGGTCAACGCACCGCTCACGTGCGCGCTGACCATATTTTTGTTGGGACAGCCAAGTAGGATAACAAGCTCATAACTTTGTGGTTTTTCATGACATCTTATTGAAATTTTGTACATAGATTCTTTGCTTAAAAATGCTGGACACGTGTTTCGGGTTTCGCTTAAACAAAAAATAATGCTGTATAGAATGTGTAGTGCTTTATTTATGGTTGCTATAACGTGTGAAATATGGACGTTTCAGTTGAACGAGTTCACAAACGACATACTCCTGGACGACGTGCAATCGCTCATAAACTCGACTCCGAGCAAGCCGGACAACGTGCTGACGTGGCTGTAGGCGGCGCGGACACAGATTGGGTGCGGCTCGTGCGCACCATGCTTACAAACTTTCAAATTAGGTATTATATGTTTAATGTAGCGTACTTACCGCTTGAATGACGTCGACCGCTATAACAGTGTCGGAGACAAAACGGTAACTATGGTGTAAATTTCACTTTGAAAATGACAATTGTAGCATAACATGTGTAATGACTGATGTGGGATTTTGTGTGCTTATGATTTAGGATAGTAAGATACTTCAGAATCTGTACGATGGCTTCCATGAGAGCAGGTAGACCGATGCGGAATCATGAACTTTTTTTGAAAGTTGTCCGCATCGGTTAATCGGTTCCCCACTGTATCTGCTCGCTTTTATGCAGAATTGGTTTTATCTCTGTCTCTGCATTTATTCGAATGAGATAGGAATACAAAATTGTGTGAGTTAAATAAGTGTTTCTACTTCGTTATGGTGATACTTGTATGGAATTTTGTATGTCTGACTTTACAACATACTCATCGCAATTGTTGACTTGGACTTCTAAGTATTGTAAATTAGTGCCTTTCATCCATAGTTAGCACATAAACGCTAAAGTATCATAAGGTAATAGTAATAATCTTAGTCTTTCGATGTGAGCAATACGGATGGTGCTCAGATTCTAAAACGTTTCACTCAGTTCAGAGATGAGCTACGAAAACCAAGCCAAGTATCGCGAATCATTAGAGCAAGACTATCACGAATGGCTAGTCATTGACGTTAGGTGCGGGTGTGTGCGTGAACAGTAAGGACGCCGCACGTCACGGAGCGCGGTGGCTGCAAGCCTTCTTTCGTAGCAGAAAGTAGTTGCGTTGCAACGCAATCATTCGTGAACTAGGTTTCCCATATTCTTTTCATAGAGACTATCGGAAATCGTATTCTATAAATCGACAAACAAACACTATTTTATGATATGTTTTAAAATTAAGATTGTGATAACATCTTGATGTGCCTTATTGTGCCTTGATAAAAATTATTTATTGTTGTAATAATTTAGATAATGTTGAGATATTTTTACAATTTTCTATTGTCGAATTATTGATGTAATAGTGATTTGACAGAAAATAAACTACTTATGTACTTGTAGAACGTTATTTGTCAACTTACACCGTCCTTGTGAATTTTCGAGATTATGAATAGACGTTAAGTTTTAATAGTTAATCATGAAGTAGTTAATAATGTTGGCAACTATTATGTTTACTTATTATACATAGTTGGGTTGTAAGTGAACAATGTGACTACCTAAGCAATATTCATGTGTATGGGTGCAGCTAGCTAGCTAATTTTAGGGAGTAATTGGAGTTCGAAATTTTGCCTCTAAGTGCCTTACTCAGAACATTGTTACTGTCTGATATTATTATGGATTTATCAAAATGATAAACTTGTTAACTGCTTCAAAGCAGACTCTTAATATTGGTGCCAACAAAGTGTAAAATCTATTTTCGATAACTACCTACTGTTATGTAATTAGTATTACTTCATTATGTTTAGTAATCAATTCATCAAATCATCGTTCATATTATTATATCAACAATTCAAAATATTTCAAAATTTTGTAAGCCCACCTAGTCTTTAGATTTTTGTATGAGTGTATTGAATTCAGCTAGCTTGATTGAATAATATGATAATGGAATTAGGCCTTTAATATCAAATGCTACATTGAAAACTTTGCCATATTAGTAAAAGTACTATTATTCTTATAAGACTTTAATGTAATTTTCAGTTATGACGCATAGCAATAAATAGCATCTGTGTAACTATTGTAATTAGACGTAACGGTGCTGGGTTGATGATACATATAATTTTGTATTCTGTAGATCCATTTGTTGTATACTTTATATTTGTATTTGTCGTGTATTAATTGTAAGAGTCCGTAAGTTTGGATGCTTTTCATATTGTTCAGTTGATTATTCCTCACTCGCTTCCCCGCGTTGTGTTCAGTTGGTGGGGGAGGGTGACAGCGGTAGAACACAGTCATCCGGTCGTTCCCAGTGCCGCCCGCGCGACACGTCGACACACATTCCAAGTTACAGTAGCGGCGCCGGCGCCGCGCTCGAGCACGAACCCTGCCACTCGCTACAGGATAATATTCAGAACAATATCTCAAGTGTAAACTGTAATCAATTATTTCTAAGTATAGCCTTTACGAAAAACATATCTTTTCAGTCTGATAACAGATGCAAGTTTTCTATGTAGTGTATGTAACTACGTGTATCAATGTTATAACAATGAAATTACGTGTCAAAGTTATTAATTTACTATAATTTCATTGTAAATAATTCGATATTCTTATAATGAATTAAATAAATATTTGTTTTAATACCTATTATATATTTCACTTCCCATGGTTCTAACACATAACACGACGAAATACTACAATTCAGTTCTGGGTGTTTGTATCTGTTGAAAAAAAAGAAAAGCCTGAGAAACGTTTAAATTATTTATTTTTTAACGATAACAAGCAGCGCAAGCATGCCTCCATTTATAATAAATATATTATGTACAATATACATATGTTTACCATGCTCGAGCCAACACCCCCTCACTGTTGTGCCACCTGTCAAAACGTAATAAAGTAGGGGTTTGTACAATGTTAATAGGTATGTTGTATAATAAATCAACTTGCAAGGGATTAGACGAGATATGGTAAATGAAAAGAAAGCTGACAAGTACAAGCAAAGTAAAAGAACAAACAGAGTAAAATAAAGCTGATAAGTTCAAGCAAAGTAAAAGAACAAACAAAGTAAAAGACACATATCATCAACATGCTGTTTTAAAAGCTGACTTCAGCCGAGTTAAAATGCCTGATATATCAAGCATTGATTTTTTCATTCTTTTGACTTGAATGCATATTTGCATTATGCAATTCGATGTTGCAGCTTCATATCATTTCTAGCTAAAGAATCAAATAATTTATATACACCACGCAGGATGGAGCGGGAACCGCCGTTGTTTGGAGTTTATCTACGTTTTGATACTTCTATTTATTATAACTTTTAATTCGGAGAAGTTACGGACGCTCATTCTTGTTTCAAATGTTAGCTCTTGAAAAAAAGCTATTGATTATAGATAAAACGTTAGAGTATTATTGCGATCCTGACTATAATTAGTGTTAAAATAATAAAAATTACTACCAAAAATAAAAGCCAGATCGAAATACAAAGATCGTTTACGTACGCTTGGAAAAGGCTGCTCAAAAGTAATCGAAATATACCAACAAAATAACATATGACCGAGATTTTATATAAAACTTTTAACTATTACGTAACATATTCACGTCAAAAGAGGCCAGTTTTATGACGCAGTCACGCCCCATTTTTTCAGTGTTGCTTCAGACGTTTTAAGAAACTCTAAATAACAGCTTTAAGAAAAGGAAGTAACAGATAGGTAGTAAATATTCTAACATGCATTATATGTTAATTTAACAATAAATTATTCAAACTTATAGGTATTGTTGCTATTTTGAATACCTACACTAATATGTACCGAGATTGAATCTGATTCTGTTGCATACCGATTTTAGATTATGAATAGAATAAAGTAGGGGAGAGGGGGGCAGTTTAGAACAGAGGCAGTTTTGAATTATTGGATTTATGAACGCATTATTTCTCTTTCCTAACCTCCAATACCTTTTTAATACTGGTAAGACCGAACTACATGTCTGTCAGTCGTCAATTTACGTCAATGTCAGTGTCAAACAGAATAAAAGTGGTCGGTTACTTTACGGAGACGAAACCAAACATTGTTATTTTTTATTGTAAGCGGATTACTGAAACCGTAAGTATTATTTTCGAGTTTTGATTATTTCATAGTGTTGTGTATATTATAGCAAGTGTATTACGAATATAAGTTCATTAAATACAAGTTTCTTGGTCGTCTAGATAATTTTGTTTCTGAAGGATGGCATTGGGGCAGATTTGAAAAAAAACTGTGGGGTAGTTATGAATAAAATGTTCAAAAGTGCCCCCCGCTATTTGAACAAATGATGTTTATTTTTTTTTTTTTTAATAATTGATGAATATGATGAAATAAGTTCATTTTATATTATTTTACAGATATAAATCACAATGGTAGAAATTACAAAAAGAAAAAAAGAAAATGATGTGAATGAAGAAGACGCCGAGAGAGCTGTATTGTGTGTTATCAATGATAGGATGAAACTGAGGACCGCTGCTGCTATATCTATAATAATATATAAAGCTGAAGAGTTTGTTTGTGCGCGCTAATCTCAGGAACTACTGGTCCGATTTGAAAAATTCTTTTTGCGTTGGATAGCCCATTAATCCAGGAAGGCTTTAGGCTACATAACATCACGCTGCGACCAATAGGATCTGAGCATAACTAATTACACGCGAACGAAGTCGCTGGCGGCCGCCAATATAATATAAAACCAACCACTTTGTACTATAGAGTAAAGAAATATAGAGAGAATGTAATGCCAAAAAATATAAATTATGGCAGCAAATACACTGTGCATCAAGGTTTCACTAATGATGAAGAACTTATGCAAGAAAGGTACTTTTTAAAAATGTCCAAAATGAATGATGGTCTTACCTAATTACAAGGTCGAAAATTGGCATATCAATATGGGAATTTAGGAGTAAGGTGATTTGGGTTGTTTGTTTGATATATATTTTTAATGCCTTCCTGAGACCATTTTAAATGGTATGTTTTTAAGATAATGTTAAGATTATAAAGACAAAGATTAGCAATATGTAACTAGATCTCAAATATTAAAATAATAAGTCACTTACATTTGTTCAAGACTGCCCCAGGCTGTTAATAGTTTTATAAAGTTTATTTAAGTAATAGTGAGTGTACGAAGTTAGTGGCAATTAATTATTATTATATACGATCTGTATGTCTTAAATAAAGTGTTGATTTTATTTTAAGCTGCATTGTTTTCTTGTTATCATGGTATTTCAAAACTGCCCCTGGGGTTATCAAATGTGCCCCTTGCCAGGGGCACATTTGAACAAAAAATGGTTTTTTAAAAACAATAATATTGCTACTTTAATAAATAAAAACAAGTTAAATAACTTTTTATTTTGTAGAACAAATAGCATATCTATTCATAAAAAAATAAAATACCTTGATATGTAGCACAATACGATAAATATAATATTTTATTCAAAAAGTGTTCAAAGGTGCCCCCCTCTCCCCTACCTATTTTATTTAGGTATGTAGTGTCGGCTTAGAACTACTTATATGTGGTGAATTAGCTCAAACTATTTTGACATATTATCTTCCTCCGTCTCTTGTTTTGTCATGGAGGTTGAAAGATAGCATTTAACTCTAGATTAATTTTATTTGAACTACTACAGTTCGGTTGACGAGAGAATAGAATGCGTTCTAGACACATGTCAGTTTCATACAAACTAATACGTGTTTTGCGAATTGGAAGTTTATTAGCTGCTAGAATTGTTGCACTGCCATCAAGAACGCATTCTATCTGGACGGCCGTACTGTTTGTGCAACGACTAGGTAGTAGGTATACTTTGATTGTTTAGTTAAATCTAAAAGATTACAGGACTATACCTTTACCAAACTAAGGTCCGTATTCCAGAAGGAAACTCAAGCATTGACCTCTGTTTAAACATTACTTAAAACTAGTTTCAACCATTCACATGGCTTGAAACGAGTTTAAAAGTAATGTTGAGTTTTGAGCGAGCTTCTGGAATACGGGCCTAACACTTAAACCATTATAAATGTAAATCATCGAATCATCGATTAATTTCTATAAGCGAAGTTACACACTACCACTGTCCACTTTCTTCTTGAGGTAAACTCCTGTCAAGTGACTTGATTGGCTGTTGTTTTTTTTTTCGAACCATAGATTCAGGCAATCATAATGTAGAGTGCTACAGTCTGTTCACAGTTATTTAAGAGTAGCAACAAAAAACGTAGCAAAAGGAGATGTTTCAGAAATGTATGGAGCCTGGGCCAGCACATTGTACACTTAATATTAGGTATAGTTACGCTATAGTTAACTGTTTTTAATGTTAATTTCCTATAATTTGGCTTAGTTTTTATACAGATTCAATTTAACTCGGCCAAGGAGTGCAAAACAACTACTAATAAATATGGTGGTCAGCAAAGCGAAATAAGATTTTGACAGTGACATTTGATTGACGTGTCATGTATCTAAGGCTATCCTAGCTATATTATCTACCATATGGCTGGGAAAAACGAACAAAACTTGAATTCCGGACATACGGACACAAAACAAAAACAATCACTAAAATCTCCGAGACACAATCAACTCAAATCAACACTCGCCACGAGCACAACGGGAAAATAGAATTGTCAAAGCTGTCAATCAATCTTCGTAACCACTGTCTTGGCTACCTTAAAAAAGCGTTATCTCACTAAAAACGTTTCAAATATATAATTATATGTACCTGTATTTTTATTCAAATTAATTTTGTAGTATTTTTTATGAAAATCTATTATTTTTTTCCTATTTATCTATATACTTTACACAGTGGTGGCCCAAAATGAAACATCTCCTTTGATAGTGATTCAAAACAGTAGTAAAATAACTGAAAGGAGTGAGGAGAGGTATAAAAAACTGTTGGCGCCCGACAGGGAGTACCAATTTGTGAAATTGGTCCAGAAATATTATTTACAAAACAAGATGACGGCGTTACTTCCGATTGTGAGGAAACCCTTAAAGAACCTGGTAGAGTTTTACATGCAGAATTTGAAAATCTGTCACCCATTCAGAAATCTTTAGATTTCCCTTAATCGTCTTTTCGGAAAGCTGTAGATAAAATAGCCATTCTACGTTTACGTGCCAGTAGTTTTAGAAGAAAATAAATAGTCGGTTCTTACAGCAGGGTCCTTAAAGCGAGAATCTTGGGGCAGCTCATGGTTAGCGATCAGCTCCTTGTAGTACTCAGCAGACAGCTTCGGTGTGCGGGGGCGTGCCGGATCTGTGATGTTCACGTGGTAAAAGCCGAAACGCTCACTGGAACATTATACACACATCAAAAGTGTCTAGGGATCAACATATATTTTTGCAATAACTTTTCTCCTGATTGATATTAATTAAAATTTTCTTTAAGGATTCATCAGAATAAAGTGTTTTCGTTTGTCACAGTAACGATAAACCAAGTCACCTTTGCATTAATAAAGAAATTTGCCATTTTCCTAATAAAGGGATATTTGACATTTGAACCACTAACACAAAAGTTCGAAAAAAAGACTGAAATAACAGTTTTCTCTAAAATTTTATTGGGTAACTTAAACAATTAATAATCCGTGTTTCTACCGCGAACACTAACAACACAAGAACATCGGTTTGGCATACTCAAAATGAGTTCATCCAAATCACGCTGTGGAATGGCCGCCCATGTTCGTTGCAACAACAAAAAAAGGTCTTCTTGCGACTGGATACCCTCCATATTCGGCAGAGCTCTTCTCTGTAGCATATCCCATGCATGCTCAATCGGGTTCAAGTCTGGCGACTGAGCAGGCCAGGGCAGGACATTGATGTTAGCTGCGGCGAGAGTCTGTCTTACAACTCTTGCGGTGTGCGGTCGTGCATTATCATGCATTAACTGAAATAAGGGACCGATTTGCACTTGTAGAGGAACGATGACGTCTGATACAATCGTTTCAGCATAAATTTGAGCGTTGAGGTTGCCTCTGATCCAAATCAACTCAGTTCTTCCGCCGATCCAAATACCCGCCCATACCATGATGGTTCCACCACTATAAGGATGGACTTCCTGGCAGGATTTTAATCGCTGTTGGCGTCCAGGGGTTCTCCAGTGTCGTATACGTCTTGTATCCGGTCTCATACCAAAACGAGACTCATCAGAAAAGCACACGAAACGCCATTGTTCTTCTGCCCAATTTCTGTGTTCAAGAGCCCATTGATATCGAATCCTACGATTGTGCATTGCTATAGGTGGTACCCGTAGCGGTCTTCGGGAATGAAGGTTCACTTCATGCAAGCGGTTTCTGACTGTTTGGTCGCTAATTAAGTTCCCTGAAGAGTGATGAAGCCTCACGGCTAACATCATGGCGGTTATTGTTGGAGCTCTTCGAGTTAAGATTTGAATGTATCGGTCTTGTCTCCGTGTGGTGCAGCGATACCGTCCTCCATGGCGCTCAGCCACGGTACCAGTGCTTCGGTAACGTGTCCAAAGTCGACTGATAACACTCTGACTTGTATTCAGAGCTAAAGCCACAGTACGTTGCCGGGAACCAGCTTCTATCATTCCCACGGCTCTGAGCATTTCTTCCCTGCTTAAATGACGTCGCCGCTCCATAATAACGTTGGTTTTAATCAGTAGTAGGGAAACAGTAGCACTAATAATGTCTTCAATGCGTTGTATGTTTTTATAGGGAAAATATTGACAGCTGATTTTCATCTTTTACTCGAATTTGATTCACAGTTCCTGATTCAAATTATGAAATGCACCAAAAAGGATCCATATAAATTTATAAAATCATAAATTTATTACAAAGCCACATCTCAATCTCAAGAAATCCGCATAAAAATGCTTGATCCCTAGACACTTTTGATGTGTGTAATACATATTTTTTATGACCGAAATTAAAGTAAAATTTTTGAAGATTTTTGACATCCCTTCCCCCTTTGTAACGCACCGTAACGTTTTTCTGTATCCCCCTCCCCTTCTCTAAACGTTACATAAGACTCAAGTGATCAATTTTATCCTAAAGTCGTAAAAAGTTATGCATTTAGTTTTTACATCCGGTATAGTTTTAATTTACTAAATAATATTCTTTAAAAACAATGTTACGTAACGTGTTTTAAGAAAGACCCCCTCCCGCTCCTGTGACGCATCGTAACGTTTTATGAGACCCCTCCCCCCAAATTGCGTTACGTAATACTTGAACGCTCCCAAAGCAAAATGGTTTATCACTACGAGCTAACACTTTTATGTGTTCGTAACGTTTTATGAGGACCCTCCCCCCAAATTGCGTTAAGTAATACTTGAACGCTCCCAAAGCATGTGTTTTATGTGTTATGGGTTACCACACAAACAAGGCACAATATTCAAAAAATGGGAAACGGTCTGTCTAACAATTAGGTAAGCCATTAAAAACGAACACTTATAGTGCGGTTGACGAAAGAAATCGTTCTTAAAACCTCCCTGTTTCATACAAACGAATAGTTTTGCGAATTTGAACTTTATTAGCTACTAAAATGTCGCACTGACATGTGCCAACAACACATTCTCTCAGCGGCTGATTCATCATCATCATCATCATCATCTCAGCGTTAATCCCAGTCGCATCCAACGCTTTTTCAGCTTTGGAGTCTGAGGTCCGCTTTACCAGTCTAACTGCTGATTTTGGCTAAACTTCGATATTTTCCGGGAAGCGACTGCCGTCTGACCACCAACACCCGAAGGCAATATCGAAGTTTTGCAGTTAGACCAATTGTTAGACTTTTGAGGGCTCCAACCCGTAACGACTGCCACTAGATGTTCGTATGGCGATCGGGACCAACGGATTAACGTGCTTACCGAGGCACATATTCGTATTCATGCATACAAATATTTGCACTGTGCGGGGAGCGACCCACGCCTCCTTGCGTAACGGCCGCTACGCCAGGGAGGCTGTCTACGCGGCTGATTGTCGAGAAATAATAAATCAAATGACTTACGAGAATCCAGCCCTCCATTCGAAGTTGTCCATGAGAGTCCACGCCGTGTAGCCGAGGACATTGACACCATCGTCGTAAATTACATTCAGAATCTCGCTAAGGTATTCCTAAAATTTTCGAAATATATAGATACGTAGGTAAGTAATAGTTTAAAGAATATGATAGATCTACAGAAGTTGTTGTTGGATTATCTCTTGAAATTTTTAAGATTATGCTAAGGACATAACCTTTTTTTTTTTTCAAGTTCTTTATTAGACTAGCTATAAAATACTATGTATTTAATAAGAAAGCCATCTACTGGGCACAAATGAAACAAACAAAATCTAGACTTTTAGGAATAAAAATATAGGTAGTTTAAAAAACTAAAAAAAACACGCTTTTATAGAATATCAAACTAAACAGTTAAAAATAATTTTAAAAAAGACGTGAGGCGCTATGTGCCATAATTTTTGTATATTAAGCGCCTCACGCCTATTAAATGACAGTGAGGTGATAGCCGCCACACCAACATTAAATGAGACTGTTACGAGTGTACCAGAAATGTCCGATGACGAAGACGATGTAATTAAGAAACTACGTGAACAAATTAGTAATCTTACATTAGAACTACAGAGCGCTCACTTAGAAATTGAATCTTTGTCTTTAGAAAACAGTAATCTGAAATCTTTAAACGAAAAATTGAGTAAAAATAATGATCTTTATAAGAAAGTAACTATAACACCCACAAAACTAAAGTCATCCAGCTCAAAAAAGAAAAAAAGCAATAACAATAAAACCAATAAACAAACACAAACAGAAACGATTAAACCGAAGATTAATAAACCAGAAGTACAAACAGTTAATACAACGAAAACATATTCAAAACGTAACAAAATATGTATAATAAGCACAGACAATAAAAATAACTTGCTTGATATAGCAGAAAACGTTTTTGAGAATTGTGAAATCTGTCACTATATCACACCCCATGCAAATATACAAGTTTTGCTAAAAGGTATTAGAGAAAAGTTAGCAAACTTCACTTTATTAGACTTCTGCGTTATTCTACTAGGTGAGGAGGACTTTAAAACTACGAATAGGTATTATGATGGTATATTACAGATTAGACAAACCTTGCAAGAAATCACAAATACTAATATAATTATTTGCACCCCAACGTACAAGTTTTTTACAAACAGCTATTTGTACAATTCAAGAGTAGAAACTTTCAACAATTTATTATATTTAGATACAAATACTCACGAACATGCTTATTTTTTGGACAGTAATAAGAATTTGGTATATGACGACACTATGTTTAACAGACGTACTGGTGCGATAAATAGTTTTGGAATGAAGTTTTTATTCAAGGATATTTATAGAATGATTGTTTACGTAGAATCTTCCATCACTAGCTGCAAATATGAAGTTGACCAAAACATTGAAATGTCACCGACTCATAATGATATCTTGAAACCTACTCCGCAGAAGCTTTTTCGGTCATAAATATATCACCATAATGCACCAAAATATTGCAGGTTTGAGAAGCAAGTTGGATGCATTAGCGATCTGCTTGCAAGACCTATCAGATAATAATAATGATATTGATGTTATTTGTTTGACTGAACATTTTATGATGACAGGCTATGAAGGTACATGTATAATACCCAATTTTTGCATAGCTGCCTACTTTAGCAGAAGTAATTCTAACAGAGGAGGGTCGTGCATCTACGTGAAGAAAGGTCATCATTGGAAAGTGATTCCAAAATCAGTGCTATTCACTGAGTGCTCAACTTTTGAATGCTCTGCAATAGAACTAGTAGACTACAAGGTTATTATTATCTGTTTATATAGGGTTCCGGTTGCTAGTAACTTAATTAATTTCTTTGAAAGATTAGATAAGATGCTTAAATATGTAAGTACAACCTATAAAAAGCACAATATTGTAGTTGCTGGGGATTTCAATATTAATATATTAAAACAAAATAACATCACATCCGAATTTGAATGTTTGCTTCTTAACTATAACCTAAGACTTAAGATAACCGAACCAACTAGGCAAATTAGCAAAACATGCATAGATAACTTTGCTCACAACTACCACAATAAGTGTAAAGCAGAAGTGATTGACTTTGCATTATCAGACCACACGGCTCAGATATTGAGGTGTCAGGTCAAAAAAGTGTGTCTAATAAAAAGCTGGAAAATTAAGCGTAGAGATTACTCTGAAGAAAATCTTAAGAAGTTTAGAACTTGTATAGAGAAATTGTCTTTTTCGGAAGTGTACTCAGCCTCTGACCCAAATATAGCCTATAATGCTTTCTTTGATTTGTTCAAGTTATTCTATGATCTTTGCTTTCCATTTAAATATATAACAATTAATACACATCGTAAAGCTAAATGGATAACGCGAGGAATTAAGGCTTGTAGTATCAAAAAACGTGATCTTTTATGGCAATACAGGAAAAAACCAAGCCAGGTTAATAAAACTAAACTGACACAATTTTCTAGAAGATATAAAAAAGTAATCAAATTAACACAGCGTGCACAAAATAATCATTTAATTAGCGTGTCAGATAATAAAAGTAGATCAGCATGGAAGATCATAAACGAATCTAAACAAAATGTACCAAATGACACTATATCTAGCATTAAAATAAATGACAAAATAATAACTGACCCTTGTGAAATATCTGACGCTTTTAATAATTATTTCATAGATAAAATTGTACCCAGAGATGATTCACTCAGCATGCAGTATAAGTTTTTAACGTCTACTAAGCAAAAGTCTATGTTTTTGAAGGCATGCTTACCACATGATGCATTTCAGATTATTAGAAGTTTAAAAAACACGAACAGTGTAGGTTATGATGGGATATCAACTAAAGTCTTGAAGTATATTGCTACGAATATTTCTACTCATCTTTCCTATCTGATAAATATATCTATTGAAGCTGGAATTTACCCCGACAAATTAAAAACTTCTGTCATAAAACCAATCTTCAAGAAAGATAATAGTGAATGTCTAGAAAACTATAAACCTATTGCCTTGGTTCCGGTTATATCCAAAATTTTTGAGAAGCATATTTACAAAGAACTAAATAACTATTTAGAGAGTAACAATATTCTGGCACAAGAACAAAAAGGTTTCAGACAAAATAAGTCAATAAATATGGCCATATATGACTTTCTGAATTTTGTTATGGTTAATGTTGATAAAAGAATACCTATCTGCTCTATTTTGATGGATATGACGCAGGCTTTCGATTATGTTGAACATAATTTATTGTTAGGTAAACTTAATAAATATGAAATAAGAGGTAATGTTTTAAAATTATTTGAATCTTACCTCAAAGGCCGTCGCCAATACACTGAATTGACTAGAGTGAATGTCATAACAAGAAAAGAAGAAACTTTCAGATCATGTGAACGTCAACTAAATTACGGTGTTCCTCAAGGAACCGTTTTGGGGCCACTATTTTTTATATTGTATATAAATGACTTACCCAATGCCACTGATAATCCTGTAACTCTTTTTGCGGATGACAGTACAGTAACTGTTAAGTGTAAAGATCTAAGTACTTATGAAGATGACATAAACAACACATTGAACTCAGTCATGAATTGGCTTAATATTAATAACCTTAAAGCCAACTTAAGCAAAACTAAATTAATGTACTTTAGACAACGTTTACCGGCACCAAATAACCTAAATATAAATTATAACATGCAAAAAATAGAGGAAGTAGACAATTATAAATTTCTAGGCCTATATATTGATGACAAAATGACCTGGAAGCCACATATTCAACAACTATGCAAACGCATTAGTAAATCTGCCTATGCTCTACATACACTTGCATATAAAATAAATTCCGGTGCCCTTATAATTGCGTATCATGGGCTGGTGGCATCTGTTCTCAGATATGGCATAATTTTTTGGGGGAATTCCACCGACAAAGATATTGCCTTTAAAGCGCAGAAACGTTGCATTCGAGCTATGTTTGGTTTAAAGTCAACAGAGAGCTGTCTGCCTTTCTTTAAGAAGCACAACATTCTACCACTACCCTCACTATATGTATTTGAAGTAGCGGCTTTCGTTAAACAAAATCCTCACTTGTTTACTTTAGTATCTGTAGCTCTCAATCGGACCCAAAGGGACGAAAGTCGTTTGTGTATTCCAAGAACGAATACTGCCTTAATGTATAAAAGTCTATTTCACATGGCACCAGTTATATATAATAAATTACCGAAGGAGCTAAAAAAATTGCCTGTAAATTCATTTAAAGTAAAACTAAGAAGTATGTTGTGTCAAAAATGTTATTATAGTGTATCGGACTTTTTATTGGACAAATCTTGACATTGTATAATTGTAATTTTTTTCTTTGACTTTGTATTATTTAAGTCCAAATTATTTTGACATATATTTGATCAATTGTTTTGACTTCATTATGATAACATTATGGGATTTGCTTATTTGACCATGTTGTATTTAAATCAGAATGGTTTCGACGTTAACTTAAAAATTATTATGACTTTTTGACTTTAATTATCCCTATTATAATGTAATCTGTATAATGTAATTTTATTATTTTATTTTTTGTATTTGTATGCCTATAATAGGCTGATCATAGCGCACTTTATCCTCAAATATGAATACCTAACCACTGTACCTATGTATCACAAATAAAATATTTCTGACTTCTGACTTCACGCTTTTTTTAAAATTATTTTTAACTGTTTAGTTTGATATTCTTTAAAAGCATGTTTTTTCAGTTTTTTAAACTATATTTATTTTCAACTGTTTAGTTCGATATTTTTTCTTTAAAAAAAACGAACGTATTGAAAACCGTGGGACATTTTACAGTACTGAGCCGCTCGCTCGTAGTCCAAAGAGTTAGAGACGGACAAACAAGCAAGCAAGCAAACATACAAGTGAAGCTAATAAAAAGAATGTTAAAAACCAGATATAAGAAAGAAGTTTCATTACTCACATTAAAATAGCTGATGCGACCATAATCGAGTAAAGTGCCGCGGTCAGAAAAGCCGTTCTCTGTGATGTAAATCGGTGGGTCATTGTATGAGCTCTTGCACCAACGCAGCATGTTTGCGAAGCCTGTTGGTACCACCTACATAATAGTGATATAAAGATATGTAAGTGACATCGATACTTGTTGTATGCTATACAGACAAAACCGGCCTTTTGAACACAAAAGTTCGGCTCCAAAAACAAGTATAGGTTTGAAAAAGTTTTTTTTTAACTATTATATAATAATTATATAATAATTTATATAATAATTTGAAAAAGTTTTTTTTTAAGTATTTTAAAACTTAATAAAAAAGGTATTTACTCTGAGCCATTCCGAAGCAGAATCGCCACCAACTTCCAAGCTAGTAACTGCTCCGATATCCTTCAACCATGAAGGGGACTTGGCGATAGGATCGACTCCAGCTGCAGTGATCAAATGCGTCGTGTAGTGGTTGATGCCCAGAAAGTCTGATGAACCCCTGATCCTCTGGATCCAGTACTCGTCGAACTGCTCAAGACGTGGTTTGGAAAGACCTTCAGCTGCGCTTTGGCGGGCTACATTCTCTATCATCACTGCGGGGTATCCACCCTCTGCAGTGAAAATTGGGTGCGCGAACCAACCGAACTAAACAAAGAAAACAATGATAAGTTGCCATCGTAACAAACATCTATGTTTAAAACGCACTGCTTTAACTCCTTACTTTGAATTGATTGGCAACTTCAGCGAGCGCCACTTGCTCTTCATTTTGTGGGTCACTGGGTTCATACCAGATAGAATTGATGGAGATCATGATCCTACCATTTTGGGATGGACGGTATTTCTCGTTGTACAAGTGGTAGGATTCAGCATGGGACTTCAGCAGGGTGTCACTGCACAAGTAGTTACCAACACCGTGGCTGTCAATCGCTGGTGCTTTCTTGTCGTCACCATAAGCATCTTCGCAGATCTCATAGGGTTCGTTGAATGTGATCCAAGACTTAATTTTGTTTCCGAACTCTTTGAAGCACAAGTCAGAGTAATCCCGGAAGTAATCAATCATCTTAGGGTTTGCCCAACCTCCGAGATCTTGGAGTGTTTGGGGCAAGTCCCAGTGGAACAGGGTGACCTGCAAGCAATCATATACAATTATGTTTTATCGTAAACTGTTTAATTTGTGAGCATAATCAGTCAGACGACGATACCGTCACTACCGACTCGTAGTAAGTCCAACTTTTTTTTATTATATTTTTATGTTATTAGGTATATATATTACATAAATACCTATTGTTAGATTTTTTATGTCAAACTCACCTTGTACCAGCTTATAATCAAAATTTGAATTGGATCTTTTTCGTTACAAAATTGTGTTCGGGCAGTTTGATTTTTTGTGGAATAAAATTAGATTAACACACATACAGAACAGATAAACATTTTACAATAAACTTACAAGTGGTTCAATGTTTTTCTCGGCTAGAGCATCAAGGAGGTCGTTGTAGTAGCGAATACCGTCTGGGTTGATTTCATCAATACGGCCTGTGGGCAGGATGCGGGCCCATGAAAGGGAGAACCTGTAGAAGTCCACTCCGAGGTAAACCAGCTCCTCCACATCCTCCTGGTAACGGTAGTAAGACTCGCAAGCAATGTCGCCATTGGTACCGTCAATGATCATCTCAGGACGCGAGTGTGACAAGCGATCCCAAACATTTTCAGATTTGCCTAAAAGTATTAAGAGCTTTTGAAATTGGTTTTAAGATATCCTAGCTGCGCCCCGCGGTATCACCCGCATAAGTCTTGATCTCGTAGAAATATATTATCGGAATAACAATATTCTATCTTCTAATCCAGGTCATTTGTTTACATAGGAGCCCAGTTTTATTAATATCGGTTTAGAAGTTTTAGTGTGAAAGAATAACAAGCAAACATCATCATTCTCATCATTATCCTGCCCTTATCCCAATTTATTTGGGGTCGGCGCAACATGTCTTTTTCTTCCATACATCCCTATCAGAAGCCATCTCGGCAGTCACCCCCTTCTTAGCCATATCATCCTTCACACATTCCATCCATCGTTTCTTTGGTCTTCCCCTACTAGAGTAAGATCCCAGAGCGATCAGACGTAACTTATTTTCACATGGATGAAACCTTAGGTTCGTAGTAGTGCCTCATGTACTTAGAATACCTGTGTGTTTGTGGAACTTGCAGAGTGACACCTGGGCAGGTACCAGGTGAGAAAGGTAACTAAAAATTAGAGTTATTTTACTTAAATTCTGATGGCTGATATTTATATATATTATGTAGAATATTATACTAAACTAGTATCATGAAGTGTCAGACACTTTTCATTGACCAAAACTTTTGTCAGACGCTTTAAAGCTCCATAAAAAATAAATGAACTTTACTTATTTTCACATGTCTGACTTTTACATATGTTATAGAGGTAACTACTACAAAGTTATATTTCACCATTCAGACAAATTTGACTGACCAAACATCCCTTAAGACAAAAATTATTCGACTGGGAGTGCGAGCGCGTAAGCACTATGCATGCATTGAACAGCGAGTGAGATGTCCATAGCAACTCGGTTCCCCTTCTTAAACTTACCATCTGCTCCACTCTACTGTGTGTGTGTATGTGCCTAGTACGTGTCACGTCGTGTCGTCGTGTCTGTCGTGTGTCGTGTCGTCGTCGTCGTCGTGTCGTGTCGTCGTCGTCGTGTCGTGTCGTGTCGTGTTTAGATCCGTAAAGAGCACATGTTTTTTTTTTGTTTATGCCGTGTATTCTTTTAACAGGGTTCGAAGGATATATATCAATTGATATATATCATGATATATATCCGATATATATCTGATATATATCAAACCATTTTTTGTGATATATATCAAAATTTATAGTATGTTGCATCTAAGTGCTTTTACCGACGCGCTGCTGGCATATTCTATAGGGTTCTGCAATCAATAGTACTAGTGTAACGTAAAAGAGCCAAAATAATTTTCAATTCTATCATCTGCAAACATCCCTACTCCTTAAAAGTGAAGTGTAGTGTTAATCCTTTAGGAATGTCAACAGGCGATTTAACAGTTCTAGCTGACTAGAAAAAGACTAATTTGTTATTTGATTATAACTCGACTAAGTACAAATATTAGGATTTTTAAGATATTTTAATTTTGTTTCCCTAATATTTATAGACTTTGTTTTCTCAGAAAAAGATAGTTATTTTTAGTTGATTTTTGTGAACTAAAAATAACTATCTTATTATCCCATTTTAATATCTTATTACTACCTATACGATTGCCACAGGTACATGACAGTTTATTATTATGAATTTATTACAATATAAAAATAACAACATAAAAACAACATATTTTTAGTTTTTATATTGTAATAAATTAAACATAAAATCTTATATTTTATGTTTATTTTGTTAAATAAAAACTAAAAATATGTTGTTTTTATATTGTAATAAATTCATAATAATAAACTGTCATGTACCTGTGGCAATCGTATAGGTATTATAAGATAATAAAATGGCAGTCTTAAGAAATGGATATAAATATCGGATATATATCCGATTTTGGATATATATCGGATATATGTATATCATAAATATCCGATATTTTGATATTTATTATAAATATCGGATATTTTCGAACCCTGTTTTTTTACTGATATTAAGTAATTTGTGATAGTGAAAAAACCATGGAAGACGGAAAATTGAAGAGTGTATGTGTGTCTTAAGGGATGTTTGGTCAGTCAAATTTGTCTGACTGATGAAATATAACTTTGTAGTAGTTATCTCTTTAACATATGTAAAAGTCAGACATGTGAAAATAAGTAAAGTTCATTTATTTTTTTTGGAGCTTTAAAAGCGTCTGACAAAAGTTTTGGTCAATGAAAAGTGTCTGACACTTTATGATACTAGTTTAGTATAATATTATACATAATATATATAAATATCAGCCATCAGAATTTAAATTCAAATTCAAATTTGAATTTCTCGGTGGTAGGCAACAACATCAGCCGCCGGCATAAGTTACCACCCACCAGACAAAGTCTTGCCGCCAAGCGATTCGTCGTGTTCCGGCATGATGTCTGGTGAAGCCGTACGGAGAACGGGTCTGAGCAGTTGTGTTGCGATGTGTGCCGGGTACGATGTGCCTAATGTTGTTGTGTCGGGAGTTTGGTCGTGAAGGCTCTCCAGATCATCCTCTGGCGCAGCATCGTTGGTCGTGTTGTTGGGTTAAACATTGCATCACCTCGCTCAACTGCCGTCTTCCTTCCTATTCACTCAGTTTTTTTGAGTGAATAATAACTAGTGTGCTTTACCATCAACGATTGCATCACTGCTTACCATCAGGCGGGATTGCAGTCAAGCACTAGTTTATAAATATTAAAAAAAAAAAAGTAAAATAACTCTAATTTTTAGTTACCTTTCTCACCTGGTACCTGCCCAGGTGTCACTCGGCAAGTTCCACAAACACACAGGTATTCTAAGTACATGAGGCACTACTACGAACCTAAGGTTTCATCCATGTGAAAATAAGTTACGTCTGATTGCTCTGGGATCTTGGACTATACTCTTATAGCCATCAACATTCATAATTAAAACTCTCCTCGCGACATTCTCCTCATTTCTCCGTAACACATGCCCGTACCACGACAACCGATTTCCACACAACTTTTCAGCTACCGGTGCCACTTTCAGACTTGCGGAAGTCTGAAAGTGGCACCGGTAGCTGTATGTACTCATTTCTTATTCTATCCATTCGTGTAACACCACACATCCCTCTTAGCATTCTCATCTCGGCTGCATGCAATTGCCTTTCATTCATCCCTTTCGTAGCCCAAGCAAACATACAAAAAAAATTTTTTTTTCTCTTTTTATACTAAAATAAATACTATTTATGTTACTTTAGAGTTACTAGACTAGTATACTACAAGTATACATTAAAATGGCTAGGTTCTATGTAGTACAGTCGGAATCAGAGTAAAGTAAATTATCGTAAAATGTTGTAAAATATACACATATTATATTTTACAACAAACATTTTACGATGATTAACTTATCTCAAGTTCTGAAATAGGTCATTGACCTATTCCACCTCGAGATAGGGTCGTTAACTTTAAGGATGTAATTTTACTTATTCTCTTACTGTCACCAAGTGTGGTTTTAAAACCTATGAACAAATGAGCGATAAAGTTCTATTTGTTTAACAAATGTCTATTGTTTTTCATTTTAGTAATTCTATCCCATCTTGTATTAGCGTGTGATAAAAGTTGATCGAGTATCTGTCGAGATAGATATTATCATAATTCCTCTTCAAGATAAGATTTTGTCACAACTATGATATTATGTATAATATTTTGATTATATCATCAGTCCATCTTCTTCTAGGAGTATTAGCTTTCAGCGTAACAGTATTTATTTTACGATATCTTTCCAAGAATCAATGATTGTTGGTTACGGTATAGTTTGAAGGTGTTTGCTACCTACTGAAAGTAAGAATGAGGCACTTTTTAACTGCCATTGGATTATGGTCGTCATGCAATGTGACAAATCATAGGCTGAGGATGGTGGGGTGTCTCCTTCTAGGGACACAACTGTTATCGTGTACCGGACATGGAGCCGGAAACCATGGGGCACTTATAAACTTCCTAAAATAAAAATGAAATTTATCCGAAAACTTACCACTGACGTTCCACGCTCCCTCGATTTGGTGGGCAGCCGTCGCCACGCCAAACGTAAACCCTTCAGGGAATTTAGTGTATGCGATACTCCTGTAACATTATTTATTTGAAATTATGTATAATCCGCCTATAAGGTTCCGTAAGCTGTTGGGTTACAAGCATCCTCTAGGGTAGCGAGAGAGACCGTAACCCGCAACGCAGGTCCAATGTACCCCAATAGCTAATAATGCCATGTAATAGGGTCTAAAACTATCGGATTGAATCCAAACTTCGTGCTGTTACTGAGAAATTCTTGATGTAAACCCCAAATCCACATTGTAAGACCTAGAAATCAAACCCATTCTCTTCATGATCAGCAGCCGTGGTTGTAACTTTTGATCAAAGAAGCAGTCGTTTGAATTAATTAATTTATACCTATATGATTTTTCGACCCAGTTACTATTGAAATTAGTAAAAATAAAACTCGAACCTACCAATGCGTGTTACACGTACCTACGAGTATTAATTTATATTCTTTTAAACATTGCCCAGACTAGGACTTTCTCTTTTCTTTCTGGTCTTACTCCTGTGTCGTGGGTGCGTTTATAGACATTAGATCCGGAACAACTACCCGTAGGTCATACAAATATGTGTTCCTTGCGAGAATCGAAACCGCGATTCGCGTTCAGCCACTGCACCAATCGTGTAGTCAAATGTAACATTAGTATTTTCTATTTGATGTAACGTTCCTTTGGTCAGGCTACAATACGGCTATGGGTAATGTCAAGGGTAGTGTACAAGGAAAATAACATAGTGTTACGGGCTAGGGGTACTAAAATGCCGGTTAAGGGTTACGAAGTTTATTGGCAACGAAGGTACAGTCGATTGTAGGCAATGACAAGTAGAACGTAGCTGATGTCGTACCGAAGTCTTCTCTTGGCGTCCACGAAGTCCGTGTTGTAAACACACAATAACGCTACAGATGTTTCTTCACGTAGTACTTACAGTTCTCGTTATAATTGTCGCAGTAGGTCTTCTTTAAGATTGCTTCTTAACTGTCGCTGTTTTCGTATCGCTAGTCGAGTGTAGACTGACTGTGCGCCGGCGTCGCGCCGCCTATATATAGGCCAGCTGATCGAACATTCCGGAATCCTCTAGACGTAATAATAATACTGCATAACTTCGAGGTCACCGGCCATGTAAGTACCTATGGTAATTCCCGGAAACGGGTTTCCAGAAATTTCGATGTCGACACTTTGTTGACAAAACTGTTGAGACCTGTACCATTCGATAGGCCGTCCTAAGTCTAGCAATGCGTTTTATTATTGTACCTAGAAAATGTCTAGATCTGGCGAAATAGGACTTAAAAGGGACACACTGCTTGTCACGCGATATTGAACCTTATGCCATCGACATAAGGTCCATTCGTAACATTGCCTCCTTCTTAGTCATGCTCGTCCCGAGCATGATTTGATCCATAATAGCGAGCTAGGCGGTCAACGTGTACGACCTTCAGCTTCCCTCTAGGTCCTTTCTTAATCCGGTAGGTGACATCGTTTATTCTGGTTACTATCGTGTATGGACCGTCCCATTTGGCTTGGAACTTTGGACTCTTTCCTTTTCTTCTAATGGGATTATGCAACCATACCAAAGTTCCCTCTTCGAATCCGGGCACGTTAGCTTTGCGGTCGTATCGGATCTTCATCTTCTCACTGGTTTTCAGACCATTCTCTCTCACTAGCTCATGTATTCCATCTAATTTACGCCGCAGGTCGGCCACATAGTCGACGGCTAGGATAGGAGTATCGGGAGGTGTTCCGGTTAGTGCATCTATGGGTAGTCTAATTTCTCGGCCGAAGTTGACTTTCGCCGGTGTGCAATTTGTGCTGTCATGTGTTGCTGAGCGGTATGACATTAAAAAGAGTGGAATGTATTGGTCCCAATCCCTTTGATGTTCTTCCACTACTTTGGCCAAATGATTCTCCAACGTCTGATTGAATCTTTCGACCATTCCATCTGACTGTGGGTGATACGGTGTTGTACGAGTCTTATGTATCCCGAGTAGTTGGCAAACCTCTTGAAATAGTGAAGACTCGAAGTTTCTACCCTGGTCAGAGTGTAACTCCAAGGGAACGCCAAATCGACAGAACACCTCGTGAACTAGCTTTTTGGCGACTGTATGAGCTTCCTGGTTAGGTACTGCAAAAGCTTCTGGCCATTTGCTGAAATAGTCTTGCATGACGATGATATACCTATTCCCTTCTTCAGTAACAGGGAATGGCCCAGCTATATCGACAGCAACTCTTTCCCATGGTGCACCAACATTGTACACTTTCAGCCGACCTCTGGCTCTCGTTTGCGGTCCCTTTACTGAGGAGCAAGCTACACATTTTCTACACCAGTCCTCAACGTCTTCGCGGCAATGCACCCAATAGAATCTTTTTCTCACCTTCTCCAGGGTTTTCTTTACTCCTAGATGTCCTCCGGATACTCCGTCGTGCACCTGTCGTAGCACTGACGCG
Organism: Sesamia nonagrioides; assembly: GCA_017933935.1. Lineage (NCBI taxonomy): Eukaryota > Metazoa > Arthropoda > Insecta > Lepidoptera > Noctuidae > Sesamia > Sesamia nonagrioides. Next base: position 154,653 of record JADWQK010001782.1, read on the forward strand.
ACCTTATCACCGGGAACAACTATCTGTAAGGTGACCTCCTGTCCACTGGGTGATTCCCATTTCCTCTTGAGAACTCCATTATCAATTATCAGGCTGTCCCATTGAGCCCAGTAACTTTTTACTGTTGGGCTAAGCGCTGATATTTCACTCCAAGCGGGCCTCTGGCCACGTTGCTTCCACTCGATTACTGCCTTCAGGTCACTGTCGTCCTTCTGTGCGTCTTTCAATGATCGATTATCCCAGTCTTCGTCCAAAGCGTTCACCTGGATAATCCTTACGTTCTCTTTCTGTTTGTCACAATGTCGGCCCTTACTTCCTGAACTAACCTGGCGACGGCGGTCCTTTTGTCTTGCCTTTTTCTCGAGGCGCTTCTTCTTACGCGCCTCGTCCTCGACTTCCTTGTCCCGCTTTGCGTCTGCCTTAGTCCACGACCTTCCGCACGACCGCTCGCGCTCTTGTTCTCGCTTGCCGGAACGTTCGCGTTCCTGGTCTCGGTCTCGCTCGCGGTCCTTGACGCGTTCCCGCTCTCGTTCAGCGGGTCGCTCGCGGTGCCCGCTCCGATCGCTCCGCTCACGCCACTCGACTCGCTCGCACGGGCGCTCGGACTCGACCTTCGCATCGCGCTTGCGCCACGCCATCACCGCGGCCTCTTCACGTGACCAAGAAGTTCTTCTTCCCTTAGCCTTCCTGGGACAATCAATTCTAATGTGCCCCTTTTTGCCACACTCATAGCAAGTTGGTCCTCGTCGGGCTTTTATTTGTGCGGTCACTTCTCGAATACGGTCGTGTTGTGGGCCATCTTGACGTACTGCTTCCACCTCCAGAGCATGCGTCAAAGCTGCCTTCAGAGTCTGATGGTGACCCAGACGTACAGCAGCTCTGACTTCTGCATCTCGAATCCCATCAGTAAAGAATCGTAGAGTAGTAGCGCCAATCAATCCCGGTGTTGATGCATACGCCTTCCGAACCATACGTTCAATTTCCGTGGCCCATTGTTGCAAACCCTCGCTGCTCTTCTGTGTGCGTTCGCGGAGTTGAGCCCTGTAGACATGTTCCAGGTGTTTCTCTCCATATCTAGTCTCCAACGCTTCTAACAGACAGGCTAGGGTATTGCAATCGCCGGAAATATTTTCGAGGATTCGTACGGCATCACCACGCAAAGCAAGCATAAGGGCCGTTAGAGCTTGATCGTCGTCCCAGTTGTTGCCTTTTGCGACCTTTTCGAACTGTAGACGGAAGGCCACCCATGACGTTGTTCCGTCAAAATGAGGTACTTGGAAAGTCGGCAAAGCACTGGGTACCGGTACCACACCTTTAATAACTCCTTTTTGTACCTTCTCATGCAAAAATTCTACTTCCTTCCCAAACTCCATGATGGTATTGTCTAATTTATCGAAACGCGCATCATATTTGTCTATACGAGCGTCTTGCTGGTCTATGCGCGTATCTTGCTGGTCCATACGGACATCTTGTTGTGCTGTTTTTATTTTAAGTTCGTTGACCTCTTCTTTGGTTTTTTCCCATTTTTCATTTAATTCTAATACCAGCTGCTGGGATTCCTTTATTTGTGCCTGGGTTACCGCCTGAGATTGTTGTATCTGTGCCTGGATTTCTGCCTGGGATTTTGCCTGAGATTGTTGTATTTGTGCCTGGATTTCTGCCTGGGATTTTGCCTGAGATTGTTGTATTTGTGCCTGGATTTCCGCCTGGGATTTTGCCTGAGATTGTTGTATTTGTGCCTGGATTTCTGCCTGGGATTTTGCCTGGGATTCTGCCACACTTTTAATCTGTGCCTGGGTTGCTGCCTGGGACTCTGCCATACTTTTTATTTGCACCGTCAAATGGGCCAGCAACGCCGATAAATCGCATCCACTGCTTCCGGGAATAGTAGTGGTAGTAGGCGCACTAATAGGTGTTACGACGGCCGCTTCTGTTTCGGGTGCAGGGACACCAAGCGATTCTTCCCCTTGACGCGCCAAATCCATCGCTGCTTGTCGTCGCGTGCGAACTCTTTCGTCTTCCCTTGGCGTGACCGGCATCCCACTTCTGACACCAATTGTTACGGGCTAGGGGTACTAAAATGCCGGTTAAGGGTTACGAAGTTTATTGGCAACGAAGGTACAGTCGATTGTAGGCAATGACAAGTAGAACGTAGCTGATGTCGTACCGAAGTCTTCTCTTGGCGTCCACGAAGTCCGTGTTGTAAACACACAATAACGCTACAGATGTTTCTTCACGTAGTACTTACAGTTCTCGTTATAATTGTCGCAGTAGGTCTTCTTTAAGATTGCTTCTTAACTGTCGCTGTTTTCGTATCGCTAGTCGAGTGTAGACTGACTGTGCGCCGGCGTCGCGCCGCCTATATATAGGCCAGCTGATCGAACATTCCGGAATCCTCTAGACGTAATAATAATACTGCATAACTTCGAGGTCACCGGCCATGTAAGTACCTATGGTAATTCCCGGAAACGGGTTTCCAGAAATTTCGATGTCGACACTTTGTTGACAAAACTGTTGAGACCTGTACCATTCGATAGGCCGTCCTAAGTCTAGCAATGCGTTTTATTATTGTACCTAGAAAATGTCTAGATCTGGCGAAATAGGACTTAAAAGGGACACACTGCTTGTCACGCGATATTGAACCTTATGCCATCGACATAAGGTCCATTCGTAACAATAGAAATGCCGACTGAGTGCACATTGTAAAGTCAGCTAAACTGTTCTTCAATGATTTTTTTTTATACCATGTACCATATTACATATGTTTCACAAATAAAATACTTTGACTTTGATGATTTGTGAGTAATGGTATGAATAAAGGCTTATGTGATTGCGACCTAACAAGGACAATAGACTCCGAATACGAAACTAACTCCGAAACTAACCCTTCCTAATCCGATTATTATAGTTGAGGGGAGGATAAACAGGAGGATCGCTCTGAGGACACGGTGGAGGTCTGCCCGGCTTAGGTAGAGCACCGCGATCGGCGGCGATTTCTCTCGTCCGGCCCTTGTCCAGGCCATGGTCCGGAGCGAGAGTGCATGGCAGGCCGTCACCTCCTTCTGCGAAGCAGTGATGCTGGCAAACAAAGGGGAGGATAAACATCAGTCTCATTATCCTCTGCCAAGACTTTTGTCAACTATATTGAGGTCGGCTTCCAGTCTTACCGGATTTAGCTGAATACCAGTTTTTGGAGATGTTTCTTGAAGTTAAAAAAGTGATAATCTTATGATAATGTTGTTTGTAGATAGCATAAGTTAATGTTGATTTGTCAAAAACAGTTAACACTTCCTTGTAGCGTATCTTATTTCGTTTCACGCCGCTATTGCCTTAGTTACCTAATCTAATATTATTGAGTACCTAAAATATCTGAGGGCTCAGGATAGAATTGATAGACAAACGGATAAGATTATCTATCTGTAGTTGCAACGACAGTTCAGCTAAAAGTAAAGTAGAAGAGAAGTAACTAGGTAGGTATATACGTTTGAAGTTCTTAATTAAGAGTGGATTCTAGTGCCGAGGAATTTGAGAAACAGGTATTTGAAGAAACAATTGCCGTCGCGCCGCTTTCAACCTTTCCCCGTAAAGTGCGAAAGGGACAGTTGCAACTCAGGCTGATTTAACCTACAAAAACGTTGAGTTAAGATGTTTCGTATTCCGCTGTTTTCTTTTTCAAACCACGACAGATCTCTATCATTTTTTATATCAAAATTTAGAGGATGAGTAGGTATACCTATGCCTCTATTATCTTCTTTTTTGTGAAAAACTTATCACATTTGTGTAATAGTCGTCTGAACCTCGCTGTAAAAATGGGTTATTTTTCAGGATTTTGAAACATCATATTTCTTTTATTAATTAAGATTTTCGAAAAAATCAAAACATCATTGCTCTGAAAGCGTTATCCACAAAGAACACAGCGGAATACCAGCCCCGGATCTTCAATTTTTTTTAGGCGGTGCAAAAACTGAAAAATGCCGCCCCGCCTACCTACTTATGTTTATTTTCACCTTTATCATCCATATCATTTCAGCTGTCAATATGTAGGATATATATTTAACAGGGTAGGGTTTAAAATAAAAATAAATATGCATAATAAAAATTAAAAATCAAATATATTATTAAATTTGGGAATTGAAATTACAATTTTACTCTTCGAGCTTTTTGTTCTGCAAATAAATCTATAGCCTTGTCATAATTTAACTCGTGTGCAATACGATTTTCTATCGCTAAGATTGCAAGACCCGATAAGCGTTCCTGGCTCATAGAAGATCGCAAATAATTTTTAATCAGTTTTAGTTTGCTAAAACTTCGCTCGCAGCTTGCGGACGTAGTAGGAAGCGTAGAGTAAATTCGCAGAGCAATACAAATATTAGGAAAAGCATCTTGCAAATCATGCGCATAGATTTGTTGCAAGAGATAAAAACTGTTAGCCTTTTCTATATCACCAAATAAAACCGGAGCTTGCTCTTTAAAAACACGAAGTTCCTGGCAGAATTCAACGGCATTTAAATCTCGCTCGTATTTTCGAGCCAAATCTGCTCCATACTTTTGCAGTTCTTCATTTGACATTTTCAAAATGTTAGTACCATTAAGAAAAGCAAAATTCAAATTCAGCATGGTGGCACAATCAAATCTCTTTTTAATTTCGGATATGATTCGATCAAATACCATCATTATTTCTTTAGAAAAAAGTTGAACAGGTTGGAGTGTTGGCAATTCGTCTTCACACATCTCGTCGAATCTTTTTTTACGTTTCGGAATTCGTTTGTTTGGAAAAATAGGGTCAACACCACATTTTTCAGCTACTTCGCCAGCTTCTTTTATCCAATATTCCATTGGATTTTGTCTCATTTTTTGCAAAGTTTTGAGCAGACCATCCATTAGTGCGACGGAACGGGCAAGGATAATATTTTCTTTCTGAATTTCTATATTCACTCGATTAATTTCGCGGAGAATATTCGCCCAAATAGATAAATTAAGAATGAATTTAAAATCCTTTATAGCAGTTAAGAGATGACCAGCCTCAGCCTCGGCTTCTGGAGCACGAGAAGTTTGCTTAATTTCTTCTAAGGCTTCCGCTATTTCTGGCAAATTATTTAATAGGGCATTCACAGCAACGTGTTTAGCCGACTATCTCGTCTGACTACTTCCTTTTAAATTTGTTTTTGCGTATTTTTTCATAATGTTCCACCTAGAAGTGGAACCAACAAAAAAGCAATATACTTTTTGAATTAGTCCAAATAGGTTAATAGCTTCCTGGCATGATAAGGCAGAATGAACCCCTACAAGATTTAAGGAGTGAGCCAAGCATGGTACGAACTCGGCCAGCTCATTCTTTTCTGCAATCCTGGCTTGTACTCCTTTATGGATGCTGGCCATATTGGACCCATTATCATAAGATTGGCCACGACATTGTCCAATATCTAAACCATCAACTGCTAATTTTTCTAAAATTTGTTGACAAATGTCCTCTCCTGTCTTTCCAGCAACTTCTATGAAATCAATGAAACTTTCTTTTATTTCACACACATCGCCAGTTCTTTTGACATATCGTATAACTTGGCTCATCTGTTCAGTATGGGACACATCTGGAGTGCAGTCGAACATTATCGTATAGTATTTGGCTTCTTTGATGTCATTTAAAATGCTATTTCTAACTGTTTTTGCCATTATTTCAATTATTTCATTCTGTATTGTCTTTGATAAATATGTAACCTGTCCCTTTTTTAAATTTTCTAATTGAAATTTAAGAGTTGAATTATGTTTCGCGAGCAGGGAAATTAAGTTTAAAAAGTTACCTTGACTAGGCTGAGGATATTGCGTGATAAGGTCGCAAGGAGTTTCGTTGGATCCACGAAAAGCGAGGCAGTTTGTGGATAAATACAATACAGCATCTATAACAATTCGCAGGATCTCTCTCCATTTTTCTTTTTCTGATTTAACTACTCTCTCAAGGTCTTGATCAATACCCTGGCATAATTTCATTTGCTGTAACCGTGTTTTCCACTTGATCACACACTCTTTGTGCATTTGGCTTGCCTCATGCTCAGCTAATCTCTCTGAGACTTTTTTCCAATTAATAAACCCTGTAGAACACAATGCAGATGGGGCAGTAGTAGATACTTTCTGATAAATCTTGCAGCACGCACAAAAAATTGCATTTTTTGCCTTAGAAAATAAAAGCCAAGTTCTTTTAACCCTTTCGCATTAGCCAACGTCCTGTACCACATAGAAGATGTTAAATGTCTGCCATTGCGTTCAGTATATCTAAATTCAATATTTTCGGGGTGATTTTCAGCTAATAATACAGCCTGATTGCTAAAGAAAGATCGTTGTTGGTCAGTCATTTTTTCCACCGCTGGCCAATTGCCTGGGTCCATCAAATCAACTCCGATGGTTTGCAGTTCATCCAATTCCGAGTCTAGGGATTTAGATCCTTCGTACTCTGGCTTTATTTTTTCAAGTTGCTCTTCGCACATCGATAAAGATGGTGAAGTTGGTACTCTGCTATCTTGAATTATTTGATCGGTTAAAGTGCCAGAAACATTCTCTAACTCAATATCAACTTCGGAAGTTGCAGCAGATCCTGCCGGGTCACACCCTCTGCGAAGCCAATTTTTCATATTATCTGCACATTGTTTTCCCTGCAACTCCTTATATTTAGCCTTTTTCCTATATTCCGCTCCTGATAGTTTTTTTCTTGGTGCACTCATAATTACAACCTGTAAACAAATTACATAAGTACTTAATTCCTTGTTGTAAACATTTTAATTTAATCAATATTTTTAGTAAATTAGCTGACCTGGCAAACTTGGTACCGCCTGACAGTCGAATCGTATTTTTTTATTTATATAATTTTCTCTACGTAAGAACTCGATCCTCGTACTTTAAGAAATATTCTAAATAAAGAATTAGCGAAATCGGTTACATACGTTCTCGAGTTTTGCGCTTAGAAACACATTCAGCGACTCATTTTGATAGTAGGTAGGTAAGTAGGTATAGATAAATCCAATAGACAAGATCATTGCATGAAACAATTAATTTAATCAACTCAACTCAATGCAGGTACTACGATATGACTACAATTTCACTAACGCTATAATTTACGAGCGGGGAGTAGAGTAGGTAAATGATATCGATGAGTGCTTGCAAGTGCGTGGCAACCGCCCGAGTTATAGGTACCAAGTACCAACGCGCCGTTGTCGTCGACAGCGTAGGAATAACGCAAAAGAAGTAAACGTGCAAAAAGTAATAATAATGATTATTATTAAATTAAGTTTTTTAATTGTAGCCAATAAAAACCTTTTAAAAAAGAATCGCGCGCGGCTTCGGGTTTTAATGTTCGTAAGTGATCGCACGTATTATATTTAATTTAAAAAATACATATAGTTACATAAAAAAACATAATAATAGTTACGATAAAATACTTACCAAAAAAACCGATCCTGTGATAGATTTATTGATGCGTCGCGTCTTCCTCTTCACTAATACAATGAGTATTTTACTTTCGGCAGATCGACAAGTACTAAATAGTAAACATAAACAATTCACATTTTTGAAACAAAACACTGTCATGGAGAGAGATCGACGAGGAAGTTTTCGAATATAGCTTTATCTTTTTCGCACTCACGGCCATAACTAGACGCGTGCTGCCCCGATCTACGATTCCTGGAGGCGAGCGGGAGCCGGGCGCGTATTTTGAACTATGCCTACGCGCCTCGCGAATAATAAATTTTCGTACAGTCGTGCAGCATGTCTCACTCCGCGCTCAGGGTATCGGTCAAGTTGATATGGCCATGAAATCGCTGTACTTGTGCTATTATTTATTCCGTGGTCAAAATAAATAAATGATGAGTTGTCCATTGGTCAGTGAAGTGTGAATTTGGCCGCCCCCTGAATTTGCCGCCCCGAGCATGGGCCCCGGCTAGCCCCCCCCTAGATCCGGGGCTGCGGAATACGTTCGTATGGAGGAAACGCCACTAGATTCCCCTCTTAATTAATCTATTAGATGTCTTTACACAGTGTTCAACTTTATCATTTACTGCAGAGTGTAAGGTAGGACGGCTTTAGATTAGGTGAAGCGACGATCTTCGCATGGGCACTGGTAGAAACTAGATCAGAGTTGCCCAGAATCGATTTTCAATAGTGTGTAGGTAATAGAAGAGGCCTAATATCTAGCTAGTGGACTGCCGTATGCCGTTGATAATTCAATGCAGCCGTTTTCATCCAGTTGCACGACATTACTGAAAAGCGACAGAGTGCCTTAGGCATTCTTTGCTCTTTTTTTTAGTAGCAATATTTCCCAGTACCCTAATCGTGTAACACTTCTTATTGCGAATTTGATAAATTTTGAAGCATACTGCTAATCTATTTGCTCTTTATTGATTGAGCAAATAAAATTTCTTATTCTTTACATTCGCGGTCTCCGTGGCGCAGCGGTCAACACGCCTGCCTGCGACGTGGAGGCCCCGGGTTCGATCCCCGGCCAGGTCATGATGGGAAACGATCTTTTCCTAATTGTCCTGGGTCTTGGATGTTTATCTATATATGTATCTATTATAAAATATAGTATCGTTGAGTTAGTATCCCATAACACAAGTCTCGAACTTACTTTGGGGCTAGCTCAATCTGTGTGATTTGTCTGTATATATTTATTATTTATTTATTTATTTATTCGAAAAATATACCTGCACAACAACGTAATTAACGAAATGAATATTTTTGAACTTTTAAAATGAATGTGCTGCTCGTAGTGTGTTAAGCAATTACCCTGTGGTCTAGATAAAAAGTAAGCTAAAGAGCCTTTGTTATGGTCATTTTACAATTTAGTCACTTCGCAGTGGACGTGATAAGGTACCGATATAAATTACAATTGCCTGATTCACATCAATCAAATATTCTTTAAGCGATAATAAAAGTTGCAAGTGTCATTAGTGTCAATGACTTCAATGTTGAACGTTGAAAATAGATACCTATCACTGAATATAGTGACCTTTAATCAACATTCTGCTGTGCCTCTGGATTGGTAACCCCTGCATCTACCGGGATGCAATTGAATCATATTTCATTGAAATCAGCGGATTTAATTTCGAAACCTGTGGCATTTTGCTTTTATGAAAGCCGATTCGAAATCAGATTCGGCATAACAACGGTGTTCCATCATACTGTCTTATGGAAAACTTCTATTTTGTTTATAAACAAATGTATAATAATAAAACAATAAAATACGTTATGTTATGGCAATTAGGTGAGTTTGTCACTGGAAAGTGAAGCCCAGACCCGAAGTAGTACAAGTAACAGTGAATTGTATAAGTTTGCATGATTTCTACTTTATTGTTCATCATCGGGTAAATATCGAATGCTTATAAATTCATGGTCAATCGATCAATATTCAAGAAATGCAACACGGTCATCAATTAAGTGGAGTGCGAATCTATTAGATCCTTGAAGTATGGTATTGACCTTCGAGATAAAAAAACGTAGCTAGATTGACGGTTTGCTTTTATATAATTTAAAGTTGAGCCGTTGTAAATAGGTATTCAATCAAGTGTTATTATAACTTATAGCAGTATAAATAAACAGACTTACGAGTGGCACAGCGCCAGAAGCCCCATAAAGGTCCAAGTAGTCATTGCCATTGTTCCGTGTGTCGCCGTCGACCTCCTCCGACAAACTGCTATGTGGCGACACTCACCAACACAGGTTGGCTTGACAACTAGTCAAGTGCCGCGAGAATCTTTGTCGGTGAGATAATTCAAGTGTCGATATTCTGCAGATTGTCCATCGGGTGTGGTACTCACAAGGGATTAAGGCGTTTGTTCATATCTAAGTTTCCGTAGTAAACAACCTGAGTAGGAATATCTCTCGCATCACATAGAAACTGACACTTGCTGTAAACTGAAGAAAATGAACCTTGTATTATTAGTAACAAGAACCATATTGACATGGGGTAGGTACCTACGTCGTTTTGGTGTAAGTTACGGTTTTTTTTTTATAATTTATAAACTAGTTCTTGATCGCAATCCCGCCCGATGGTAAGCTGTGATGCAATCGTTGATGGTAAAGCGCGCTGGTTTACACTGTAGCCTTGAAGACTTCTTGTAGACTTGAATTGTAGTCCGACGGAAACACCTTATTCCACTAATTACTCCATTAATTAAGTATACATATGTAAAAGTATCTTACTAATTGCACCAAATAACACAGACTTTGTTTAATTAGTTATTATTAATCATTTGTTTTGATGGCTCGCGAAAGAAACGTATTTAAATACATTATATCTAAAATGCACCACTACATAATTCAAATTTGGTTTTAGGGCGCTTATACATTGTGTAAACCGTGGTAAGTATTGACGTCTTTCATTGAGAAGGTTCTAAAGTAACTAACCGTTCTCTTAATAAGCGAGTTTATGGCTTTACAGCTGCATAATGAAAATGTTTGCGTAATGTTTTTTTTTGTACGGGCTGGGGATTGTTCTCATGCAGTTGGCAGTTTTCCTTTTGCCATGTTATTTGGGCTAGCGTGTGGTATGTAACTGTATGAACGTCACTATTGCAGAGGCCTGAAAATCGCCAATGAACCGATCCATGCATACCTAATTGCTTATCTATGTAGATATTTTATGTCGACATTGAATTTTAAACTTAGTACCTAATTGGTTTAATTTATACCTACGGTCTTCTTCAATGACGCCTTTTATGAGTTTCAATGTTTTAAAACAAACCTTACTATTGCATTCACTGATGAGTAAGTAGGTATATGAATCATACTTAAGGTATAATTTTTTATTACCCATATGGTTTCTAAGAATAGTCGGACAAGTTTGATTTTCTAGTTAATTCTTGTATTTTAACTTAAAATCTATATATTTGAGACATCATTCTTTTTTTACCCTCCCAAATTTGACGTCACTAGGCCCAGTTCTTCTTTCTTTCTTTCTTTCTCTTATGGCTTCGCACGGTTTGTGCATTTAGCCAATGTCACGTAATGAATTATTCATGTCGAAAAAGACGGCCGCGCGGACCGAACACGGAGGAAGATTTGGTTCAAAGCCATGATGTGGCCACTATGCTACAATATTTCACTGTTCTTTATGAATTATTCACTGAATGCACTTTTTACTACATAAATCACGCGTTTTTATTTAGTAAACAACACTATAAATAATTTAAAAGTCCAATGAAAAATGAGCGTGGCACTCATCTTAGCTTCCCGCCAAAAACTCCCTAGGCCCAGTTGGAATTTATAGAATTTTATTAATTTATAGATTTTTATTTGTGTCTATCGCAGCATATTGTGCACTATGTTTGTTGTATGTTTGCTTATATTGTATTGTTGTTATTATATAACAATTGTAAATAGGACAATAAATAAAATAAAATATAATTTATAGGCTTAGGGTGGATTCTCAATACTTACATGTGTTTCCTTGTATCTTACTTTAGGGTACCTAATGGTAACGGAACAAACGTAAAACATAAAAAAAAACTTAAAAAAAATCTGCAACAATTAGCATACATATAGTTTATTATCAAATTATAGTATTAAAATTGGCAGGAACTCACATAGACTTAAATGATTTATTTACCTATTTCATTATAATGTTTCATAGGTAAGTAGTTTTTAGTATGTGAGGCCTAACATTACATCTTAGAATATTTCAAAGGGTGATTAAACTCACGTATATAAACAGAAACCGATGTGGTCCCATAGACTAAGTTTTTCATGAGCATTATAACCCTTGGAATGAATTTAGACGATTTTTGTTAGACTTTACAATTCTAGGCTTCATCGAGGAGTCCCTGCATGACGCACAGGTAGTCAATGGAGGTCGCCAGCGAGTGTGTGAGCAGGATACCGCGCGTCAGGACCTCACGCACCTTCCAAACGTCGGGCGCGCTGCACGGCCGGAATGCTGAGGACATCGCCCTCTTCGCTATCGCTGTCGGCATGAACCGCCAAGGTTGGTCCAGCCACCAGCTGCGAGAGTAAGGACGATTAAAAAGCTGCTTTTGGTTTAAGATTGTAGATCCATACTTCCATACTAATATTATAAATGCGAAAGTAACTCTGTCTGTCTGTCTGTCTATCTGTAGGTCTGTCTGTCTGTGTCTGTCTGTCTGTCTGTCTGTCTGTTACGCTTTCCCGCTTAAACCTCTGAACCGATTTTGATGAAATTTGGCACAGACAATCTTTAGACCCTGAGAAAGAACATAGGCGGTAGCCTATGTTCTTTCTACGCGGTTACGATGTACCGTGTGTAATTTTTCCGGGATAAGAGGTATCTTATCCCGGAAAAATTTGATGTTCCCGAGGGAAATCTAAAAAGCGCGATATAACCGAACTCCACGCGGGCGAAGCAGCGGCCGGAAAGCTAGTAATATTATACAATTCAATTAAACAACATTATTTTTGTTTATGCGAAACCCAAAACACGTGTCCGGTATTTTTAAATATGTAAAAAATTTCAAAAAGATATAATGAAAAACCAAAAAGTTATGAGCTTGCTATTCTACTTGGTTGTCCTAACAAAAATATGGTCAAAGCTCCGCACGAGCGGGCGAGTGCGGTGCGTTGACCTCTGGCGTCAGCTGTGGCGCTCGGCGCAAAGTACTATGATCACACATCGTAACCGCTTGGTAACCACTCTGCAACAATTTCTAAATGTATTTGAGAAAAAATATAACATGGTGTAAAAATGATTGGAATCGATTCAATTGCTTATTCCAATTTCATTAATTACATGGCTAATATTTACATAATTAAAAAGTTAAAAAAAATAACATAAAAATATAATTATGTACAAGTATATAAAGGAGGAATTGAAAAAACTAGAGGGCATCAAAAAATTCATCCGCATCGCTGTCAACAGGAAACGTGCCCAAAAGGCTGGCAGCATTGCCACGTTGTATGGCGATGCTGATTCTTTGGCCAAAAAATAGCCCAGCCCCCTGGTCACGTGAAGAGTCGATTAAACGATTGGCGATCTCCCGAAATAATTGGTGTGCACTCGGACCCCATGGCCCTAGTGTTTCAACCCCAAACGGCTCGAACATATAGGTTCCAATGAGATTGGAGTATTTCCGCCGTTTGAGGTTTTCCGCACCTGCAGTAGCCGCTGCGGCACAACTCACCGTATTTGGAAGATGGGATGGCGCAAGGGTATCGACACACGTTGCATCCCACACCAAAGGCCTACCTACCTTCCAAGGCACAATAGTCATCCCGTCTGGTCTCTTCCCATCGTCGCGTGTCAAGCCGTGAGGTTCTAAAACAGCTGGCACACCGGCAGTGACAAGAGCACGGCGGATGATGTCATTAATGCTGGCATGCCGTGCTATCCGACCTGCGCTTTTACTACAGGATAAGCCATGGTGTCCGAAGCAGTCAACACCTTCACCGCATTGGCAGCGATGCGGAGCCACACATGGGGCGCCCAGACGCAGGCATGTAGCGAGCCGGAAAGTGGCGTCACCCAGCAAAGTTCCTATGTTGGGTGACGGTAGCGCCTGAAGCCAGAGGCCCGATTCCCATTTACCCACAGCCAGTAGGCGGGCACGCTCAACAGTATTGGTGGACGTATTAAAAAGATTATTCCGTACCAACCTGCAGAGCGGCTCATCCCACTGCCTCTGGGAAGATGGGTTCACGGGCAGATTCGTATCTGGGCAAGTCATTTTCCAGGCGTTCACCGCGTCGGTCGAGCACGGCACTTCAGAGTCGACCAGGGATGAGGCTAAAATCTTCCCGGTTAACTCTTCAGTGCTGTGGACAGAGGACAGGAACGCCGGTAAGCTAATACTGGAAATTTTACGGACGCCGAGGCCACCAAACCGGATGGGAAGTGTGGCTTGCATCCAGGCTCGGTCGTCCAAGGCCACATTTAAAATGGTTGTTAGGGTGTTGCGAATAATTTGGTCAATTTTGTCCAAAAGTTGTGGTTGCTTCCATAAAGGGGACGAGCGTAGATAATATATAAAATTTGGGCCAAAACAATTGCAACAATTGCTTATTCTGAATAAACTATATTCAGGTTTCGCATAAACAAAAAATTACGTTGTATACAATGATAGTCATGATTTCATGAATTGATGCCTTTTATACTAGATCAATTAATTATTGGAACTTGGAACACAGAAATAATTAGGCGGTTATCAGTGTTATCACATTGCCATGCATCCCGCTCCAAGTTGCTTGTCAACGCACCTAATCCCGTATTTGAGAGAGTGTAGATCTGCATCATCATGCGAATATTTTACTCACTCATGGGCGCAGCTGCATTTTGTGCATCCATGGCGGCTCTAACCCATTTCATTCAAAGCCGTGATTTGATGAACGGATATTAAACCGCTGCATGATACGTGGCAGTTTTTTAATTTCCGGAGAGTTGATTTTTAGATAGGTGCAGCTGAGAAATATTTGCGGGTTTCAAAGATCCTGTCACATAAAACATGTCAAATAATCAAACTAGCATATTGATTTTTCAGATATGAAATATCTGACGATTATGGTTCTTCCAAGACTAAGGAGATGAAACAAAATTAAAAAGAATAAGATGAATTTAAAAGTAGTGTAAACTATTTTAAGCTGAAATACTCACCTCAGGAAAAGACTCTCATACGTAAAGTAGGTGATGGCGACGACGAACACTGGGTAGATTAGAGGCAGCACGACGAGAATGCATAGGATGAGCGTTCCGATGAGCTTGAGGAAGGTGGGGAATGGCGCGCCGTACCGCCAGAGAGAACGCACGTCCAACATGAACTCCCGGGTCAGAACACGCACGCGACCCAGCCTCGACGCTGAGCGTAGCTGCTGGAGACACCAGTTACTAAATTGACTCGTGGTGGTTCTAAGAAAACCATAAACAATCCGAATGGAAAGGAAATCATTATAATGGTGTATGATTAAAATTATTAATGATTCTTGGCACACACGGTTAAGCTACGCACTACTACACTACTCTTATCATTGCTTAATTTTATACCTAAAATTGTAAACTAAAAGATTGTGTAAAGGAAATTAGCCTGATACAGAAGAGGTATACATAATCAGCCTATAATATTTCCCACTCCTGGGACACAGGCCTCCTCTTGGTAAAGGGAATGGGCCTTAATCGCACGCAGGCCCAGTGCGGGTTAGTAGATGTCACCTGTCTTTGAAGTTTTGCCCCTAAGTCATAAAATATGTAGTCAAAGTCGTTATCAAATGTCCACCTCACAGTTAACAGAAACGCTACTTCTTCCACTCGACACAATAGACACTGAACACTTCTTTTCAAGACTACGAGTAGCATAAACCTCGTCAACTTGACACAATAGACACTGAACACTTCTTTTCAAGACTAGGAGTAGCATAAACCTCCTCAAGGAACCGGTCGGTCTCCGTGTGAGCATCGTTTCTTGTATCTATTTTATTTTTATCTCCTAGCGTCTATCTATCTATGTCTATCTACTATAGACTGATCTTACTTCAATCATAAAAACTTTATTTGATCTGCGATATGGTTTCATGCTAATTTTCTTGACATTAAATTATTTGTACAAGCAGCATTTTTGCGTAGATATTATTTTCTGTTGATTTGGAATTATCCATGGCTTTTATTTGCGCTTGTAATTTTTTTATTTCATAGCGGTAGGCACGTCAATTTTTTTTATAAATTGTCCTAGATTGATAGACAGTTGACACCGCTGTTGACGTTTCAGTTGTCAATTGTCAAAAACGTTTTCCTTTGAAGAAGTATTTATATGACTGGCGGATATTTCAATAGAAACTTTTCATAAAAAACTCGTTTCTTAGATTGTCTTGCTAGTCTGTTCTCATGATGTGGAGGTTGTACCTATTCCAGTCTTACGCGACGCGGCTGAGGGTTAATATTTTGTATGAAGCGACTATACCCATCTGACCCCCACAACCTAGTTACTGGGTATACGATATCCTTTGGTAAGATTGTTTAACAGTCTTTCAGGCTTCTGATGACCTTATCGTCTGACGGTCGGTCTGTTAAGATTTCCGTCTCCTTTTTGGCATTACAATCTTTCTTTTATATTTTTACAAGCGACCCGCCCCGGCTTCGCACGTGGCCAAATGATATAGGTTTAGTTTTGAAGAAATCGTGATATCTCCTGAATGAAAAAGCCAATTCCAATAATTCAAAAAGAGATCTCCTGCTACTGAAATTACCTTTGATACTGCGTAATTTATTTGGATAAGGATTAAAATAAGGAACAAATAGTGGGCTCGGATTTCGACTGGCATTATAATTAACTTTTCAAATATAAAAAGTAGTCATAATGAAGAAACTATACACTTATATACGGTGTCGTACACTTTTTTGTAGGCATTTTGAAGGTCCACAATACTGTAGTACATTACATTAACCTACCTCATAGGTTTACGCTGGCTGAAAGCGGAACAAACAAACAAACTCACTTTCCGATTTATAATATTAGAAAGGATCCAGAATAGAAGTCATCTATTGAAATTCAGTCCTTAGCCGCAAAAACACTCCTTATTTGTTTCATCCTTTAGCACAATTTCGCAATCATTGACAAGTTGGTCGTCTAAATCACAATCAAAGAGTAGGTACTTATAACAATATAATATGCATTACTAGAAATGACAGTCAATGATGCTATTTTTATTTTGAATAGCCTTGTGCGTCAATCAATCGATATTTTTTTTTTTATGTTAAGCAGTGATGCATTCGGCGATGGTGAAGCGCGCTGTTTTATTAAGAGCCTATTCACTCCAAAAAACTGAGTGAATAGGAAGGAAGACTGCAGTGCATCGAACTAGGTGATGCATTGTTAAACCCAACAACACGTCCAACGATGCTGAGCCAGCGGGAGATTGATCTGGAGACCATCCACGACCAAACTCCCGACACAACAACATTTGGCGCATCGTACCCGGCACACATTACACATCTGCTCAGACCCGTCCTCCGTACCTACGGCTTCACCAGACATCATGCCGGAACACGACGAATCGTTTGGCTGAAAGATTTTGGTCTGATGGGTGGTAACTTGTGCCGGCAGCTGATGTTATGGCCTACCACCGAGTGCAGTGATTAAGAGTGTTTATGTTGTAGATCAATTCATCGAACTTGCCACTGTGAGATTTTCACTGAATTGATAGGTTATTGGGGCCGATTTTTTTTTTTTTAATAATCATATACAATCCCGCCTGATGGTAAGCAGTGATGCAATCGTTGATGGTAAAGCGCACTAGTTTATTAAGCCTATTCACTTAAAAAACTTAGGAATAGGAAGGATGATGGCAGTTGAGCGAGGTGATGCAATGTTAAACCCAAGACCAACACGACCAAACGATGCTGCGCTAGAGGGAGATCTGGAGACTCTCCACGACCAAACTCCCGACACAACAACATTTGGCGCATCGTACCCGACACACATCGCAACACAACTGCTGAGACCCGTCCTCCGTACGGCCGATTCTCTTGTTCACTAACTAAACTAATTTTAAGTTAAGTGAATCTTCTTTTTCTATTTCATTAAAAAACTAAGTGTCAATAACATCAAACTTATAGAATCAAACATATCCTTCCACATCATGTTTGCCTAGTAGCTCCGAAGAAGTTTCTTCCTTTTTTTTATGCACTTGCGTGCCTTTCACTTTTTATTTATGTCTGTCTCTCTCGCTCTTAGGCGGGCTAACCATGCCCGAGTGGAAGGGACCGTGCCTCTCACTCGCTCTCATTGTGAGCGCATAACGTGAGCGGGGAGCGTAACGCAGTTTCTTGAAGTGTCACCCGGCAAACCAATTTATAAGACGTTGTCACGTCAAAAATTATAACATTTTAGTTTAATCCTGTCAATTTAAGATATTCCACAGACAGTTTAGACGCAATTATAAACATGGCAACCAAAATTATGCCAGGAGCAGACTAATTTGACAGATTTAAACTAATATTTTATCTTCTGTCCTTTTCTTAATGATGTAGAAAGAAAAGTTTAGTTTGTGAACAAGGGAATCGGGGCCAATGTGTAGTAATCTGACCTGCAAATTGCGTAACAAATTGTTACTGTATCGTTGTCTGTCTGTCTGTCTGTCTGTCTGTTCGGCTTTCACGCCAAAACTACTGAACCGATTGTAAAGAAATTTGGTACACAGATAGTCTAGAGCCTGAGAAAGGACATAGGCTATATAACATCCCGTTATGACCAATAGGAGCAGAGCAGGAACAAAAAGTGTTTGGTAAACGGGAGCAAACGCGGTCGTATATATTGCTCCCATTATTTTACCAGGCGCTTATTTTATATCAACTGAGTCGTACAGACTGACTGTCTTACAAACTGACTCTTTTAGTTCGAAGATTATGCCGGTGAAACCGCGGGGCACAGCTAGTTGTTACTATAAATTGAAATCAATCTGAAGCATATTGCTAATCCACTGCTCCATACGTTCTAAAATTGTGTCTGCTCAACAAAGTAAATTACACAGTGAATATTGTTGAACTGTCAAAATGAAACCCATTGCTACTGACAGTGCGTTACGCAATTACCCTGCAGGTATCAAAAGAAGATTTTTTCCTTCATTTAATTATTTACTTTAGAGGCAGTTCTATAGTCGCACCAATCACTGCTTTTACTGAATAGAGCCTGAGGTGTTATTGAACATTAATTTAAAGATGCACTGCAGACGTGCACAAATTGGACTAAATCAGCCAGAATAACAAAAGAGACAGAGTGTGCATTTGTATTTTGTCCGTGAGGAATACATTTTTCTTTCTCTCTTATTATCCATGTAATTTTGTATATAAAATTCATCATAAATACAATGTCAAGATAGATTATCTTGGCGCAGAAAAGTGAAAAGATCCATTCCCAACTACCGGGACTTGCCGATCGATTCTGTAACATTGTCACTGTGATTATACGTTGAAGTGGCTTACAGTCAGCTGTCAATAGTGTTCATTCCTTTATTTTTTGTTCTGGATGGTCTTTGTTAATTAAATGAAGCATAGTCTGGCACTAAAGCGGATACAAACTAAGTCTGCGCTCGTGTTTGAAGTGAATTTCAAGACTATATCCCTGCTAGCACTTTACTACTTATTATGAAAACAAAGGGTATTTATTTATTTATTACAATTAATTAATTACAACGGCTTGCGCTATGACAGTAATTAAGGTATACAAACATAAAACTAATAAAGATAAAATTAAACATATTATATGAGCAAACATAATTCAAGAAAAAATAACAATTTAGAGGTCAGACATAATATTTAACTTAGGAAATTAAAATAAAGTAAAATCGAAAAAGTTGAGTTGTTGATTGACGATGAAGGTTTATAATATGTATTATAACATCCATTAATTAGCATAGAAGAAATACAGTTATTTTTGTGGTTTCAAATGCGATGTCGTAAATAATATTATTTGTTTTCGCTTACATTGCAAACGCAGCCTGAACTCTATGAGATTTATCAAAATAAAGTACATAATATCTAAATAGTGTACACATTGAAAAGGTCTACAGAAAATTCCGCCATGGTATGTGTCAATAACTTTTTACGACAAATAATGGCTTTTTTCTAAGAAATTTTAACCAATACAGCATTAATCCTCATCCAATTGGATACATTAAATACATTGTTGATTTAATATAGATCCATTATAGCCGTTTGCAGCATAATTATGATTTAAATGAATATTTTCGAAGACATTACTGATTTCAAAATTACGGGACGTAGCGTTTGCGACGGTAACGACCGGCCAGGGCGGCGGTAGCAGCGGGCCGCTAAGCTTTTATATACAACGTTCACAGTTTTACCTGTAGTGTATTTAGTATCAGCATTGCACCCGTGGAAAGCCGGGGCAGGTCACCAGTATAATATTTTCGAAATCACACGTCACACTTTCTTGATATTTGTTATGATTTATGATGTCTGCACACGATTATTTCCGATTTTGATATCGCAGACTTTAGACCTTGTGTCATATAATTATCGCAATTAGGATGCTGTTACGAACAATAAATATAAAATAGTCAAAAGTCGCAATACCATAGCTGTGAGGCTGATAAGTATGACCTATAAATAGAAGATAATGATGAACTATAAATAAAAAGTATCTGCGTCACTTCTCTTTTAATGCTCGGTGCACAGTGTGCCTTCATATTGAGCGATAATTGAGGTCGATTGAGTCACTTGGTCTTACGAATAACATCAGGCGCTCTTTTATATTAAGAGGTTTCTTGTTATAAAACAGTACAAAGTATGACGGCTGCAGATTTTCTAGAAAGAACTTGCACGCACTCCGATACCCTTCTGAAAAATGTATCTTAACTGTACTATGTTTCAAGTGGAATTAAAAGGAAAACGTGCCTCATTTAATTTGAATTAAGGTAACATCATGTCTCATTCAAAAGTTTGCTATTCCTTTGAATATCTCGGCATCCAGGATGGCGGAGGCAGGAGCGAAGGATTCGGAGTCATTGCCCCATAAATATTATCAGGAAGGAGCGCAGAGTTCCATTTACTTCATACAAGCCAAGCACCCGCATGAGCGATGTATGTGAAACCCAGTTATAGACCTTCTTATAATTTATCCAATAACTCGACAGATCCTTTCAGGTACGCTGAACCTGCTGCCTAATTGAAATATTAATTAGGAGTATCTCCTTAGTACCGCGGGACCCGTTCTTGCATCTATTTTGGGAGACGGACATGATGAGTTGGTGTCTCTATGTTTATTAATTTTCAGTCCTCAAAATGCATATAAAAACTTTATAAAATGTCGCGCCGGAGTGATCGGTCTATAATTTTTGGGATCCGCTGTACATGAATTATGGCAGCTGGTGGGTTATTACTGTGGGGGCAGCATCCCTGAGTCTAAGGCTGACTGGTATTGAGATATCAAAGGGCGTATCTACGATCTTTGGAACCACTTTATCCAAAAGTTGTGCAGCCCGCCCGGTCCTGGGAATTTCCAAATAGGAAACAGTGGCTTGCACCGCCAAGCAGGTGCAACTGATTATGGTCGTGTTGCTCTGTCACTGTTCGGGAATTTGATATGCTATAGACGACATGTCCCAACAACTGCACATTATAGGTCTTAGCTGTTTTTGAAGCAATTGGACATGTGCGAGTCTAGATTCTAGACTCGCAACTCTTAAAATGTATGCTCTAGACTCTAGAGCATACATTTTTTTTTATGCATTAGCAAACGAGGTCAACGTGGTCTAAGTTCAGGCGCAAAGCATCGCGAGTGGTACTCACGGAAAGCATCCTCCAAAGCGCCCCTCCTCCATTACAAAGGGAACTCGCGGGTATAGCCTTATCATCCTTTCTTCAACGTGCTTGGATCGGAATGAAACACTGGGCAAATTATTCAGTTTGGCCGTGACCTATGACGAAGCAGGCGTAACATGGATATCCCGTGATTAGGAATAGAAATAGTCATTAAAGTACAACATCATCCAGTATGTGTTTACGCTGGATGACCCGCACCTTTTTTTTTTTTGTTTCGGGGTGGAAAATCCTCAATGGATGTCCGCCGCCATGGGGTGGGCGACGGGGTCTGTCAGACTCCTACTGACTAAAAACCACCCTGGTGTTTCTCCGGTCACGTGCGCACGGAGCCGCGGAAGTCCCTGATACTGCCGCGGCCAGGATGACCCGCACCTGATCGCCGACACGTTGATAGCTGGTGCTTGAAACAGAGACAGCATCCGATCACCAAACTCAGTCAAGTTACTTCCCCCCTCTGTAGTACCAAAGTATCAGTCATTTTTTGCCCTTCACATGTGCTGCACACTTCCACCAGAAGTAGGGACACCATCGGAGGTCGGAAGGCCTCGAGGTCCTACGCCGTCCGACGGCCGGCGTCCTCTACGTCGTCGAAGGGTGGTGGCATTGTGGGCGGTGAGAAATACTCGTAACTCGATCTCGATCCAGGGGCCCTAGTCTGCTATTTTTTATAAATTTGTCATTCCAACACGATTACATCGTCCTTTGTGCTTAAAATTCGTAATCTGCTAAATCTATACTTAATACATAAAGCTGCAGAATTTGTTTGTTTGGACGCGCAGGAACTACTGCTCCGATTTGAAAAATTCTTTTTACGTTGGGTAGTCCGTTAATCTAGCAAGACTTTAGGCTATATAACATCACGCTGCGAACGATAGGAGCGGAGCATAAAAAATACATATCGAAACCTACGCGGGTGAAACCGCGGCGCGCAGCTAGTTCATAATAATGGATGTCGTCACAGCACTCACAGTAAAGCTGGCTATCGGCGGCGTCGAAGCGGTGCTGAGCGACGAGACCGGAGGTGCTGAGAATGCAAGTTGTGGAGCTGATCTTATCAATTTGTCATATTATTTATTTTGCTCTGGTTCGCCGGAGGTAACAAGACAGTTAACGTAATCTTGTAGTTTATTCCTTGTCCATTTTTTTAAAACTTTAATATACGTTCGAAATTATCTTGGTTTTATGTCCATTATTTTGGCTTTGTCTGTAAGATTTCACAATACCTACCTATTGTCACTTTGACTACGTTTATTGTACACTATGTAAGGGAAATATATCGCAATAGGGTTATATCGCGCTTTTTAGATTTCCCTCGGGGAAAGTTTTCCGGGTTAAAAAGTACCCTATTATTTAATTCAGACTTCTAACTTTACGTCTGTATAATTTCTAAGCAATCGGTTTAGTAGTTACGGCGTGAAAGTGGCACAAACAAACAAACTCACTTTCCGATTTATAATATTATTAAGGATGAATAAACCCCTAAGGCCCCTAGGTTGATTGGAAATATACCCCTAAGGTTGATTGGAAATATTTAACAGTTTCGGGTAGCTTGACCTGCTGTCGTCAGTACGAAGTAGAAGAAACGCAGCTCATTGCAAATATCCTCCATATTTGCAATGAGCTGCGTTTCAGCGCTGCCGGCCTTTTTTTTTTGTTGGGATGGGAAATCATCAAATGACCTCTCCCGCTCTGGGCGGAGCGGAAGAGCGTGTCAGACTTTTACTGACTAAAACCCACCCGTGTTTCTTCACTTGCCTGTGGGACGGCCAGGGCCACGGTTTCTTGTTTAACCAACCGCGCTCAATGTGCATTAGCTAAAGGCACTGACTAAAAATATATTTTTAGTCCGTGTCTATAATGTTATTTATTAATGTTTTCCTTATATCAACCACTAAAGAGACTATCTAATAAATTACTTGTTAATAAGATATTTTATACAAACAATCAAGTAGTCATCCACATCACAAAAACATTTACATATTATATATGTATAATTCAATCAGAATGTAAACACTATATAAGTAGTGATAACACATACATAAGTACTGTATTTGTTTGGTTTGTATGTCTTCTACCTTTTATTATAGGGGCCCGTCCGAGCATCGCACGGGTGATTTTTTTTAACCAATAATAATAAAAACAAACTACTATTACCTACTACTTATCTTAATTAACTTATAAAGTCATCATCATCATCTCAGCGTTAATCCCAGTCTCATGCAAAGCTTTTTCAGCTTTGGAGTCTGGGGTCCGCTTTACCAGTCTAACTGCTGATTTTGGCTAAACTTTGATATTTTCCGTGAAGCGACTGCCTTCTGACCTCCACAACCCGAAGGCGGTATCGAAGCATTGCAGTTAGAATAATTGTTGGACTTTTGAGGGCCCCGACAACCCGAATCGAAACGACTGCCATTAGATGTTCGTATGGCAGCTGGGACCAACGGCTTAACGTTCTTTCGGAGGCACGACCAGACCAGTGCAAATATGCATACAAATATTTGCACCGCGCGGGGATCGAACCCGCGCCTCCTTGCGCTGCGGCCGCGTTCGCTACCGCTATACCACGGAGGCTGTCAATTAACTTATAAAGTATAGTATGTTAAATTAAAAGTCTATGATTCAATTTGTCCAAATGTGCACAATTACAAATAAAGACTCGAAACGATTAAACTAATTTTCATTGAATTTAGTTTAAATTTAATTTATTTAATCGTTTGCCTTGTTTTGGCATAAATCTATGTTCTTCGTTTATTTTATATGCTTACCTACACTTTATTTATACTCTTTTTTTGGAAGGTTTTGTTAATAAATATGTTTTTATTGAAAGAGTCTTGAAAACGAAAATAATAATATTGATTGATTTTAAGCGGCATTTCTATCAACTTTTCTACTTAACAACAATTAAAAAAGAAGTTGTAGTGACATAACTGTAATAGTTAGAGTTAGGTAACTACTTATGTCATCACGGACTTTTATGTAGATTTTGATATCCTCCATAAAACTGTACTACATCACTTTCCTATTTTCAATAACTTTCGCGCCATGTAAAGACTTTTTTTGTTATTTTTTACATGTAATCCAACATTATTATCGCTTTCATACGGATTCCTAATTATTGAATATATTACGTATATAGCATATGTTGAAAATATTATTACATCCGCTGCGATCTCTCGCGTCCGGCCCTGGTCCAGGCCATGGTCATGAGCGAGAGTGCATGGCAAGCCATCACCTCGCTTGCGCCAGATACTATGTCAGAGATAATGTAGGATTCCAGCGGTAAAAGAATTTTAGTCTAGTAGTGTTTAGAGCCTAAGTAATGCAAACAAACAAACAAAAATTTTATCATTCCTCTTTATAATATTACTAGCTGTTGCCCGCGACTACTCCGTCCGCGTGGACTTCGGTTTACAGCGAACGGTGGTTCCCGTTTACATGGAAATGCCAACATTACTGCATGGTTTCCTCAAAATCCATACAATAGTTTTTGCCAAAGCCGTAGTATATTCAGAAAAAAATTAAAAGAGCTCAGTTGATATTAAATAAGCGCCTGTTAAAATGATGGGAGCAATATGTACGTCTCCGTTTGCCCCCATTTTCGCAACATTTTTTGTTACTGCTCTGCTCCTATTGGTCATAGCGGGATGTTATATAGCCTATGTCCTTTCTCAGGCTCTAGACCAGGGTAGGCGAACCTTAATGCATCAACGTGCCATTTTTTCTAAAAAAAAGTTTAATGGGGTCATTCGCGTGCCATCAAATAATTTTGACTTTCTGATTATTGGAAAAATAATAATTATAAATACTATCAAAACTCTTTATTAAATAAAGTAAGCAAAAGAGGTACATTTTGGTATGTTTATATTAAATTTCAGTAAAATTAGTGTGACTTCTGTTGCTGCAGGTTAGATGACAAATAATTTATGTTAGGGTTGTAATATGTTACTTTTAGCAAAATGCATGCTGAACTAGATTCATCTGTCAAACGGTTTCTAACCGAGTTTTTAATGTTATTCATCTCTGAAAATAATGACTCGCAGGCATATGTAGATGAAAACATGGTTAAAATAGTGTTACGGGCTAGGGGTACTTAAACGCCGGTTAAGGGTTACGAAGTTTATTGGCAACGAAGGTACAGTCGATTGTAGGCAATGACAAGTAGAATGTCGCTGACGTTGCACTGAAGTCTTCTCTTACGTCCACGAAGTCCGTGTCGTAATCACACAATAACAGTACAGATGTTTCTTCACGTAGTACTTACAGTCCTCGTTATAATTGTCGCAGTAGGTCTTCTTTAAGATTGCTTCTTAACTGTCGCTGTTTTCGTATCGCTAGTCGAGTGTAGACTGACTCTGTGCCGGTGTCGCGGCGGTATATATAGTCCAGCTGATCGAACATTCCAGATTCCTCTAGACGTAATAATAATAGCACATAACTTCGAGGTCACTCGGAAGTACCTACGGTAATTCCCGGAAACGGGTTTCTAGAAATTTCGATGTCGACACTTTGTTGACAAAACTGTTGAGACCTGTACCATTCGATAGGCCGTCCTAAGTCTAGCAATGCGTTTTATTATTGTACCTAGAAAATGTCTTGATCTAGAAAAAAAATAGGGCTTAAAAGTGACACACTGCATGTCACGCGATATTGAACCTTATGCCATCGACATAAGGTCCATTCGTAACAATAGCATGAGCCAGCTTCTTCAAACAGTTAAATGTGTCTGGTAACGCATTCCTTGTTTCCAGAATTTTATTATTAGCATTTTTACTTAAATTACTTAGCGTAGGAGCATCTCGTTCGATCGTCTTAAAATACCTAATTCTGCGACGTGCCCAAAATATTGTGTCGCGTGCCATCAATGGCACGCGTGCCATTGGTTCGCCTACCCTGCTCTAGACTATCTGTGTAGCAAATTTCATTACAATCGGTTCAGTAGTTTTGGCGTGAAAGCCGGACAGACAGACAGACAGACAGAGATACTTTCGCATATTATAATATTAGTATGGATTATATTATAGATATACATAAATAATGTGTTTATGTATTTGCAAAACACAAGTTTGACGCATAATTATCCATTAGAGAGAGAACAATAATAAAAAACAAATACTGACTCCTAAACCAGGAAGAGCCTTTATCTTAGGAGGGAGTGTCTTCGCTTATATAAAGTAACGTAATAAGATACTTTTAATATCCATACAGCTTACCAGTGTAGAAAATACAAGCAGCATAAAACTCATGCTGGATCGTCGGAGCCCATGTCGACTAATGCGTTCCTCAGGGTTCTCTCTGCAACTCTGTTACTATTGCATACTAAGGATCTGCTGATGCCCTATATCTATGTGTATGCAGATGACAGCACCGTTGTGGAGAGATACCTGCCGGGTGCTCGAGCTAGTAAGGAAGCAATCCGGTCCGAAAGAGAGGCTTTGGTAGAGCGTACGAATGTGGCACTACAGGCAGTCTCTGATTGGGGCGAAGCCAATCTTATGGCATTCAACACCGCCAAAACACAAGCGTGTCTATTCACCGATACCAACATACTTTTTTTATTTAGAGAAAACATAAATAAAGGTCACTAAAAATTCTTTCAATGCTACCGTATATAGCATTTAAATGGAGCATTTTAAGCCAGAAATACCTAGTTGTGTTAATAAAGTTTACACTTAGGTATGTGTTCGTTCGCAATTTTAAGGTTAGTTATCCATGTTAACGATAACATTCTCAATAATATACATAGTATAAATAGCAAAATAATTTGATTAATCGCCGAGTTTAACAAAAAGATTCATCTTGTTCGGCACCCTAATTACGTAACACACTATTATGATTCAACGGAGAATCATTGTTGTACCCCACTGTACTTAAAACTAAATTATGAAACATTTAAAAAGGCAAACTTAAAAAGCAATCCTGAAAATAGAAGGAAAATTCATACGCGTATCAATATGACAATCTGGTTTTATAACTTGGTTTTACTGACATACCTACTCAGTTTTTAGTTATTTTAGGTACCTGCAAACCAATACTAACCTTATTAGAATGAAAATAAAAATCACTGTGATTAGGACATTAAATCATTACCCCCAATACCTAAAATTATAATTTAAATACCTAATTAGGAACCTAACTACAAAACTTTCTATAAAAATATTTTTTGGTAGTCATACGCTATGGTAACGCTTTTAATCTTAAACCTACCACGCTACACCGACATGACATTAATAAATCTTGAAGAAAACAAAAATACGATAATTAATAGAAAATAAGTAATAATGATTTCATTTGTCGTCTTAGAGACAGCCGAACAGGGAGTGTAATAAAAGATAAAAAACATGATTAATTAAACTTTAACGACGTTTAATTAAACTCACGTCTTTCTAGTTTCAAGGAAATATACACACACATATACATACACATGTATCATTGTCATCAAGAAGCAAGTGTAGGTAGTTCATAATTTCAACGTTATGATGTTAGTATATGAGGCAAAATGACTTGGCGGTTATGCGTGCACAGATAGATATGTGAGTCAGTGAGCCATGAGTTCGAATCTCCCGCACTTCATAGATTTTTTGTAAGTTTTTACTAGATAGAACTCGGGGCTGCCGGCACAAGTTACCATCCACCAGACAAAGTCTTGCCGCCAAGCGATTCGCCGTGTTCCGGCATGATGTCTGGTGAAGCAGTACGGGTGACGGTCAATCAATACATTTTAACGTTAAGTTTATTTATAGGTTTAAATCAGATAATCATTAGCTATTATAGGTTTTGTTAGCAGATACACATTATACGTATATGAAACGTACTCATTTGCTATTGAGGTTTTCTGTGTCAATTAAGTTATTTTTATTTATTTCATTAAGATTCGAACGAACTCAGACTTCGTTGCTCGTGAATCCATCGCATAGCCCAAACAGTTAACAGCACATATTACGTTTACGTAATTTTAGCAATGCAATGGTAAGAAAAAGTCACCACTATGACGCGTATTCTAAATGCAACAGAAATACAATATTCCCGTAGCGCCACGACAGTACATTAGTGTGGGTTATCTTTCGAATGTTGAGACATTTCTCATACATGCACACGCATTGACTGCAGGCTCGCATATTTCGTAGCAACGTAGTCCTCAGCATGCTACTGGATTTTCGAGCGTTTACTGGGTGCGTAGCGTAGAAAGGCAGTGGAACTTTGAACTTATACAAAATAACCCTTATCTTAATGTAAAGACCTACTGAATAATAGATAAGTAAAGGTTATGTTGTGTCGATAAATTTAAAAAGGGTACAGTAGTGTTTGTATTGTTGATGTATTTAGACGTTTTTGAACATGTTTGTGTTCTTATTGGGCATTATAATATTTCTGTGTGTTCTTCACATTATTCTCAACTACAACGAACGAGCTAGATTGGTCAGGAAAATACCCGGACCTAAAGATGACTTTATTGTTGGCAATGGATGGACTGTTATACGATCCCCGGGTAAATTTTGAAAACTTCACAAAGTGATCAATTTACTGTAGAAATAAATTTATTTTTAACATGAAGTACTTACAACTAGTTAATAAATGATTCTTCGTAGATTTTGCCACAAAATATACAAATAGGATCGCTTGTTAAATATTTGTATAACACACAAATTGTAATTGTGTTGTGAGTGTGTGTATTGTATTGTTGTTGTTGTGTGTTGTTGTGTCTGTTGTTGTTGTTGTTGTGTGTTGTATTGTTTGTTGTTGTTGTTGTTGTTGTTGTGCTGTTGTTGTTGTGTGTTGTTGTAATTGTATTTGTTTAAAACAGAAATGGTTTCTTAAATCGAGAGTTTACACCTACATAAATTATGTGAACAACTTTAACATTGATTAACTATTCTGATTCACAGTTGAGCTAATGGAATTCGAGAGATCACTAAGCGAAACTTTTGACGGAATCTTTAGAGTATGGATATGCGAAATGGGTGCTGTTTTCATATACAATCCCGAAGATATTGAGGTAATTAAGTTTTATATAAACCGAATAAGTGAAAGTTTGACTAACTACACTGACTTTAGCTATTATAAGTACAGTCAATCTGGGTAACTTTGACAGATAAATGCGGTATTTTACACAATATTTTAAAATTTTAACCCTATCACATGAATCTCTATTTTTTTTTATTAGTCTCCTAACACTTTACATCCGTAAAGATTAATGAAATTATCTAAAACTCATCTGTCCATAAAAAAAAACTGATTTTCTCGTCTGTCAAAGTTACCGTCATTACATGGGTAACTTTGACACATTGATAGAAAAACATTAATAAGTATATTTTGAATAAATTTGTGTAACATTGGTTTATGTTTTTAAGTAACGTTTTTAGTAACTGACGATATAAAACCATTAATTTCCTGTTTTGTCTTATATCTATACTCTATACTAATGTATAAAGCTGAAGAGTTTGTTTGTTTGAACGCGCTAATCTCAGGAACTACTGGTTCGATTTGAAAAATTATTTTTTATTTTTGCATTGGATAGCTCATTAATTCAGGAAGGCTTTAGGCTATATAACATCACGCTGCGACCAATAGGAGCCGAGCATAAGAACTAACTACACGCGAACGAAGTCGCGGACGTCCGCTAGTAATAATAGAAACAAAAAAAAAATTTAACGTTTACGGAGCTAGTTTAAAAATACAAAGCTACAAGAAGTATTTGTAAATTGTGTTGGTGTCATACGAAAAAAATTCGAAACTAATTCATGGTCCGACAGTCAATGTTACCCGAACCAATCAAAGTTACTCAGATTGACCGTACCTACTGTATTTACAACTGTTTGACATTATATTTGAAACTACACCTAAATTGCGTAAGTAATACACTATCTATCAGTTGGAATCATTTTGAAGCTTAACGCTATTCCATTGCTCCCTATATTTGAAAATGTGTCTGCTCAATAACACAAATAACGAAATGAATGTTGTTGAACTGTCAAAATGAAACCCATTGCTACTGATAGTTACCTATTGCTAATCCATTGTTTCATATAATCGAAAATGTATCTCCCCAACGACTTAAATAACGAAATGAATGTTTTTGAACTGTCAAAATGAAACCATCGCTGCTGACAGTGTGTTAAACAAACACCCTGTTGTTTGTTATATTTTTTTATGTAACATGTAATA
This sequence comes from Sesamia nonagrioides, assembly GCA_017933935.1. Lineage (NCBI taxonomy): Eukaryota > Metazoa > Arthropoda > Insecta > Lepidoptera > Noctuidae > Sesamia > Sesamia nonagrioides. The sequence continues at coordinate 185,095 of JADWQK010001782.1, forward strand.
CACAATTCCGGCTTTCTGTTCGACGTTGTCTGCTTAATAACGTAAATAACGCTATGAATGTTGAACTGTCAAAATGAAGCTCATTACTACGGATAGTTACCTATTGCTAATCCATTGCTCCATATAATCGAAAATGTATCTCCTCAACAACTTAAATAACGAAATGAATGTCGTTGAACTGTCAAAATGAAACCATCACTGATGATAGTGTGTTACACAAACATCCTGTTGATTGTTATATTATTTTTATGTAACAGGTACCTAATACATACAGAATTCCAACTTTCTATTCGACGTTGTCTGCTTAATAACGTAAAGAACGCTATAATTGTTGAACTGTAAAAATGAAAGCCATTGATACTTATAGTGTGTTACGGAATTACCCAGCTGTATGACACTATACCTATTTGAATTTCGCTTTGAATTTAAATAATTCTTTGTTCATTTTATTTGTGTGTAAATTGCATGTGAAGATATTTAACACATTGTAAATTGTTTTATGATTAAATGAAATGAAAAGAAACTGGTCTAGAATGAAAATAGTATGGAATATTAATGTAAACAAAAATTACAGATAATCATGTCAGGCATGAAGTATGGAGAAAAAAGTTTTATCTATACGTTTTTGAGGCCCTGGCTACGAGATGGATTACTCGTCAGTAACGGTATGCTCACTTAATAATAGTATATATAGGTAGTTAGTTACTCATATTACACTCACACTTCCAACGACACTGCACCTCCTCTAACTATTTATTTTTGTTTGTCTTTCAGGTGCAAAATGGCAAGATCGTAGGAAAATCCTTACACCTGCTTTTCATTTCAACATATTAAAACAGTTTTTTGAAATAATCGAGGAAAATAGCCATAGATTCCTCGATAGCCTAGAGGAAACCGCTGGAACACCTATTGATATTACACCTGTACTCTCGGAATTTACTCTCAACTCTATTTGTGGTACGTATTCCTGAAGTGTAACTGAAATCAAATCAGATTCATCAATTCAAATAATTTATTTATTTGCAAACATTTTCAAATAAACAAATGATTTATTTATTGGCAAATAAATAAATGATTTGAATTAATGTTACATGTGGGTAATTAATTGGAACAAAGAAAGTTAGTTCTTCATGTTCTGCCTTTACATGGACATGCCAATCATAGGTAATCAATTAAATATTTGATATGATTATGATTTGCATGCCCATGTGATATGTATTATGATGTATCATCATCAGCCTCTACTCGTCCACTGATGGACATAGGCCTCCTTCATGGCACGCCAACAAACTCGATCCTGAGCAGTTCTCCGCCAGCCACTACCAGCCACCGTTTTGATGTCGTCGCTCTCTTATTATGATGTATAATTCCATTTTATAAATTAATCTCAAATCATTTGAAATACAGAAACAAAAAAAGAAATCATCAAATGTCACTAGATTATATGATAGTAATATATTAGTAAGGAACTTCAATGTTACTCTTTTTAAATTATATCCTTTGGATTGTATGAATTGAATTTCGTATTTTAGAAACAGCAATGGGAACTCAAATGAGAGATGACAACTCGGCAGCAAAATCCTACAAGAAGGCCATATACGATATGGGTGGGGTTTTAATAAATAGATTTATGAGAGTATATCTGTACCCCGATTTCATTTATAAGTGGTCACCATTAGGAAGACGAGAAAATAAATATTTGAAAGTGGTTCACAACTTTACTGAGAACGTAATAAAGCAAAGAAGAGAATACAGAGAAAAAAATGAATTAAATTTTGATGAAGGAACCCAAGCAGATGAAAACGACACATACGTGTTCAAGAAAAAGAAGAAAACTGCAATGCTGGATTTACTCCTATCTGCTGAAAAAGAGGGCCTCATTGATGGAGTTGGCATTCAAGAGGAAGTGGACACATTCATGTTTGAAGTTAGTCATTACTGACGTACAGCCAATGGATTCTTTAAAAATCTCAACTTGTAATTTTCGTTTCACTGCACGGTTAACGCAGTGATTAAGCTATTGACTACTGCGCTGCGTGTCGCGGGTTCGATTCCTGCACGGAACAAATATTTGTATGATCTACAAGTAGTTGTTCCGGGTCTGGCTGTTTGTGTATGTGAGATTATATGTTTGTAAACGCCCCACGACACATGAGAAATTCCAAATGTGAGGGTTTTTTAAAAAAAAAGAAAGGAAAAAAAGAAATGGGGCGAGCTAGGCGTCTATCCATCTGATGTCACTGATGACTGATGGGATTGATACTGATGACTCACCCTAACCTCACCTCATCTAACTTTTCACGGTGATAATTTTACAGAATAGATTGCCAGCATCGCTATTTTATTTGTATTCAGTACCTACATTTTATTAATTCTCATATAATTTTCAGGGACATGACACTACTGCAAGTGGATTAACATTTTGTTTTATGTTGCTTGCCAATCATAAAGAAATTCAGGTAAGTTCCCTATCCATTCACTCCGCCAGGGTAAATTCAAGAAATTACTATTGTATGGAGAGACGTCTTTTTTCAAGCGGTTAGAATTCGAGTAGGCACTTACAAAAACTTATTACAAAACATGAATTTTATTTAGATCTGCACCCTAATTGCGGAACACACTATTACTACCACTTTGAATCATATATTGATAATCAATTTCTCCAAATGTTCGAAAAATTTGTCTGCTCAACAACGTAAACGACATAATGGATGTTGTTGAATTGTCAAAATGAAACCCATTTTTAGTGATAGTGTGTTTCGCAATTACCCTGCTGCAGGGTAATTGCGAAACAGACTATCAGTAGTAATGGGTTTCGTTTTGACAGTTCAACAACATTCATTGCTTTATACGTTAATGAGCGGACACATTTTCGAACATATGAAGCAATGGATTGTCAATTTCCTTGAAAATGATTCCAACTAATAGTGATAGCGCGTTACACAATTAGGGTGCAGGTTTAAACCACCTAAATGGTTGTTGAATTATGCACCAAACCATTATAGAAATGCAGTTCTTAAAAATGTTAGCTCAGTACGGTACTAAGTTGTCACTTTTGTAATAAGAACTTTAACTTAACACCAATAAAGTTCGAAATACAAATACTGACTCAAAGGTTAAGTCTGAAATCCCAGCGCCTCATGCCTCTAGACGCCCTGGTCGGGACACAACTTCGAACACCAGGCCACCGTAGGCATGGGCGTGCGGGCGGTGAGTAGTGGGCTGCTCGCCGTCCGGTAAGGACCTGCCCCCTAATCGGCGAACACATTTTTGTCAAATGATTGCGACTAGTTGGAATCGTTTGGACCGAACGGACCAATGGGCGGTCCTAACGATCCCAACTGATACCGTACAGTCGCAATCATTTGACAAAAATGTGTTCGCCGATTAGGGGGCAGGCCCGAGCCGACGGCGCGTTGTGGTTTACGCGCGCCTCAAAGAAATGTCAGCACATCGTGACGGGGTCCACGAAGACCGATGCCTCCTGTCAGGGTTGCGGGTTGGTTAAAAATGAAACCGTGGCCCTGGCGCACAGGCAAGTGAAGGAACACGGGTGGGTTTTAGTCGATAAAGTCTGACACGTCCTTCCGCTCCCCCCAGAGTGGGATAGATTGTGATGATAGATAGGAGAGCATGTGATGATTTCCCATCCCAAGCAAAAAAAAAAAAAAGATATGTGGAACCAAAGTTGGATCTCGTCTAGTAATAAGAGGTTTAATGTTTTACTCATGACTAACAAAAATACCATGTAAAAAGAAGGAATGATTGATCCAAAGAACTGAAAATTAAAAAATAAAGCGTTAAAGTTAATATCAAAACATGTTTTAGGATAAAATCGTGGAGGAGCTTAAAGAAATATATGGTGATTCGGACCGACCTATTAAGATGGAAGATTTATCGAGGATGAAGTATTTAGAATGCTGTATCAAAGAATCCTTGCGGATGTACCCTCCAGTACATTTCATAAGTCGCAAAATAACCGAAGACACTGTATTGAGTATGTACCATTGCCCTTAGACTGAACGATGTCTACATAATTATTATACATTAAGAACATACGCCTTCCCTAGTCGAGAAAAAACATTAAACTTCAGGCCATCGAGACGCGGTCTTGCGGGTTGCGAGCTGTCCATTGCTCGCCGCCAGATAAGCATCAGGCCCGGGTCAACGGCGCGTGGTTTCCACGCACGCCTGTAAGAGATGTCAGTATCAGTACAGTGACGAGGTCCAGAAGGACCGATGCCTACCAAGGCGGCGGGTTGTTCGAAAGAGATACCGTAGCACACAGGCAAGTGAAGGAACACTGCTGGCTTTTAGTCAGTAAAAGTCTGACACGCCCTTCCGCTCCGTCGAGGGCCAGAGAGATCTTAGCTAGTAAAACTTCACAGGCTTGACGGGTATCATATCGTATGATAAATGTGCGATAAAATAAAAAATAATATTAACATTCTAAACGTTTCCTCTTATGCAACAGCTGTTTAAGACCGCTGGTACTTGTACTTAACTCAAATTATGGGAACTGATATCCAAACTGTGGAGTTTCCCTAGAAAATTTAATTGCGTAAATATCTTTTCAGGTAACTATAAAGTTCCGGCTGGCGTTTTATGTCACATCCTTATTATAAGCCTGCACTATCGTCCTGATTTGTTCAAGAATCCGAAACAGTTTGATCCAGATCGATTCCTGCCCGAAAACAGTGGGGATCGTCATCCCTACGCGTATGTGCCCTTCAGTGCCGGCCCCAGGAACTGTATAGGTAACAATGCCCTTCAATAGTTTTACTCGTTCAGATTAAGCACGATTAGTCGGGGAGTGAGTACAGTGACAGCCTCCGTGGCGTAGCGGTAGCGAACGCGGCCGTTGCGCAGGAGGCGCGGGTACGATCGGGTTGTGAAGGTCAGACGGCAGTCGCTTTACGGAAAATATCGAAGTTTAGCCAAAATCAGCAGTTAGATTGGTAAAGCGGACCCTAGACTACAAAGCTACGGATGCGACTGGGATTAACGCTGAGATTATGATGATGAGTGGGGGGGTGAGTACAAGCGAACAGATGTTTATGCATTTAGCAAAGCCATGCTAGTTTAACATATCTATTCTGTAAATAGGTTAATGTGAGACATCTATAGTGCCCAACACGTCATTAGGTAGAATAAAACTCACTATATGCCCTTACCTAAGTTCTCACGGTGAGAATTGTACAGATTAAACGGCTGATCTAAGTTGCATATTAAGAGGGGCCTCTAGTGCCGACAAATTTGAAAAATAGGTGTTAATAACCTCTACCCGTAAAGTGCGAAACGGAAAGTTGCAGCTCAGGCTGATTTTACCTTCAGGCATTTCGTATTCTGCTGTTTTCTTTTTCAAAACATGACAGATCTCGTTAATTTTTAATTTAGAGGAAAAGTATACCTATGTTTGTATCATTATTATTTTTTTTTATCAAAAACTTATCACATTTGTCTAATAGTCGTCTGAACATCGCGGTAAAAATGGGTTATTTTTCGGGAATTGGAAATATCATAAATTCATAATATATCTTTTATTAATTAGGTTTTTGAAAAATAAAATGACAGGGGCACGTATAATCAAGATGTAAAATTGTAGAAAAAAGAATTGCACTAAAAGCGTTATCCTCGAATAAAACAGCGGAATGCGTTTGTATAGAGCAAGCGCCACCAGAGTCCGTGCACTGACTGCGATAAGAGAGGTCCTCTCAACCTGTGTGGTCTCATTTCAGACACGACACATGATCAAAGACATTAAAATTTTATCTTAAATCTCTTGCACATGATCTAATCAGGGATTATGTCTGGATTATGAATTACACATTCTGAGTTCGTTTCAGCCTTTTTAATGAGCGTAGTCAGACAGAAAATCTTATATAATTTATAAAATATTATTAATGTGTAAAAGTGAAACCTATTTACAGATTTAAAACTATTTAGGAAAGGTGATAACGATGATGTTTGATAACTCTGGCAGGAGTAATCTCACTAAGGATCTACTGGCATTAGAAGATCTGAAATTATTATTAACTTTTTATATCACTTTCAGGTCAAAAATTTGCTATGATCGAGATGAAGATAGCCGTCGCGAACGTGTTGCGAAAGTTCGAGTTGGCCCCCGTCACTCGCCCCTCCGATATCAGATTTACTGCTGATTTGGTGCTTCGCAATGATGGGCCAGTGCTTGTAAATTTCATTAAGAGAAAAAAATAGGAACAAATAAGTAACTGCTGCATGTTTGCCAGATACTTTTTAGATACCTATCTTTTTTGTCTTCATAAAGTTGAAAAATTAAATTTCGTTTTTGATTAAAGTTTTTAAGTTGCGTATTTGTTTTTATTTCATGCTGAATATAGTGTCCGTCATCATCATCATCATTTCAGCCAAAAGACGTCCACTGCTGGACATAGGCTTCCCCCAAAGATCTCCACGACGACCGGTTCTGCACCTCCCGCATCCAGCAGCTTCCCGCGGTCGTTGATCCGCCTTGTCGGGGGCCTACCCACGCTACGTTTTCCGGTGGGTGGTCCCCACTCGAGAACCCTTCGGCCCCAACGGGCAATGTGCCCGGCCTACTGCCACTTTAGTGTTGCAATAGGGATGTTTCCTGGGTAAAAAAAAAATTGATTCTATTTAGTCCGTCATTCAGATTATAGAAAAATATTGGATACGTATATTTTGTTTTATCAAATCAATAAAAATTGACAAATATAAAAGGCATCAAAGATCAGGAGTGGTGACGTCACTGGTCGCTAAAAAGGTAAAATTGTAGAAAAAAGAATTGTTCTAAAAGCGTTATCCTCGAATAAAACAGCGGAATGCGTTTGTATAGAGCAAGCGCCACCAGAGTCCGTGCACTGACTGCGATAAGAGAGGTCCTCTCAACCTGTGTGGTCTCATTTCAGACACGACACATGATCAAAGACATTAAAATTTTATCTTAAATCTCTTTGCACATAATCTAATCAAGGATTATGTCTGGATTATGAAGGACACATTCTGAGTTCGTTTCAGCCTTTTGAATGAGCGTAGTCAGACAGAAAATCTTATATAATTTATAAAATATTATTAATGTGTAAAAGTGAAACCTATTTACAGATTTAAAACTATTTAGGAAAGGTGATAACGATGATGTTTGATAACTCTGGCAGGAGTAATCTCACTAAGGATCTACTGGCATTAGAAGATCTGAAATTATTATTAACTTTTTATATCACTTTCAGGTCAAAAATTTGCTATGATCGAGATGAAGATAGCCGTCGCGAACGTGTTGCGAAAGTTCGAGTTGGCCCCCGTCACTCGCCCCTCCGATATCAGATTTACTGCTGATTTGGTGCTTCGCAATGATGGGCCAGTGCTTGTAAATTTCATTAAGAGAAAAAAATAGGAACAAATAAGTAACTGCTGCATGTTTGCCAGATACTTTTTAGATACCTATCTTTTTTGTCTTCATAAAGTTGAAAAATTAAATTTCGTTTTTGATTAAAGTTTTTAAGTTGCGTATTTGTTTTTATTTCATGCTGAATATAGTGTCCGTCATCATCATCATCATTTCAGCCAAAAGACGTCCACTGCTGGACATAGGCTTCCCCCAAAGATCTCCACGACGACCGGTTCTGCACCTCCCGCATCCAGCAGTTTCCCGCGGTCGTTGATCCGCCTTGTCGGGGGCCTACCCACGCTACGTTTTCCGGTGGGTGGTCCCCACTCGAGAACCCTTCGGCCCCAACGGGCAATGTGCCCGGCCTACTGCCACTTTAGTGTTGCAATAGGGATGTTTCCTGGGTAAAAAAAAAATTGATTCTATTTAGTCCGTCATTCAGATTATAGAAAAATATTGGATACGTATATTTTGTTTTATCAAATCAATAAAAATTGACAAATATAAAAGGCATCAAAGATCAGGAGTGGTGACGTCACTGGTCGCTAAAAAGGGTAGCGTGCAGTGACGTCACACGAGTTTTCAACCCGCTGTGTCGTCTTAATTTTTTGTTTTATATGAAAAAAGAAAAAATATGTGTCTATTATTTTTTGGAAATCTGACTGACGGACTAGTTTTTTTTTAGTCAAATACCCTATTCTGCGGGCTATGTCGTATACTTTCGTTCTTCTGTCCGTATTTAGGTACTAAGAAAGGTTATCAAAAAATCTTAATGCTTGTATTTATAAACTTGAAACTTAGCACGAAAATTTATATATGTAAATTATGAAGATTGACAGTTTTTGATTTTCTAAACTATTGTCTAACAAGGAATAGGGGAGTTTTAAATCTTGGATGGAAGAATTTTAGTGCACGGTCTGATTTATACCTTAAGGTATCATACTTTGAATCGAAATTAAAGAGCAATGTGTATCAGGAGTTTTCGAAAAGCTGTCCCTGATTGGCTGAGAAGGGGTACTTAGTCAATCTTACAGGCGAGGATTTTGTTGCGTGGCTGTGTCGGTGAAAAGTGGGGATACAGTTTATTAACCGACTTCAAAAAGGAGGAGGTTACTCAATTCGACCGTATATATATATGCTTTTTTTATGTTTGTTCGCGCATAACTTCGTCGTTTATGAACCGATTTTGATAATTCTTTTTCTGTTGGAAAGAAGACGTTCCCAAGGTGGTCCCATGATAAGGATATCAGGGTTTAATGGTGGAAGACCAGAGAAAACAAGGGGAACTTTCAAAAATTGCAGGACGACTAGTGCATTTCTTAGCATTTTCATTAAGTATTTTAAAGCACTACAATTTAGTAAATGTCTGGAGTAGATCTGATGATGGAGCCGGGAGACAGTCGAAGGAACTCCTCAACAATTCACAGCAGCTACCTTGTGTTTGGGGTCGATTAATTTGTATTGATAAGAACTTTACACCTAGATGGGTTGTGACTGACATAAAAGCTCTGATGATGAAGACATAGGCCAGTTCCGGAAACTCCTCAACAGTTTATAGTAGCTTAATTGTGGTTGGACTTAATTCATTTATATTGATGAGACCTTTGCACTCACTGGGTTAAAATAATGGCCTGCAGTAAATTTGATGATGAAGACCATAGACAGTTGAGGGAATACTTACCGGGTAAAAATTAAAGTAAACAAAATTACGTCGTTTCCCAACTATATTTGGGTCAGCTTCCAGTCTGACCGGATGCAGCTGAATACATAGTACTTTTAACAACTAAAAAGTGTAAAATAAAAACTTTTTTACAAAAAAACAACCGACTTCCAAAAACGAATATACACCAACCAAAGACACCGACTTCCGAAATTAGTTATTTTTTACTTTGTAGTGGTTTTTGGAAGTCGGTTGTTTTTTTGTAAAAAAGTTTTATTTATACAGTATGTTAACTAACAGAGGGCGTTCCCGTTAACCCGAAATAGTATAGCATACATACATGCTAAAAAAATATTTCCATTCGAAAACAAAATGTTTTAAAATTTTTTCAATATGAAAATATTCAATAAAAATTTTAAATTGACATGTAAAAGAAACACACTGTACACGCGAACATGAAAGACGGCAACGTCGCAATTTATTTATACATGACGACTACTATTTTGATTTAAAACAGGAGGTTTCAAATTTATTTCCAATTAGAATTTTTTTTATTCGGATTATTTTATGCTTATTTTTCTATGCTGATATTTTTATTTTAATCTATTAATGATATATATTAACGAGTTTAAGGGAACGCCCTCTGTTATTTAACATACTGTATATTAAACTAGCGGCCGCCAGCGACTTCGTTCGCATGGAGTTAGTTATGCTCCGCTCCTATTGGTCGTAGCGTGATGTTATATAGCCTAAAGCCTGGATTAATGAGCTATCCAACCCAAAAATATTTTTTCAAATCGGACCAGTAGTTCCCGAGATTACCGCGAACAAACAAACATACAAACAAACTCTTCAGCTTTATATATTAGTAATAGATATAATTAGGAACTTGGCAAGAATACCTACTCGCCTAAGCAAATAATAAAGTTAAGAAAAGGGACAGAGTAAAAGTAAATATATTTAAAAAAAATACGTACCCTTTACGCACACAAAATTAGATACAAAGGCGGGTTTAATGGTCTTTATAGGCTAGGTTTCATCTCTTTAGCTTGTTGCCAAGGAAAATTTCCTTTTCATCCCACCATCTCGGAAAGAGTATTTTTAATCTTCAATATCTGACTGGAAAAGCCGTTTTTATTCTATAGAGGATAAAGTAAATTGAATTTAGAACATCGTGTGCACTAAGTTTGTAAATTAAAAAAAAACATTAAACCTATTTACTGTTACCTCTATGGTGCCGAATATATCATACAACTTTTTTTTAATTTGTTAAAAACTCAGACTCGGAACCTTCTTGGTGTTCTTTTTTCAATTTTCTTTGTACGCGGTTCTTTACGCGGCATTTTTTCACGTCATTGTTAAACCTTATATTAAAAAAAAGAAACTTGAAAACAAGTGAAAAACTAAAATGAGTGATTCTAGCGACGAGGAAGTTTGTTTGACGCCAACAGAATTGACTGAAACTGTTAATAATGCGCAAATGAGCTTTCTACCTCAACAATCACGCGAGAAGTATTTAAAACAGTACGATATGTTTAACACGTGGCGACTAGCAAAAGGAGCCAAAACTTTCTCAGAAAACGTTTTGCTGGCATATTTTATAGAATTATCCGAGAACAAGAAAGCAAGCACTCTATGAAGTACGTATTCGATACTAAAAGCAACAATAAAGATGAAAAAAGACATACATATCGATACCTATCCTAAATTAGTAGCATTTTTAAAAAGAGCCTCATCTGGTCATCATCCAAAAAAATCGAAGGTTTTCACAGTATCTGATATTGAAAAGTTTCTTAACGAAGCACCCGATTCCGTATATTTGGCGGCAAAAGTAAGTCAGTTGCACATTCAGTATCTACTTAAGTACATATATTAATCTCAATTAAATAGTATACTTAGTAAATGTTGATAGGCATAATTATGCGTTCATATAAATTTTATTCATTTATCTACTACAATACTCTTTACATTGCAGGTTGTTCTTATTATTGGAATAAACGGAGCATGTCGAACTAATGAACTAACACAACTTAATGTCAAAAACATTGAGAAACATTCAGATGACTTACTATTAATTAATTTACCTAATACAAAGACAAAAAGAGACCGCAACTTTGTCATTCGCAAGGAATACGTAACGATTGTTGAGAAATATCAAGCCTTACGGCCGCCTAACACTCCAATCAATCGTTTTTTTCTACAGTATCGCAATGGAAAGTGTGTTAGACAGCCTATGGGTACTAATAAAATTGGCAGTATCCCACGAGAAATAGCAACATTTCTTGAACTTCCAGAACCCCTGTTGTACACGGGTCATTGTTTCCGTCGAACTTCAGCCACACTTTTGGCTGATTCCGGAGCTGATCTCCTGTCCCTTAAGCGCCACGGAGGCTGGAAGACCAATGCAGTTGTAGAGGGATACATAGAGGATTCCATCCAAAATAAGTCTAAAATATGTGAAGGCATCGTAGGAGCCATTACACTGAAAGAGCCTCAATCGGAAACTTGGACTGGCCCTTCTACATCAAAAATAAGCCGTTATGAAACACCTAACCATCTCCCTCTCTCTCCAACATTCACGCCAAGGGAATCCGATGAATCGGTACAACTATTAAGTATGCTGTATGACAGACAGTTTACCGAAAAACAGTACACAAGTGACTAACACCAATATTACAGTACCAAACAAAAATATTACACTCAATTTAAATAACTGTTGCAACGTTACTTTAAAATTTTCTTAATTATACTTTAGTATTATTTTATTATAATTTAAAGATTATTCTGTAATACTTACCTGTCATAATGTAGTAATTAATACCTAAACTGAAATAAAAGTGTACCTACCTATCTTGTGATTGTAAACATTTTTTTATTGCATTTAGTCATTTCCTCGCTGAGGTGGAATGAAAAGTTACGTGTTGCACTCGAGTGCAAAGATTTTTCACCTCGTGTCCTTTTGATTCCCTCGCTAACGCTCAGGATTCTAATTTTGAATCCCTCGCTGCGCTCGTGATTCAATTTTAGAATCCTTCGCTTGCTCGGTCATCAAAATTGAACACGCGGTTAAAAAGCAACTTTGCACTCTTGTATACTTAACAAATAACTATTTTCTATGCGGTCGAAGTTTTGGGTTGAGTCTAACATATAGATAAATGAAAGTCTTATCTCGAGATTGAACCCAGCTGATCAAATCTGTAAAAATCGCATTATAAGTTAGCTTTTTTCAAATCATTAGAATTGTTTAGCAAAACGAATAATTCTATTGGTAACTAGATTCATCACATACTAGATCACACAAACCCATACACATACACACACACCTGAACACAAACCACATCAAAAGAATGCACGCACTAAATTAATTTAATTTTACGTTAATTAATATTGTAGCATAAAAAGTTATCGTCCAAGAAACGGGTGACACTGACTAGACGGGAGTCAGAGATTCAAATTAAATGTAGGGAACTCCTTTTTATTTTAATAAAACTTTATTTATTATTAATATTACTTAGATACTACAAGTCTGATAAATTATGTATTTAAAATATAAAAACATTTAAAAATATAAAAAAATATAAGTAGCCCACCGGTATCGGGAACAGGGTCCAAGATACCGGTGGTCAGGGCTCCAGAGAAAGGAACCTCCTGACAATGCGAGCCATGTCCAGAAGTACTGCTTTCTGAATCAAGCTCTTGATCCAGCTGCCTAACGAGAACCTTCTAAGGCGTTGGTCGAGGCTTTTGGCTATTAAGCCATTGGCTGTCACGGCTATCGGTACAATGGTTGCTGAATTCTACATGTCGACAATCTCGCGAGCCAGGTCAAGATACTTGATTTGTTTATATTTCTCGGCTTTCACGAGGTTCTCATCGTGTGGGATGGTTTTTTCAACAATCATTGCCCGCCGCTCTGATCGATCCACAATCACTATATCAGGTTTATTGGCAACAATAGTCCTCTCAGTGACGATGGATCGATCCTAGTACAAAGTGATATTGCCATTTTCGAGAACTGGGTCGGACATATAGACATACCTGTAGTGCGGCACCTCTGATTCTTCAAGGTTGTATTTAAGAGCAAGTTGTTAATGAATTATCCGGGCTACAAGGTTGTGTCTATGCAAATACTCTCCGTTAGCTGACGAGAATATGCTTAGATAATGTGTCTGGTTGATTCCCCCGGTTGGTGACAAACCCGACAGATGTCAACTGTGCCATCTTTCACAATCAATTTCCAGTTATTATTCGTCATCATAACTTCATCCATAATTGCCCAGACAAAACCTTTAGTTTCCTCAAATAGGTAACCGAAATGCAGCCAGGTTACGGACGCTGGTAAATCTACATCAGGCCCATTAAGAGCCCGTAAAAGCGTCCGTGTAGCTCCTTACTCTGCCACACCTCCATGCGATCATTGTGTCAAGTACTCTTTAGCCAAGACCACATCTCGATGCATTCCCACGTTGGTTTTTAGAAAATATTCCCTAAGACTGCGTATCTCGCAATTGCGGAGGGTCTTAGTGCATGTCTGATTATTATTAGAATATTTTTTTATGTATTAAAAAAAAATATGTCGAATAATAATGCGAATTATTCGAATATTATATAACAACTATTCGTAGCGTCTCTAGTGAATAAGTACCTACTGTGACAATGAATGTCTACCTACCTATATAAAAACCAATTTTTTACAAGTTGAATAATAACTAAATGACGGTAATAATAATTATTAGAGGCTATATTACAAAAGACTCGCTCTCATTGTTCAATTTTACGCAACCTCTGCAAATGATGGTGCTTGGAAAGGTACCAGAGAAAAATAAGGCCAGATTAAAGTAACGAAGAAGGCGGAGACTGAGTTGCTGTAATTACTCAGGGCAGGGTAACAACTAACAATTGAACGTAGTCTATTCTTGTTGTTTTCAGTTTATAAACCTATCTAATCGTCATCATCATCTCAGCGTTAATCCCAGTCGCATCCGTAGCTTTTCAAGTTTTTTGGAGTCTGGGGTCCGCTTTACCAGTCCTAACTGCTGATTTTGGCTAAACTTCGATATTCTCCCTGAAGGGACTGCCGTCTGACCTCCACAACCCGAAGACGATAGCATTGCAGTTAGACCAATTGTTAGACTTTTGATGGCTCCAACCAACCCGTAACGACTGCCACTAGATGTTCGTATGACAACCGGGACCAACGGAATAACGTGCTTTCCGAGGCACGACCAGACCAGTGCAAATATTCATATTCATGCATACAAATATTTGCACTGTGCTCCGTGGGATCGAACCCGCGCCTCCTTGCGCAACGGCCGCGCTCGCTACCTCTTCGCCACGGAGGCTGTCATAAACCTATCTAATAATAAACATATATATAATTGGTATCATTTATTTACAGTATTGTTAATTGGACATAAGACCTTCTTTTTTAGAAAAGCGCGTGCAAAAGTAGTACCTACCTATGATTGTTTATGCATGCAAACAAATTATTTCTGGAAAATATTTATAGCGTACCTATGTGTTTACATTTGTATCTTTGAATGTTATCAGTTGTGTCCAGTTTGCTTATAATCATACTCCCGTTTGGACGCTCTCTAATAAATATGTTAGTTTACATTTTAGTTTTCGGAATATTTTTGTGTGTTTTACATTTATTGCTTAATTACAACGAACGTGCTAGAATGATAAAGAAGCTCCCAGGGCCGCCGGATGACTTTATTATAGGAAATGCACTTCGGGTTATCCGTTCTCCAGGTGAGGCTTCTAAAGACCATTCAAAATTGTACTACAGTATTCAGTTATAATATTTTAATTGCCTATTTTTTTATTGAATTAACACACACAACACTGAATTAACACAATAATTTAAAAATACTATAAATATATAGGTATAATACATATAACATAATTAACTACAGCTAATGCTAAACCTATGTAGTACCAAGCTACATTTTCATTTTACTTTAAAGGTAAATGAAATTTCGAATAAAAGAACACAGACACTAGTATGAATTACAAAAGTTTTTACTTCGGATTTAGTTGAGTTAATTTGATAGATTAACTCAACTAAATCCGAAGTAAAAACTTTTTTTTTAGTTTAGTTTAGTATAATTGTTTTATTATATCGTTTGATTCCAGTCGAATTAATGAAATTAGGAAGAGAAAATGCTAAGAAATGGAATGGAATATACAGAGTATGGGCGTGGCCGTTCGGCGCAGTAGTCATTTACAATCCAGAAGACATCGAGGTTGGTATACATACAAAGTGCCACAAATATCAAATAAGCGCTGCCCCATAATTTTGTTACACACTGGCGCTGATTCTCTTATCCACAAACTAAACTAACTTTAAGTTAAGTGCATCTTTTTCTTTCTATTTCAATAAGAAAAGGATAGAATATGACATTTTAGTTTAGTCCTGTCAAATTAACATACTCCATAGACATTTTTTTTTGGTTCGTTTCTTTCCGTTCGGGCGAATGGAAAAGGCAAAGGCATAGTACGCCATACAGCCAAGTCTTCAGTAATTTTTTTTCATTAAATATCTATCCTAACTTATCCTAAACTTAACCTTTATCCTAACTTATCCTAACATAACTTAACCTAAACTAACTCCTTTCGTTTTACGCGTTTGGACGATAAGGAGCGGTTTAGCGTAAAGACATGATGAGGCCACTATGCTACAATATTTCACTGTTCTTTTTGAATTATTCACTGAATGCACTTTTACTACATAAATCACGCGTTTTTATTTAGTAAACGACACTATAAATAATTTTAAAAGTCCAATGAAAAATGAGCGTGACACTCATCTTGACATTCCCGCCAAAACCTCCAAACAGTTTAGACGCGATTATAAACATGGCGTCCAAAAAAAATGTCGTTTTACGTGAGGCGCGGACTAATTTGACAGGTCTAAACTAACATTTTATTGTCTATGAAAGAAAAGGATGCACTGTAATTAAATTTAGTTTAGTCTGCGTGCAAAGGAATCGGGGCCATTATTACCGAAGTGGGGTCAATATTCTTCTAAGAAGAAAGATATTGCTACACTTGCTTTATAGGTATGTTCGATAAAGTGTCTGCTCAACAACATAAACAACGCAATATTGCTACTGTCAATGTGTTAAACAAAAAACCGACGAAAATTGGGGATCAAAGCGCGAACCCGCGAAGAATATGCGAAAGGGCTCCACACTGTTCTTGCCCTTTTGTGGCTAAGGACCTTAGTACGATACTCAAGACTCAAGCATTACTTATGACTAGTTTCAACCGATCAAAAGGCTTCAAACGAGATTTAAGTAATGCTTCTGGAATACGGGCCTAAGTGTAGAGCGGGCTTTACACAATTACTGCGCTGGTTGCCGCAATCTAAATATTTCTATTCTAATATTATCCATTATTGCATCATTATAGGCATTATTGGCATCAAAAATATGGCATTTTGATTTCCTAGAAATTTTAACATACCTGACATCACTCGCACAATCACGATGAATCAAATGTCACCTCGTATGTCACATTCACGAAGCAGTTCATGCTGTAAGGCGTGCGAAATAAATGGGCCTACATACGCGTACGTATGTAGGTACATACGTACGCTCATTACCCTCCTTCCTTCAACAGTCGGGTAAAAATAAATAAAATTACGCACAATAGAGATCACATTCACAATAATTACAAGAATGTGATAATACTTTACTATGTAAGCAAATGTCATAGTACGACGCTGCCATCGTAAATTTCAATAATGACATCCAGCAATAAATTAAATATAATACTTAAGCCGTAATTGTTCATTTAATTGTATATCTATGTAAATAGGTATCTAGAAAAAGTAAAATATAAAAGTGCAAAATACCGTTAAAATACAAATCAATACAAACCCCTCTATTACAAAACGAGATTTAACTTTAGATCCAGACTTAACCTTTCAGTCAGTATTTGCATTTCAAACTTTATTAAAGTTAATTCAAAGTTCTTAATAGAAATGTGACAATTTAGTACCGAACTAAGTTGTCATTTTATATAAAGAACTGCATTTTTATAACGGTTATGTGCATAATTCAAGTAGATCCTAAGGGGGAAAGGCTCTAGCCACAAAAACTTAAACAATGGTTTAACGCGTGTCTACTGTCAGTGTTTTGAGTTTAATTCGCGTTTCACGTACTTAGGTGTTTAGCCTAAACAACTGAAAAACGCGCTTTAATTTGATGTAGTAAGGTCACTAAGGTCTAAAGTTATTGGAGCAGCTCAATCACAAGCCCATTTGTCATCAATGTAATACTTACAGTACATATAATAGACTTTCTGGCATCATTTTTGCTTTGTTAAACGATTTGAATTAAGAATTTGTTCTTGAATGTGGCTAGGACGTTTATTATAACAACGTGTACATTGGCTGATCATGAGTCTGGTTGTCCGAACAACAATGAAAGGCAACCTGAGTTTGATACCAGTGACAACCTGACAACCTACCCAATAGATCAGGTAACTACTACACAAACAGTACATTTCCTAAAAACATTTTAATTTTTAATAACGTATGTGCATTAATTTATCTAATTTTGATTTTCAGTTAATCATGTCCAGTATGAAATACGGTGAAAAAAGTGTGATCTATTCAATTGTAAAACCATGGCTGCAAGACGGATTGTTACTTAGTAGTGGTACAGTATCATTATTACTACTAATATTTCCATCTTTAGTGATCTTCTTCGCTTGTTCTTTGCTTATTCTCAGTACATCCATGTTAATGGCTGGGTTCATATAAGGTTACTTTTATTGTGAAATCAGAGCGTTATTCAAAACGTTAAGGGTTGATGTCCGTCTACATCCACCCTTGGACACCCTTGGAAGGAAAGAAAGAAAGACTAAAATAAATACCTTTCACTTTGACCATTCCTGTCGATCTTGAGCAGAAATCTTGAGTTCTTTGAGAGAAGCTTCGACTAAAAAAATACTTGGTTGACATAATTCATTACGTGACATAATTCCGACATCACCCGTGTGTATCTGCCAATACGTTGTTGACACGGCTACAATCCGGACGAAGCGTTCGCCTCGTCTTTTATACCGCATACATTTTTTTTTTAATAATTATAAACTAGTGCTTGACTGCAATCCCGCTTGATGGTAAGCAGTGATGCAATCGTTGAGTGTAAAGTGCACTAGTTTATTAAGCCTAGTACCGAGATTCCGCGCCTTTTGCGCGCGCGCGCTTTTTTTGAACTCAGCGCATCCAGATCTATATGATTATCTATAGTGGTGAGGGTTTTGAGCAACTTCGGGCACATACATACAGACAGACATACAAACATACGCACTTTATAGGGATGGATTCACTTAAAAAACTTAGGAATAGGAAGGATGACGGCAGTTGAGCGAGGTGATGCAATGTTAAACCCAAGACCAACACGACCAAACGATGCTGCGCTAGAGGGAGATTGATCTGGAGACTCTCCACGGCCAAACTCCCGAGACAACAACATTTGGCGCATCGTACCCGCCTCACATCGCAACACAACTGCTCAGACCCGTCCTCCGTACGGCTTCACCAGACATCATGCCGGAACACGACGAATCGCTTGACGGCAAGACTTTGTCTGGTGGGTGGTAACTTCCGCCGGCAGCCGATGTTATGACCTACCACCGAGAGAACATTGAGGAACGTACGTACGTACCACCACGTACATTGAGGAACTGGACTTTGGCGACGCGCACTGCAAATATTTGTACCTATGCATGAATATGAATATTTGCATTGGTCTGGTCGTGCCTCAGAAAGCACGTTAAGCCGTTGGTCCCGGTTGCCATACGAACATCCAGTGGCAGTCGTTACGGGTTGTTGGAGCCCTCAAAAGTCCAACAATTGGTCTAACTGCATTGCTTCGATATCACCTTCGGGTTGTGGAGGTCAGACGGCAGTCGCTTCACGGAAAATATCGAAGTTTAGCCAAACCAGTAGTTAGACCGGTAAAGCGGACCCCATACTCGAAAGCTGAAAAAACTTAGGATGTGACTGGGATAGGAACTGGAAAAATTTACCTACGAACTGTAGAACGCCGCTTGCTACTTAGGTTAGATTAGTCCCGGCGTTTTGCATAAAATATTTTATTAGAAGTAAAGTAGGAATAAGACATGAACAATTTCAGACAAAGTAGGTACTAAACCAAAGCTATTTAAAAAAAAATGCCTTGAAATAAATTCTGTATTTTAATCTATACAACCTTATTTTTTCATTACACGAAACCTGAAAATAGTTTGTTCAGAATAAGCAACTGAAACGATTCCAATAATTTGTACACCGTTATGTTTTTCCCAAAAATATTTAAAAATGATTGCAGTGTGTTTACCGAGCTTCAGGCACACAGCACAGTCCACGTCAGATCATAGCGATCACAAGGCGCGTGCGCACTGGTGGACGGGGACCCTCGCTGTGCCCGGGTGAAATAAGTTTTATAAAAAATAATATATTTTAAGAAAATTACGTAACACTTTATTTTATCACTTACGCTGCATTTACGAGTAATATAATATCTATCTACATATACCCACACTTTTACGACAGTCAACGCCTGCAGTCATCATCATCTCAGCGTTAATCCCAGTCGCATCCGAAGCTTTTTCAGCTTTGGAGTCGGGTCCGCTTTACCAGTCTAACTTTTTTGATTAAGATTTTGGCTAAACTTCGATATTTTCCGTGAAGCGACTGCCGTCTGACCTCCACAACCCGAAGTCGATATCGAAGCATTGCAGATAGGCCTGCAGTGTGTTGGAAAATGTTATCACTCTCGGGGTTATGAGCCGAGATAGAGTGCACAGTGCTATTCGCGATAGAAGGAAACATAAGTAGTTATATAATTACGTATATAATTACGTACACGTAGATGGACAACAATAAACACATTACAAGACAGCCGCGGAACAAGAAACATTAATTTTATTGTCAACAACTTGACACGTTTTGCTTCATATTTCAAATTATAAAAATATACTTCTTACAGTCAGACTTTGTATATGAAACCTCAACAATCACTAGTTAATTACAATACAAACAAAGTACCTATTATCAAAGAACGCAAAACCACGCCGCGCTGCTGCAGGCGCGGGCCGGACAGCAGAGCGTAGAACATATTTTTGTAGGGAACCAGGTAACACAAGCTTGACTGTGATTTTTCATGATACCTTTTTGAAGCTTTGTATATAAAAATACTGGACTCGTGTTTTGGCTTTCGCATACACAAAAAATAACGTTGTATAAAAATTTATTCAGGGGGCCTTGTAACAATAGCAAGCATAATAAAAATAGCACCATACTTACATAAAGTACAAGTCATTAAAACACAAAAAACCTCCGTAAATTTAATGAATACAGAATGCAAAAATATTCATTAACAATAGGTAATGTTGGTAATAAGTATGTTATGCCAACACCTTTTATTAGAATAAATAATAGCGAATTTACGTTTTCGTAAAATAATTGTTTGTTGTTTTCAGGTACAAAATGGCAAGAGAGGAGAAAGATCTTGACGCCTGCTTTTCATTTCAACATCCTCCGACAGTTTTGTATTATCTTAGAAGAAAACGCACAACGTCTTTTGGAAAGACTGAGAGAAACGGCAGGGCAACCCATTGATATTGTACCCATCCTATCAGAATATACGCTTAACTCCATTTGTGGTAGGTAGAACCCCTCTTCCGCCCCCCATGAATGGGTCCAGGGGCGAGGGACACGGGGAAGTCCCCGCCCCCTACTCGATGGACCCCGAGGCGGAGACGCGCGCGAGTATCAGCGCGCGCCTCTGAGGCGATGCACGGGGTAGCTTAACACCCCACTACCCCATGCCGGAGACGAGGCCCGGACAGACCGGGCCAGCACGAGAGTGTGGGGCTGCGGAAGAATTTAGACTCCCGCGGCCCCACGCGCGCTCGTGATAGAAGAGACACCGGGGTGGTTTTAGTCAGTAAAAGTCTGACAGACCCCGTCGCCCACCCTAGGGCGGCGGACATCCTATGAGAATTTCCACCCCGAAAATAAAAAAAAAGGTAGAAGATATTGTTTCAACTCTAAGTTGATACAAGTTGATAGTCCACCTGTAAACATAGAACAGTGTAATCAAACTTCAAATCAAATCAAAGAAAAAAAATCGACCGCGAAATTTGAAAGGGATTAAAAGGCTGGCATTGAATAGCAGTGCGGATTTATTTGACCCAAAAGTAGGTCAGCCCCCTGACCACGTGAAGAGTTGACCAACCGCTTATCGATGTCCCGAAAACTTCGATAAGCACTCTGCCCCCACGGCTCTACAGGTTCAACAGTTTTCTTAAGAATAATTGTAAGTAATTGGTAAATATATTTCCAGAAACTGCAATGGGCACCCAATTAACTGAAGACACCTCGGGTACAAGCAAGTCCTACAAGAAAGCGATTTATGAACTCGGATATGGGTTTTACCATAGATTTATCAGAATTTACTTATATCCTGATATCATATTCAATGCGACATCAATAGGACGGAACCAAAACCGAAATATAAAAATAGTAAAAAGCTTTACAGAAAAGGTAATAAAACAAAGAAGGGCGTACGTTAACCAATACGGATTTAACATGTTTGACAATGCTACTGATAAAGATGAAGTTTATATGTACAAGAAGAAGAAGATTGCCATGTTAGATCTTCTTTTGTCTGCTGAGAAGGAAGGACTCATAGACAAAGCAGGAATCCAGGAAGAGGTCGACACTTTTATGTTTGAAGTAAGTATTCAATTACGCCCTGTTCATATCCAAAACAATATCCATACCAGCACTTGTAGACAAGTCGTGATAATGTTGGCGAATATTGTATACACTTGATATATTACAATATGTAAAGAAAACCCTGACTGATCCGTGAAGGTATTGTTAGGTATCGATAACTGATTCTACTAATGCCTACAAAGCCGGGCTAAACTTAAAAAACAATTCTCCCTATTAAAACAAAATATTATTTCGCAAAACGAAGTAGCTTACATCGCTTAATAATATCGTCAAAAATGGTTTTGTCACTTTTCAAAAATGACCAAATTTTGGGGAAGTCGGAATTAATTCGCGGAAAAAAGATTATTTCCAAATTCATATTGTTACTATGATGATTACGTAAAATTACCAATAACTAAGTTATCCTTACGCCTTGACGGGGTTTTATTTACATATTGTATAGGTAAGTCGAGATGGCGACAAACGATCATTTCGGACATTGGCTGTACGCGGACTGTAATCCATACTAATATTATAAATGCGAAAGTAACTCTGTCTGTCTGTCTGTCTGTTACGCTTTCCCGCTTAAACCTCTCAACCGATTTTGATAAATTTGGCACAGACAATATTTAGACTCTGAGAAAGGACATAGGCTACCTTTTATCCCGGTAAAATTTGATGTTCCCGAGGGAAATCTAAAAAGCGCGATATAACCGAACTCCACGCGGGCGAAGCCGCGGGCGGAAAGCTAGTATAATCTATTCACTGTTAATTAATGATAATTTATTGGAACTTTCAGGGACATGACACTACATCATCCGGAATGACCTTCCTCTTTATGTTGCTCGCAAATCATAAGGATGTACAAGTAAGTACCTAATAGAATTTAATAAGCACATTAACTTATCAATGAACACAGCCTTTTATTTATTTTTTTGAAGAAGGTGATTGAGCTGGAGGGAGAATTGAGCAAGTTACGATGGAGTGTCCTAGGATTATGTAAAGTCAAAAGAGAGGGTGAGGACTCGATAATCCTTAAATCCGGTAACTTGCTCTATTTCCGGGAGGGCGACCATCAGTCCCACCGTGGTGTCGGGTTCCTCGTCCACAGGTCCCTTGTGGACAATGTAGTGAAGATCGAGAGTGTCTAGACCAGGGTGGCGCTCCTAATACTTAGAATCACCAAACGGTATTCGCTGTAGGTTATTCAGGTATACGCCCCGACCTCGGCACAGTCAGACGATGAAATAGAGACTATGTATTAGGACATCTCTAAAGCCATCATCATCATCATCATCATCAGCAACCTTTTATAGTCCCACTGCTGGGCACAGGTCTCCTCTCATACAGAGAAGGATTGAGCGTAATCACCATGCTTGCTCAATGCGGATTGGCGATTTCAGACTTATAAAGTCCAGGTTTCCTCAAGATGTTTTCCTTCACCTTCAGTCATTGGTGTCCAAGATATACTTAGAAAGTACATATAACTTTAGAAAAGTTACATTGGTACTTGCCTGACCTGGAATCGAACTCGCACACTCATACTTGAGAGGCTGGTGTCTTAACGACTAGGCCACCATGACTTAAACTTAACCTTTTAACGACTAGGCCACCATGACTTAAACTTAACCTTTTAACAACATACACCACAACCTTTTACAACCTTTTTACATAGCTCTAAAACTCACTACAGCGTTATCATGGGGGACTTTAATGCTAAGCTTGGAAAACGGAGCAGTGTAGAGGTCGGGCTGGGAAATTTTAGAATTGGACGTCGGAACCACATGTTTAAGCTTCATGAAGAAGCAGGGACCCTAATGATGAACTACTTCTTAAAATAGCGTGAACAGCAGAAGTGGAATTGGATCAGTCCCGAAGGGGTCACCAATAACGAGATAGACTTTATCATGGCAACGAAAAGGCACATATTCAATGTCAACAGTCAGAAGCACATTGAATCTAAACATAGTGCTCGAAAGATCTCGCCTGATGAAGTCTACGCTCCGGCCAGCACCCATCCAGATCCATAACTCCGAAGTTTTCCAGCTCGAAGTCCAAAATCGCTTCGAATGCCTAAGTGGCGACGTGGACAAGTTCAATGACGGGTTTGTAGAAGCTGTCCGTACGGTCGGGACCAAGTATTTTATGACTCACCGTACAAATGGAACTAAAAAGCTCTCAGACTACACTCTCGAGCTCATGGAGGACAGACGTGAGTTGGTTTTGCGTTCGTCAAGTGATGCTTACAGATACCGGCAGCTCAATAAGCGGATCTCAAAGTCTCTGAAGCGCAACCTACGTCGGTACACTACCGAACTTATAACGAAAGCTATAGAGCGAAGCAGAGGTTCTGAAGTTTTCGCAAGAGATCTGACTATTGGACATAGCTGGCCAGCTAAGCGGAAAGCCGGACCCAAGCTTTTAAGGGAAGTCGAGAATTTCTATGGACAGCTTTACACTTAGACGACGCAATCCGCAAGATAGACCCGACATTGCACCGAAGATATCCCGGACGTCAGACTGCAAAAGATTCGATTGGCTCTCAAACAGCTTAAAAACATCAACGTCTCTCGTCGTAATCTATTTTTATTTAATTTTTTTCCTTTTTGCTTCTTTTTTCTACTTCATAAATAAATAAACCGAAAGGCGCCCGCTATCGAATGATTGATTCGGGTTCATCGAACAAAACGAACGCGATTATCGCATACTCGCGAGACGATCGCGTTAATTATAATGCGGCTTTATGCATCGTCCTATTATAAGGCGACTGTGTGTTCCTCGCAAAATCGCGATCGGCGGTTCACGGTCGCTCGCACGAATCGTCAAGCAATTAAGTACATAATTGTTTAACATTATTTTGTATTCTTATTTACAGGATAAAATTGTAACTGAACTGAAAGATGTGTTTGGTGATTCAAAACGTTTGGTTCGCATGGATGATCTGCCTAAGATGAAGTACATAGAACGTTGCATCAAGGAATCCCTGCGACTCTTTCCGCCAGTGCATTTCATTAGTCGGAAATTGAACGAAACTACAGTGCTAAGTAAGTGTCTGTTAACCTTTTTTATGAGTTATGTTTGGAGACCGGAATTACGGGGCTTATATACCAAAAGTTTAACAAAATGGCTTATTATACGCTACATGGTGGTATTTTTAGAATTATTTACAAACAAAATCCATAGTGGCATATATATTACGTGTACCGAAGTTCATATCCATATTCTTCTTTCGTCTAATCAAATTTCGGCATTTAAGCGCCGGATTATACAACATTTACATATGTTTCTTTCGTCAAATCATTACTGAGTAAGCATTATGATCAATGATCTCTCCTTCTCTGTATGAGACGACAACTTTGCCCTGTAGATTATTAATAATAATATAGGCCAGCCTTTATTGTTTTATTGTAGGTAAAATGTTTTAATGTGGCATTTTTTCCGTTTTCGTTTGTTATATTAAAAAAAATATATATATATATCAAACGAACATGTAAAATTAATTACTATTTTATTAATATATTGTTTAGGTAAACTAAAAAATATTGGGTACCAAATTTCATCCCAATCCGTTAGTAGTTTTTGCGTAAAAAGGTAACAAACACACCACCAACCTTTCACATTTACAATAATGGCAGGATTATTATTTTCATCCTTCCATCGCTATCAGAAGCAGGGTTGGGCTTGTTGATGTTCTCGGGAGTCGATGGATATAAGAAAAAATAACGTCTTTTATGAATTCATAACTTCTGCTTTTTATTTACCCATTTTCAATACCAAACATTATAAAAGTAAACACTCCGGGTTATACCATTAATAATTTTAATTCAATTCTATCAATGCGAAAACATGCTTTTACAACGAAAACTCAAAATAACAAAAGCCCCGATTCCAATTTCAAACAATCCCCATTGCTTTCATAGACAACAATAAAACCCACTTATAAAATTCCATTCTACAATAGGGCTTTTAAGAGACGAACCTCCACTGCAGTATACCTGACTTGAAGAGTCCAAGAGTACTAATTTAGTACCAACTTTCGGAATCAACAGCTTGACCCGGCCGCGGAACGAGAGCCACAACGCCTTGGCTGAAGTGTTGGTTGAGGCTCTTCGCTATGAGGCCATTAATCGTGTTATTGTGTTTGTGTTTCATATAAACAGTACTTATATTTATTACATGGGTCCAGTTAATTGAGGAAACAAGAGCAATCTTTCTTAACGCTCACAAAAGTGGAGATGTATAAAATAATACCATATTCCTCCTGCTAGTGGAACATGGTCTGTCTACAATTTTGATAAATTAATTAGATTTTTTTCATTTTTAGGTAATTACACAATACCACCCGATACACTGTGTCATATCCCTATTTACGACCTACACCATCGTGAGGACTTGTTTGAAAATCCGGAGGAGTTCAACCCCGACAGGTTCCTGCCAGAAAACTGCGCGAAAAGACATCCTTATGCGTATATTCCCTTCAGTGCTGGGCCCAGAAACTGCATTGGTAGTTTTTTTTTTTCTAATCAGTACCGTAATTGCGTAACACACTGTTATCAATTAGAATAATTTTGCAGCGTATTGTTAATCCATTGCTCCATGGGCTCGAAAAATGTATCTCCTCAACAACTTGAATAACGAAATGAATGTTGTTGAACTGTTAAAATGAAACCCCTTAGTACTGATAGTGTGTTACGAAAATATCACCCTGCTGATTGTTATATTATTTTTTTCTTACATTTAATACACTACTCCGAATTTGTTTCAGTGTCCTTAGTTTTAAAATATTTTTTTCGTCCTGCAATAAAAATGTACAATTATAAATGTAAATTCTTCATTGAAACTTGGTTTCAGAATCCAATATTCGGGTTATTTTTTAAGTCAGTTTTATATTGTTTTAGAGATCTCACTAGGTATACATGAAATCAAGTGAAAATGCCTATATTTTCCAGGTCAGAAGTTCGCGTTGCTAGAAATGAAGATAACAGTAGCAGAAGTGTTGCGTGAATTCGAACTTAAGCCAGTGACGAAACCATCTGATATTCAGATTCCAGCGGATCTCGTGTTAAGGAACAACGGACCAATTCTCGTTAACTTTGTTAAAAGACATTAGTTATTAAAATTTCTACACACTATACTAATCTTAAATAATGTCATAAATTTCGAAAATATTTTTGTTTGATTTATCACGCCCAATCCACAGAACTGTTCATAATTAAGTTTTGCATATACATACATAACGGAGTACCATGCTCATTGGAATTTTTAGAAACTGTGGCGTCAACTTTGTTGACGCCATTGTCTCCACCGCTAGGCTCAGATGTAATAAAATTGAATACCTACAGGTTACAACAAATTTTTGTTTACGTACCCACATTTTTATTCTTTACGCTTAACAGCTATTAATTACAGAAATCTTACTTACAAGATATTCTAGTGAAAAACAACATTTTCACCAAATTCTCGTTGACAATCTGTCTTCACAGCCGCTTGGCATTTCTTTTTTTTTGGTTTGGCACGGTTTGTGCATTTAGCCAATGTCCCGTAATGAATTATTCATGTAAAAAAAAACAGCCGCGTGAACCGTCTTACGAGGGAGGTTTGAGACAAAGTCATGATGTGGCCACTATGCTGCGATATTTCACTTTATGAATTACTAACTTTCCGCCCGCGGCTTCGCCCGCATGGAGTTCGGTTATATCGTGCTTTTTAGATTTCCCTCGGGAACATCAATTTTTTCTGGGATAAAAGGTAGCCTATATCCTTTCCCAGGGTTTTAAGATTGTCTGTGCCAAATTTCATCAAAATCGATTGAGAGGTTTAAGCGGGAAAGCGTAACAAACAGACAGACAGACAGAGTTACTTTCGCATTTATAATATTAGTATGGATGAATTTACTGAATCCACTTTTTACTACATAAATCACGCACTTTTTTTTAATAAACGACACTACAAATGATTTTAAAAGTCCAATGAAAAATGAGCGTGATACTCAGCTTGACTTTCTTTTATGAAAAACGCAATGGCGTCGTTGTTACAAGACGTTATACTCCTTTTATAACAATTTGATGGTAACAGTTATTAGGGATATAAACTATAATTTATTATTTCGTTTTACTATTTCTAACACTCGATTTTAACATTGAATTAATATCATTGCTTTAAACATTTATTTAAAGCATGTCCCATGCTTTTTCATTTAATCAACAATAGGTCAAACAAGTATTTCTATTGAACAAATATGAATGAAAAAAAAAATAAAAAAAATATTAACGCATGTAGCTTATTAATCATGAAATAAATTAACCTTAGATAACTACTTCCTTAAACTACCGTTTGGATAGGCAAATCCCCAATTATGGATTGCTATTAAAGTAACAGAAAATCCTAACGTAGCTTTCTACATTGAAAAGAAACAAACTGACAACAGTCAACAACAAATAAATCTAAACTAATTTATACTTATCCAGTCATATTAACTTTTAATTCTGAACTTAAGGTTTCAGTTAGCCTTGAGCTGACCTATAAAGGGTGTATCTGACATCGACGCACAAACGAGTACCATGGATCCAGTACATGATTCTGAACCCCCAGTGGTGGAATTTTTCGTTGGCTTTTTCATGAAAAAAAAATATATATATGCAATTTTTTTTAATTTAGACCGTTCATAATTGCTATACTTTTATAAACCAATAAGATTTTAAAGTAAAAATTAATTAATTCGCTAATCACACAAAAAAACGCAATGTGAACAAAACTCGAAAAACTTATTAGCTGATTTAATAGAGTTCACATCAGGGATCAATATCATACCTACAAATCCGCACGGCGGCACGATTGCAACGTTCAAAAGCCAAGCAGTCACTTTTTTTTAAACACTGTGAATTCTGTAACCGTTCATTAACGACATAAATGACTATCATAATTTTATTGATGGCATGTGCAATGTGGCATGTGGCTTTTCGCGAAGTTTGCGTTACGATGTCAGATACATCCTGTATTATAATGAACAGCATAAAAATCACAGACCTCGATAGCGGCTTCTAAAAGTCTACTGTTTAAATGCGCTTTGATAAAGACGGATTCTGCCAATGTTGCGGGTTGTTCGAAAGGGATACCGTGGACCTGGCGCACAGGCAATTGAAGGAAAGGGTGTATTTTGTAAAGTCTGACACGCCTTTCCGCAGCGCTTAGAGCGGGAGAGGACATTTGATGATTTCCCATCTGCACAAAAAAAGAATAGATAAGGACTCCTACTATCACGGATGCACCTTATGTCAATGGCATAAGATTCATTATTACGTGACTTGCCTTAAGTAACTTTTAAGCCCTACATCTCGAGACCTAGGCATTGTAGAGGTACCATCTAAAACTACATTGCTAGACCTAAAGTGACCTATCGAACTGTACAGGTTTCATCAATATTGACAACGAAAGGTGTACCTATAATTTTAGGACAACACATAGGTACGAGAATTCTTGCTCAGTCAGTAACACCTAAACAAGCCAAATAAAACTTTTTTTTTATACAAGTCCTTGCCCGCACTAGGCATTACTTTTGTATCGTTGGTGCGTTTACAAAGATTTAAACTCATACTCGTACATAAACAGCCAGACCCAGAACAACTACTTGTAGGTGTTACAAATATTCGTTCCATGCGGGGATCGAACCCGTGACACTCAGTCAAAATCAAAAGTCATTTATTCAAATTAGGCTGAGAGTCAGCACTTTTTGAACGTCAATATTACATAAGACAGTCCCCCAAAACCCTCACCCATCGACACTTCGTAGTGCTTTCGCTGGGAAGAAGAAGTCGCGGAAGAAACTCCCCAGCAGCACAGCTGTCTAAAAAACACATGACTTTATACAATACTATGTATAGTGATGAACATAAGAAAATACAATAACAATGAAATTATTGACCATATGCCAGCTACCACGCCAAAATACCAGCAAAGCAAAACAAACACAACAGGGCCTGTAGCCAATGTAACATCGCTTCATAGCGAAGCGAAATCGAACACCAAACCAACCAATGGCGGGAACGATTAACCACGCGACGCGACAAATGACGTGGTCAATCGTTCCCGCCATTGGTTGGTTTGGTATTCGATTTCGCTTCGCTACGAAGCGATGTTACATTGGCTAGGGCCGCAGTACAGTTAGTAGTCTATCGCTTAGCCACTACACCAACCGCGTCGTCGTGTAGTTTGTTCGCAAGTTGCAGCTATTGCAGTACCTAGTACTGTGGTGCTGTCTCGTTTTGAACGTTGTCTAATGGTTCTATGCATTATAATTTTTAAATATGTAATACAAATTTTCACTATATGGTCTATCATGGTGGATTTCCTAAGCAAAATTATTCCCTTGCGTCGAAGTTTTTGTTTTTATGTAAGCCTAGCTATTAATCCATAATTAATAAATAATATTGTTTGTAGCATAAATCAGTCACCAACATCATCCCAGCGTTAATCCCAGTCGCATCCGAAGCTTTTTCAGCTTTGGAGTCTGGGGTCCGCTTTACATTATACTGTAGCAAAAATCAGTATCTATTAATTTATATAAAATAATAGATACGGGCTAAGTACGTAGATTACGTTCTCAATTTAGAGCTACTGATGTTATTATGTTGTTTTTGGCGAGGAATGACTACTTATCCAGTATCTATTATTTTAGATATAATAATAGATACCGGCTAAGTAGGTAGGTAGATAACATTAATTAATTCAGAGTAAAAGCCAACGAAGTTTATTAAGTAGGTACCTACCAAAGGCGGAACATTGCCTTTCGTATTTATGTTTCACTAGCTTTCCGCCCGCGGCTTAGCCCGCGTGGAATTCGGTATTTTTGTTTTCCCTCGGGAATATCAAATTTTCAGGGATAAAAAGTACCCTATTATTTAATCCGGGCATCTAACTTTACGTCTGCAAAATTTCAAAGCAATCGGTTCAGTAGTTACGGCGTGAAAGCGGAACTAACAAAAAAACATACTCACTTTCCCATTTATAACATTAGTAAGAAAGTAAGGATGGAGATGTGTTTCCATAGTTTGTAAGACAAAATTGTCAAAGAAGAGTGGGTACGCCCATTACTCTGCGGTAAAAACTGAGACATACGAGCTGTAGGACAAAGCCTATAATGTTCCCACTCTTGGCCTCCTCTCGGTGAAAGGAATTGAGCCATAATCTACAATGGTAGTTATCACATGTCTTCGAAACTAAAATAATGATAATTAGTCAAAGAACCAATAAACCAAAAGTATGGTAATGCAGCAATCTCTGAACGCGACATAACATAGTTTCTGGGCCTTTACGTACATAGATAGTTGTCTGACTTGGACACATCATAGCGACGCTTTGTCAAAGAAGCTTAGTAAATTTGCGTTAGCTCTGTACAAACTAACAGTTAACCGCATTACAGCATTTGATGAATTCAATGATTCAGTACCAAAGTACGGAATAATTTTCTAGGGAAACTCCACTGACAAAGATATTACTTGTAAAACTCAGAAGAAATTAAATTAAAGAAAAAATATCAAATTTGATTTCAATAAGTCAGTGATACAGAGTATTTGATAATGCTACTGCAATTTAGGATCGAACCGTTGCGTTTTTGCCGGGAATTTTGATGGCTTTTCAGTTACTCGTAGACCTCGTCTTGTAGATCACTTAAACCAAGAGAAAGATACCTACCTGTATAAGAGAGTGACGTTCTCTCAGTTGTTTTTTTTTAATAAGTATAAACTAGTGCTTGACTGCAATCCCACCTGATGGTGAGCAGCGATGCAATAGTTGATGGTAAAACGCGCTAGTTTATTAAGCCTATTCACTTAAAAATCTTAGTGAGTAGGAAGGAAGACGGCAGTTGAGCGAGGTGATGCAATGTTAAACCCAACAACACGACCAACGATGCTGCGCCAGAGGGAGATTAATCTGGAGACCCTCCACGATCACACTCCCAACACAACAACGCTTGGCGCATCGTACCCGGCACACATCGCAACACAACTGCTCAGACGATGTAGTATTTATATTTTTAAATCACTATATCTAAGTAGTTATAAAGCAAAATATGAAATAGTATATGTACGAAGGTAACCAAATCAAGTAAACGTAAGCATTGATTTGATCAAATGCTGAATTTCATGTTTTGCGCGTAGAGACTATCTAACAAAAATATTTTATGTAGTTTGGGCGGCCTGCTAGGGTCAAGGTTTTCTTACTACGTTTCTTTATAACAAAGATGCGATATCAGTACAAGCTAGGGCACATGACGTAAAACGACAAGTTTAGGTAGACTTTGACCTTTCAAATAGTTAAATATCTTATCAGACTCCTCTTGTATTGTAAAGCCACAGCCACATTACTGTGTAGTGTTGTGTTGTGACTTGGGATTAACCAATCAAAAGAATGAGTTCGGGACTACGTCAAATACAAAAGAGTTATGATTGGCTAGAACTGTGTTACGACACGACATAACACAATAATATGAATCGGATTATTCGGAACTAATAAGCAACGTGACTAAGGGACAAGCGTCTTGTGACAGGGACTGTGCAGAAAAGAAATGATAGACGAAGGGAACAGACGACGATGTGCGCATCTTTCTTAGCGCAAGATGCGTCCGTGGACAGAATGTACGGGGGCTATAACCAAAATCTTCTTGTGTGGTTACTACATATATGAGTCATAGTATGACTCACTACAAAACTTTGATAAATATGTCTATTTTCTGGGGAGCTTCTTCCCAGCAAAAGAACTATGAGTCTAGGACTAACTTGATTTTTCACATTTTATATGCTAAGTATTTTGGATTGTTGATTTGAATATACCTTTATAAGTTCGGTTTAGAGAACTTTATTTCCAAATAAACCAATCGTCAGTTACATGAACACAAAAAAATGATTAATAAAATTATAGTTATTAATGCGGGTAGTAGGAACAAATGAAAAAATATGTACAGATCATATCATTGTCAAAAATTTATTTTTACCACCCGCATATTTTTAATATTCTAAATATTCGTATACCGCTTTTATCGGTGAATGTATCCGAAATTAATCTATAATACCTACAAACCAATAGCCAATAATATATTTACCAAACACGATAATTAATATACTTATTTGCCTTTATCTCTATATTATTCAGTATTGCGGTGAAGCGTGTAGACGTTCACAATATGTTTTGGTACTTATTTGTAACCGCAGGTTTTCTGTGTTTCTTACACATTTTCTTTAACTATAATGAAAGAGCCAGGAAAATTAGAAAAATCCCTGGGCCGGAGGACTCCTTCATTTTCGGAAATGGTCCAGCTTTATTGCGCTCCTCAGGTATTATTAATAATACTTAAATATTATTTATTAAACTTTATGAAAGTGTTTTAGAAAATAAAAAACAAAGCCAGATAACAAACTGCTATGCTTGCTTTGCTTTTTTGAACAGAGATAATATTATGTATTATAAAAAAAAAATCAGTCAATAAACTTTTTCATTTTCTCTTCTTTTCTATAGGAACGATTATTAATATGTTATTTTTTTTAGTCGAGATAATGAGATTGGCTAGAAGCTTAGCTAAAGAAAGTTTTGGAATCTATAGACTGTGGATATATCCATTAGGGGCCGTGAATATTTACAATCCTGATGATATAGAGGTATACAGATATTGCATTTTTTTATATATTTCGAATGGGTTGATATTTGTGAAATTGTTATAATGCATTTTTGTCTTTCTTTATTTTTGCAGACAATTGTATCAGGTATGAAATTCAATGAGAAAAGTCAAATATACAGAGTGTTAAGGCCTTGGCTTAGAGATGGACTTCTTCTGAGCAAGGGTTAGTGCTACATGTAGATTTTTTTTTATATTTATCAGGTTTTTGTTTTAATAAAATATACTCACATTCATAATAATTGTTTGAAGGTTCAAAATGGCAAGAAAGAAGAAAAATTCTGACGCCTACTTTCCATTTCAACATTTTGCGTCAATTTTGTCAAGTTATTGTTGATAATAGTGAACGCTTTGTGGAGAGCCTCAAACAAGTCTCCGGCCGGCCTGTAAACGTAGTACCTATCATCTCAGAATTTACTCTCAGCTCTATATCTGGTAAGTACACATTATTATAACTTACCTACTACGATGTTCTAGCGTCTTGCGAAACTTCTTCATTGTCACTTGAGGTTGAGGACACAAGAAAACACTTAATGTTTTTTTTAATAGTAGGTACTTAACTGTATAAATAAAACATGCATTATTCACTCATCTAAGGCTGAGATATATATAAACCAACTTTGGTTTGACACATGTAAGGAAGAGTTTCTAAAGTTCCGCAGGCAAACGGTTAAATCGGGACCCTAGGCTCCCCCTATTACACAGACAGTTGAAATTTTCATAGATGACTTTTGTCTGCTACTATACCAACATATACTACCTAAACCATTTTTTGTATAGAAATGGTATGTAACCCTTCGTGTGCATATACGACTGGCACTTGGCCGGTTTTTTTACGAACATTGAGACGATATCAAAAAAAAATTCTTCAGCGGAAATTGTCTCATTCTCATTGTGACTTTTCATTTCAGAGACCGCAATGGGCACCAAGTTAAGTGATTATAATAAATCAGAAATAAATGCATACAAAGATGCTATATATCATTTAGGAGAAGTATTCTACCAAAGATTTATAAAAATATTTTATTTCTTTGATTTCTTATTTAACCTAACGCCTCTGAGCAGAAGACAGGACGGTTATCTAAAAATAGTGCATGGTTTCACAAAGAAGGTAATTGCGGAAAGAACAGAATACATAGACAAATATGGAATAAAAATGTCTGAGGCGACTGTAGCGGATGATGATAACTATATGTACAAGAAGAAAAAGACGGCCATGTTGGATTTATTGATAACAGCCAAGAAAGAAGGACTGATCGATGACATTGGTGTTCAAGAAGAGGTGGATACGTTCATGTTCGAAGTACGTGTCATCGACTGATAATATTGTATAGTTTACTAAACATCATAGTTAAATATTAAACATATTTGTTTTGATTCCAGGGACATGACACCACAGCCTCGGGTTTGACGTTTTGCTTTATGCTTCTGGCTCATCACAAGGACGTACAGGTTACTCAATTTTTTAAATAATTTTATTATTTTTATGACTAGTCGGTTCAAAATAGAGATGACAACGATACGAATAAGATTACATAGGAGGACCCATTATGAATCCCTGTGAAAGTCTATAACCAAATATTTATTTTGCAATGGTACTTGAAAGCTTGACAATACCTTATGGGTTACTAGCAGTGTGTTCGCTTGTAATCCATTTAGCTCCAAGGTATTGTCAAGCTTTCGAGTACCATTGCAGAATACGTCGTATAAACAAGAACTACATTAACCAAAAAAAAAAAACTTGTAACTTATTTGTAGAACTGTTACATTACAAAATGAAATCTAACTGAAGTTCTAGCCTAAACCTTTAAGTCGGCATTTGTATTCCGAACTTTATTTATATAACGGCGTGTGACTGGTTAACTTTGAATATTGTGATCTGTTTTTTTTTTTTTTTTTTACGGGGATTTTTCTGTAGAGAATATGTC
The DNA here is from genome assembly GCA_017933935.1 of Sesamia nonagrioides. Taxonomy (NCBI): domain Eukaryota; kingdom Metazoa; phylum Arthropoda; class Insecta; order Lepidoptera; family Noctuidae; genus Sesamia; species Sesamia nonagrioides. The sequence goes on from JADWQK010001782.1 coordinate 220,477, forward strand.
ACCCCGATGATTGTATACAAGTACATAATTATGCTATAACTAACCTACCCGCAACCTTATACCCATAATTATAATTTTAAGAAGTGCTCTAGCCTCATCTGACAATGGCGGGGACAGGATGCTATTGTTGTTTTGCATCAGTTCGTAAATACTCTATTTTTTGAAGTCGATTAATTTGTCGGTATTCGGATTAACTATGTTTTTTTTTTTTTTTTGAGAGTGGGTAACACCTGACTGGAGTGGCGTTTGCCATAGCGAGCGACCGTTAGCACGGGCATTCTGTGCTCAAGCTTCGATTGAGTTTGTTTGTGCTACTCAAACCCAGTGGCTCTTATCTGTTTTAATCTGAGATTATCATTGTAATCCTATAATATTAAATTGATCTAAGTGTCTGTACAGTTGTTAAAATAATAAGAATTCATAAAATTATTTTCTCAAAATACCGCCTACGATGGATGCTCATGGGATGAGAAGACACCTCAACTATCCGGAACTTCGGCCCCCGCTTCCTGACGTTACCCCACATATATTTAGGCAAAGTTCTTAATACGAAAGTGATTTGTTTAGCACCAATCTAAGCCGTTATTTTTATATAAAGAACTACGTTTCTATATATAATAATAATAATAATAATAATAATATAGCCCTTTATTCCGAACATTTACAGTGTTTGTGTTGCTTTTATAAAATGTCCCTCCGTTCGGTGTGTCTTTTGACATAGTCCTCCTCCTCCTCGGTTTTGAGAATTTAAAATTTGTAGTCAGATTTCGCTCGGCCAGGGTTGCCTTTGCCGTTTCTATAACTGCTAGGTTAATAATTCAATAACTATCTAGGTGGTTTGAACCTGGTCTAAACAATTATGGAATAAAAAAGTCCTTGTTTTGAAATAAGGGGATAAAGTTCACATTGTAAGTAATTTGAGTACTTATGTACTTACAATTGTAAGTTTTATTCCTGTTATTAATTAACCACGGGCTTCTCTTGACAGCGTACGACAGATTGCGTACACCAGCGCGTATTAGGTACCTACCTATTATAATATGAAAATTTCACTCAAGCCATCACCGTCTGCTTACACTGAACCAACAATATACCTCCTAATCACATTTCCTCATTGACTATCATATGTAGATATCACTAAAATTAATATTTTTTTACACAGGAAAAGATTTTTGCGGAAATGAAGGAAATCTTCGGTGATTCAAAGCGTTCTATCACTATGGAAGACTTAGGCAAAATGAAATACTTAGAACGCTGCATTAAGGAGTCACTGCGGCTGTACCCTCCGGTGCACTTCATCAGTCGAAGCTTGAATGAAGAGATTACACTGAGTAAGTAAGACAGTATTGACAGCCTCCGTGGCGTAGCGGTAGCGAACGCAGCCGCTGCGCAAGGTAGCGCGGTTTCGATCCCCGCATAGTGCAAATATTTGTATGAGTGAATATGAATATTTGCACTGGTCTGGTCGTGTCTCGGAAAAGCACGTTAAGCCGTTGGTCCCGGTTGCCATATGAACATCTAATGGCAATCGTTACGGGTTGTTGGAGCCCTCAAAAGTCTAACAATTGGTCTAACTACAATGCTTTGATATCGCCTTCGGGTTGTAAAGGTCAGACGGCAGTCGCTTCATGGAAAATATCGAAGTTTAGACTCGAATAAGTAGTTAGACTGGTAAAGCGGACCCCAGATCCAAAACTGAAAAAGCTTCGGATGCGACTGGGTTTAACGCTGAGATGATGATGGAAGTAAGACAGTATTGAGTGAAGAATTCCTTAATACCTAAGTAAATATCATATTAGTAAACGTGGATATCCTCTACGAACCATTGCCAAGTGTTCTTGTGTGCTTATTGCGGGCGATCAGCAGGAGCAGCATTAGGTGTTCTGCTGTTTATGCCTACCTACTATATCTCATATAATATATCTAATCGGATAACCTGTCAAGATATATCGTAAAATTACGATTAATTAACCAAGTAATCTCTTGCCAAGCATGTTATTTTTGGCACTAGTAGTCACTAAAAGAGATAAGTTACTATATCCGGCGACCCTGGTTACTTATCTTCTTTGGCGACCTTTATTAAACAAATATTATTCATTTTATTCTTTTATTACATACAAGTCACATCTTCATAATATGGTCTGAAAAAACTTTTAATAATAGACTATAAAACAGTAGCCCCGTTATCGGCAAAGGAGCTACGCAAATGATGGTTAGGGCTCCTGAGGGAGTTTCTACATTAAAGTATATGTGCCAAGTCAATAAATGGGTATTACTTTTTGGATTATGCCCTTTATCCAGTTGGCTAATGACAGCCTGCTAAGATGTTGGTTCAAGTTCATTAGCTATTGTGTACGTGTTTGGGCGTCACGATTATCAACACTATAACTGCTGTGTATCCACAACCCACATGTCGACAACCTCACGAAGTCTAAGGTCATGATAATTAATTTACTTATCTTTCATGACGTACTCGTCAGTCGGACCGATTTATCAACAATAATTGTTCGATGCTCTATGTATTCTATCACCATGTCAAACAATAGTCTCGCGGTCTCGCCAATGATTTTAAATGAAAGGATCCCAATGCAATGTTATATTCCCATATTTGAAAACAGGGTCGGCGCATATTTATAAAATTGTATTTCCGGTTCTACAAGACTGTATACAATATGTAAAGAAAACCCTGTCCGATCCGTGAAGGTATTGTTAGATATCGATAACTGATTCTACAAATGCCTACAAAGCCGGGCTAAAGTTTAAAAAAAAATCCCCCTAAAATAAATATTATTTTGCATAAGGAGGCAATTTAAGAGGGGACTCTAGTGGCATTCTCTCCATATAAACGTATTCCGTTGTTTTCTTTGTGGATAATGCTTTTAGAGCATTTTTTTATACTGATTTACACTTTGATTATACACTCCCCTATTATTTGACTTTTTCGAAACCTTAATTATTAAAAGAAATATGATGTTTCAGAATCCCGAAAAATAACCCATTTTTACCGCGATGTTTAGACGACTATTACACAAACGTGATAAGGTTTTGACAAAAAAGAAAATAATAGGGGCATAGGTATTTTCATCCTCTATATTTTGATATAGAAATATTTGAGATCTGTCGTGTTTTGAAAAAGAAAACAGCGGAATTAGAAACATCTTTTGGTCAACGTTTTTGTGGGTAAAATCAGCCTGAGTTGCAACTGTCCCTTTTGCACTTGACGGGGAAAGGTTGAGAGCGGAGCGACGGCAATAGTTTCTTCAAATATCTATTTCTTAAATTCCTCGGCACTAGAGTCCACTCTTAATACATGTGCGGTAGGCAACACATGCGCGGGCGAAGGGGCGCAGGGCACGCGGCACGCTGCCGCATCGCTCATAATAATACCGTCGAAAATGGTGTTGTCACTTTTTTATAAAATTTCAAATTTTTTGGGAAGTTGGAATTAATTCGCGGAAAAATATATTATCTAAAAATTTTTAGTATTGTTACTGTATGTATGTTGCTGTGTGTGTTGTATTACATAAAATTTCACATTTTATTTGGTCATGTGTTTACCTAACCTTTATTATCCTTATGGGTCGGACGGGGTTTTCTTTACATATTGTATAAAGTGCTATTTTTATGTGGATAATCCTGGTTACAAAGTTGTGCCTATGCAAGTAGTGTCCTTTAGCCCACTGAGAACACCCAGAAATAATATCTCGGATTAATTTCGCCATAATCTTGCCTGAATATAAATTTTATACATAATCGTAAAGACATTTTTGGCTGAGCACCGAATCATGTGTCATATCTCCCTTCGGTAATTATTATCTAATATTGTGTACAAAAATATGTTTTGCGCCAGTTCTCTCTATCTAAAGGAGAGGAGGCCTTTCTCCATTGAGACCACATCTGGTATACTTACTTACGCGGTCGACTTCTACGAAGTATTCCCTGCGACTGCCTGTCTCGCGTATGAACAGAATTTTAGCATTTAAGAAGACACAACTTTTGCATTTCCACGGGTCAGTCTTGTGGCATCACTGATGTCCGTGGGTAATGCGTGAGATTTTTTTATTATTTCAAGCTTTTTGTTACCGTAGGACAGACTTAAATTATTCCATCCCGGCTAGTACGTTTTGTAACATCCATATCTACAATCTGCATCACCACCCTAATTGTGTCATACTGAAGGCCAGACTTCTCATTTATCAATAATTACTTACTTTATTTTCTAGACAGCCTCCGTGGCGTAGCGGTAGCGGACGGAGCCGCTGCGCAAGGTGGCGCGGGTTCGATCCCCGCACAGTGCAAGTATTTGTATGCATGAATATGAATATTTGTACTGGTCTGGTCGTGCCTCGGAAAGCACGTTAAGCCGTTGGTCCCGGTTGTTATACGAACATCTAGTGGCAGTCGTTACGGGTTGTTGGAGCCCTCAAAAGTCCTACAATTGCTCTAACTGCAATGCTTCGATGTCGCCTTCGGGTTGTGAAGGTCAGACGGCAGTCGCTTCATGGAAAATGTCGAAGTTTAGCCATATCAGCAGTTGGACTGGTAAAGCGAACCCCAGACTCCAAAGCTGAAAAGGCTTCGGATGCGACTGGGATTAACACTGGGATGATGATGACTTACTTTATTTTCTAGGTAATTACTCAATCCCGGCAGGGACCTTTTGCCACATCAATATCTACGATCTGCATCACAACCCTGACGTCTTCAAGAACCCCGAGGAGTTTGATCCCGACAGGTTCCTGCCTGAAAACAGTGCAGGAAGACATCCTTATGCGTACATACCGTTCAGTGCTGGGCCTAGGAACTGCATAGGTAAATGATAAATCCATTGAAAGCAAGCCCATATACCCCTTTTTAAATCAAAACTATTATACAAAGAAAGACAATAGATTCAAATAAACGAACTATAAAAAGTCGCTCAGAAAATCTTCCTTACACAGGTCAAAAATTCGCCATGATGGAGATGAAGGTAGTCGTAGCGGAGGTGTTGAGGGAGTTCACGCTGGAGCCAGTCACTCATCCCGAAGACATTCGGATTATCGCCGATGTTGTGCTGAGACATGAAGGGCCTGTCGAAGTTACTTTTGTGAAAAGACAAGTCTAACGTTATTATTATGTAGAATATGTATAAGATTATGAAAAAAATACGAATGTATTGTATATTTGGAGCGAAGGTGAAGCTGTGTATTGTCTTTTTTTAAAAGTAATTTTAGCAAGACACCTGAAAGATATGTTTTAGGTGTTGTCTTTGTCTGAATGCACGTGCCAGCATTACACAAAAACTACCGGACAAAGCTTTTCTTTTTTTTTGTTGTTCAAATTTTTCATAGATTTGGTTTATAAACGATTCAAAAGTCAAAAATGTATGGTTAAACGATTAACAATCAACTCAGCTGTGCGCGCGGCCCTGTGTGGGTATAACTTGTACATACACAATGACGTGTGTGCGTGACAAGAGGTACAGTCGGGTACAAATACAGTTATTAACAGTTATTTCGTAATTTAATATGTATTTATTGAACTTTATTCTGAATCGCTACGAAAAATGAAATGATGTCGAAAATCGAATGATGAATGAATCCGAAAATTCTCTCTCTCACCAAGATTAATTATGAATGCTGACTCCATGTCAAAATGTCTCTAGTGTTCTTTTTCTTTCTTTTGTACATGTCGAAAAGTATTACCCGACTTCCTTTCATCAATTTAACTTAAACGTTTATTTATGAGTTTCATTATATCCGTCACATTTTGTTCGACATTGAATACCTACTGATATACTACCAATATATTTTTTGAACTTCCCCATACATTTTCTAGTTTCTATGAGGTTTAAGAGGAACTCTTATGTCAACGTGATTCTTTTCCTTCAGCCAATATATTAGTAACTAGCTGTGCCCCGCGGTTTCACCCGCGTAAGCTTCGAACCGAAAGAGCTCAGCTGTTATAAAATAAGCGCCTGTTAAAATACTGGGGGCAATATGTACGCCCGCGTTTGCTCCCGTATCCGCAACATTTTTTGTTCCTGCTCTGCTCCCATTGGTCATAGTGGGATGTTTTATAGCCTATGTACTTTCTCAGGATCTAGACTATCTGTGTACCAAATTTCATTACAATCGGTTCAGTAGTTTTGGCGTGAAAGCCGGACAGACAGACAGACAGAGATACTTTCGCATTTATAATATTAGTATGGATTGTTCTATCTGATACCCCCACTGCCATTGCTGTTGCTTTTCCGTACGCTATTTAAATGTTCACTTAATTTCGATACACTGCAACTCACTTCCTAGTTCCAATATATCTCTCGCATGTATTTTCAGAAATTCGTATACTTTAACAATGGCTTCTCGAGTCTACAATAATAAACATAAACGTCAACAAGGATATATTTTTTCGTGTGTAGAATCATAATAAATATTAATTACATCTAAATTTAAAATTAAGTAAAAAGTAGGAAAAGCGATAGTAACTCATCTTTCTCGGACGACGACTGCCAAAAACGTAGTGATTACTTGCTCAGCGAACTGCCGCGTCACTGCCACACGAATGAAAGTTGTATACATATACTATGTATGTATTTACAAGCCCACGCACACATAGGGCCAGGCGCCCAACTGAGTTGAACTACCTGTAAACATTACTGATCTTTAGGTAGCGTTTATGAATAAAGGAGCATAAATCTGGAATAATTTGCTATTTATGAAGAGCAATATGGAAATTTATTAGTTTTCCTTTAAGTAAGTACTTTACCTAGTTTAACTGACGATAAAACAAGTACTGATTCTCAGCCTAAATTGAATAAATGACTTGATTTTGATGTTGATTTTAATAGATTTAGATACCGTAACTGGATAGTCCCAAAGGCAGGCTTAAAGTCACTTAAAGGGCAATGGAGAGGGCTATGCTTGGGGTTTCACTGCGCGATCGAATCAGAAATGAAGAGATCCGCAGAAGAACGAGAGTAACCGACATAGCCCGAAGAATTGCAACACTAAAGTGGAACTTTGGGTGAGGCCTATGTCCAGCAGTGGACGTCTTTCGGTTGAAATGATGATGATGATGATGAGATACCGTAAATCGTAAAAAGATGAGCTTTAGATTTGGCTCATCTTTCAAAGAGTAGGCTTAAAAAACTACCTTCCTACCTACCTTCACCAAGTCATCGTTCCACCTTGTTAGGGGATCCTAGGAAAATTATTATCTAGAATATTTTATTATGTGTAAATCTGTTTGTCGGAGATCGTCGGTATAATTTTAATGGAGGTTGCTCATTTTTGATTTACGTAGTAGTGAGCCAAATGGTTGTGACGTTATTTTGTGATGGCGGCACATGGATAGAGTCGTTTTGGAAAGTGGAGACTGTCGAACGGTCACTTCGTATTGATACGCGGACCAATAGGCCTAGTATGAGTTTTCATTACAAGACTCGATCGCTGATATCGAGCGCGTTTGACTCATTGATTGGCCAGCTTCAAGCTTGTAAGAACTCTCAACCAATCAGTAGGCCTAGTATGAGTTTTCATTACGAGACTCGATCGTCGATATCGAGCGCGTTTGGCGCTCTTATTGGAGAGTTCTTACAACCTTGAAGCGGGCCAACCGATGAGTCAAACGCGCTCTATATCGACGATCGAGTCTCGTAATGAAAACTCATACAAGTCATACAGAGCGCCAAACGCGCTCGATATCGACTATCGAGTCTCGTAATGAAAACTCATACTAGGTATACTGGGCACTTCTCCGGTGCGAAAGTGTCGATTTGCTTATTCAAATTTATTGTTATTGTCAAGATTGGAGGGTATATTTATAAAACTCCACCTACGAAATGGAGCCCGTACCACCACACCAAGATGTTGGCGACCCTACTGGTCCGCCGTCGCTGACTGCGACATGTTTTAATATTTAAAATTACATAAGCTTCAGTCTCAAAGCATTAAATATGTGCGAGATAAATGGATAATAAATCAATATCAACAAACGATTTTGATATCCTTTTTTAACCGATTTAAAAAAAAGGTTCTTATTTAGACTGTATATTCAACCGGCTTCCAAAAAAACCTTACAAGTCGATGGCTGTTTTGTATTTTTTGCCCATTGACACCCGAAATTAGTTATTTTTGACTTTGTAGTGTTTATTTCGAAGTACGTTGTTTTTTTCTTTATTGTAAATAGTTTGGTAGAGCAACGGTGGCCTAGTGATATCGGCCGCGACTTACAAGTTGAACATCGTCGGTTCAAAACCCGTCAGGAGCTTTAGGTAAATGATTTCATCACCACTGGTCTCAAAACCGTATAGAAAAACATCGTACGAGGACGCCCCAGAGGCGGAGAAATGTCCTAGAGGCAAAACTTAGAAGACATGTGACATCTACCAACTCGCAATGGGCCCGCGTGGTAGATTACGGCTCACTCCCTCGCACTGAGAGGAGGCCTGTGTCCCAGGAACGGAAACATTATAGGCTGATTATGTTATGTTTTTATAACTATTGCTATGTAAATACTTTTTGTCAGCGACCAGTAAATACATACACATATCTTATCCGATAGCATATTTAGTTATCATATAAAAACAAATAATTAACAAAACAATCCCTTCTTGTGAAAACAAGAAGGAATTATTTTGTTAATTATTTGTTTACCGTATCCGTACTATTTTTGGCATAGCGCCAGAGACAGTTCATAGAGTTAACAACAGTTTTACTTAACTTCTAGTGTTAGTAGGTTACAGACAGAAATTTACAATATAATTAAAATACAGCGTGGAGCTGCTTCCACCTCAGCCACCTCGGGCAATCCCAACATTCCCAACGACCTGCGAACATACTGAAAATATTTTTGTAATTTGCCCCAAGGAGTTCGACCTAGGTAGGTTCCTGAGGAGAACGTGGGAAGGCATCCTTATGCGTATACTATGCCCTTGAATGATGGGCAAAATGGAAATCTTGGCATCAATAACTGTGTTGAAAGAAACGTACAGACGACAGCACATCTGCTACAATCTGTCAGATTTATTTATTACATTTTCAACTTTTAGTCATCATCATCATCATCAGCCTCTACTCGTCCACTGCTGGACATAGGCCTTTTCCATGGCATGCCAATAAGCTCGATCCTGAGCAGTTCTCCGCCAGCCACCTTTGCCAGTCAACTTTTAGTATAAAGCATTAAGGCTTAAGGTTGATTGGGAAGTTTTGACTGTTTCGGATAGGTTGACCTACTGTCGTCCATACATAGCCTCCCGAGATTTCCAATTCAGGACTGAAATATGTTCTAATATGTTCTTATATTATACAATGGACGCTACCAATCTTCCGTGATCATAGTTGTAAACACGGAATTGAAGACAAAAAATCTCTAAAAAAACTTTTTTACAAAAAAACAACCGACTTCCAAAAACCACTACAAAGTGAAAAATAACTAATTTCGGAAGTCGGTGTCTTTGTTTTGTATATTCGTTTTTTGACACCGACTTCCGAAATTAGTTATTTTTCACTTTGTAGTGGTTTTTGGAAGTCGGTTGTTTTTTTGTAAAAAAGTTTTTATTTTACACTTTTTAGTTGTTAAAAGTACTATGTATTCAGCTGCATCCGTTCAGACTGGAAGCTGACGCAAATATAGTTGGGAAACGACGTAATTTTGTTTACTTTAATTTTTACCCGTAAGTATTCCCTCAACTGCCTATGGTCTTCATCATCAAATTTACTGCAGACCATTATTTTACCCCAATGGGTGCAAAGGTCTCATCAATATAAATGAATGAAGTCCAACCACAAAGTAGCTACCGTAAACCGTTGAGGAGTTCCCGGAACTGGCCTTTGTCTTCATCATCAGGCCTTTTATGACAGTCACAACCCATCTAGGTGCATTCACAGCAGCTACCTTGTGTTTGGGCTCGATTAATTTGTATTGATAAGAACTTTATTATCAATACAAATTAATCGAGCCCAAACACAAGGTAGCTGCTGTGAATTGTTGAGGAGTTCCTTCGACTGTCTCCCGGCTCCATCATCAGATCTACTCCAGACCTTTATTGAATTGTAGTGCTTTAGAATACTTAATGAAAATGCTAAGAAATGCACTAGTCGCCCCTGCAACTTTTGAAAGTTCCCCTTGTTTTCTCTGGTATTCCCCCATCAAACCCTGATATCCTTATCATGGGACCACCTTGGGAACGTCTTCTTTCCAACAGAAAAAGAATTATCAAAATCGGTTCATAAACGACGAAGTTATGCGCGACAAACATAAAAAAAAAAAAAAAAAAGCATATATACGGTCGAATTGAGTAACCTCCTCCTTTTTGAAGTCGGTTAAAAAATGGAGCATATAATTCAGTAATTCAATATAAATTGGATCAGTCAAAAATTCGCTATGATCGAGATGAAGATAGCCATGGTGAAAGTGTCGAGGGAATTCGTGCTTGCCAGTCTACATCCCTAAGGTCCGTATTACAGAACGTTACTCAAGTACAGTTTAAACTCCAATCACTTGATCATTGCTTAAGTATAGAATCAGTGCTTGAGCATAGTTCTTATTCCAGAACGGTAATCAATCTATACTCAGCAAATCGAGACTCAATTCGAGCCTCAAGCAGAGATGTGTTTTGTCTATGCATCAGTCTGTTTTCGTTTACGATTTATTTAATTTACATAATAAGAAATATATAATTGTACCATAAGAACCCAAAAATTAATAAAAGGAACGTTGTTTTGTTAACCCTGAATAGTAAAATCCCACATTTATTGAAGTTAAACCTATTAGAAATCTTTTTTTGTATTATTTCATTCCAATGTTTTAACTGTCGTTCGTGCCCAAGAATATAACAATAAGGGTGTGGGTCGTGATCGTGACTTTGACAGTTTTATGTAATCAACTTTCGATAAAAGTGTAAACAATTTTTAGAAACTTGATAAATAATTTTAAGTTTGTTTCTCTGTATTTGCTATGTACTCGTCATCATCATCACGCTAAAGTTGTCGCTGCTGGATATAGGCCTCTCTTGTTGCACGCCATCCAATTCGAATTCCATGATATACAATGTATTCTACAGGATCAAACAGTGTATGTATATTACAATATATGAATCGCAGTAACTCTAATGGAAACGGAGAAGACAGAAAAAGGACCCCTAAAGGAGCAATGAATATGAAAACAATAAGCTCCTTAATTGGAGTAAAAAAGGAAAGGTATTTATCTCTGAATATATACCTCTACTTACTAATTTAATTAAACTAACCAAATGAATGTTGAAAACAGTAGCCAATACAAGATATACAATATGTACATTAATTCCCATAATGCTTGTTAACATTAATTTCATATTTTAGAAATGTATGTATGTTCTTGTCTATTTTATATTACTTATTTCTGCCGTTGCAATTCGGTTATAGTGTATTTTATTAACTATATGGTATTTGTTTGTTTACAGGTCCAAGTTGGAATGCTCATATGAACGTTACCCATCACCTACCATTTAACCTGATGCAAGGACGGGGAGTATGGTGACGGAGGAGCTCAAGCTACATGTGTAAAGATGTGGAATGGGAGTGGCATGAGATATAATTGGAAAACTTAAAATAAAGAATTTATAACAAATATGTAGCGTTATTACACATCACAATAAATCATTTCTACAAAATGACTCTTGTTATTTGTGTGACTGCCATAATATGGCTTTTCCTTCATTCTGGGCCTTGGAGCTGCCGTCCTAAGTTTTCCCATGGGATAACACATTAATAAGCACTATTTGTCATGAACTTATTCTCTTCAAACCTCCTGAGCCTCCTGTTTGAGCATCCCTTATTAATCCTATATCCAATTAATAGATCTTTTCATTCACAAGATAAGATTGAATAAAATGCATTTTAAGAACCCAAATAATTAGGATATAGCGGTTGTGTGTTGATCCAGAACAGCACAATCACACATTTATATGAAGAAAAGTGTGCTCACACAGCCTGTTACTATAAATACAATTTACTATTTAGGCATAACTCAATCAAAAATTTAATAACATAATTTTCACCACATCTTCAAACTAAGTTTAATCTACTAAAATTATCGTTAAATAAATTATCATAATGGTCTATTTCTTCAAATACATCCATTTTGATTCAAATATTAATAAGAAAAACAATATTTGAATTCTACAATGCAGCTAGAAATAGATAGAACAAAAATCAAAAATGACATGACAATGCCAATATAATGAGGTAATCTATGCTCAAGCGTGGTCCCGACCACACTTGAGTGATGATCAATGCTTAAGTATGATTCAATAAAGTCCAACTCAGCTGATCTATGATCAACGAATCTATGCTTGAGGGTCGTTCTAAAATCAAAACTCGACTCAAATCTAGTTTTAAGTAGAGATCAATGCTTGAGTAACTTTCTGTAATACGGACCTAAGACATTCAGTTTATCACCGATCTCGCCCCGGAAAAACGTTTAGATTACTTTCATAAATGAAACAATGAATTTTGTATTAATAAAACGGACCTTAACTTGACTGATTGACAAGGCTATTCCAACTTACTTAAGGTGATTAGTAACGACGATGACCTTGCTCATCTGGGCGGGGCTAGGCAGAAAACCCCCGCGCACCCCGCATCATATTTACGTGCACATTTCTTACTCGCTTGCTTCGAGCGCGGACGTCTCGCGAGTCGCGACAAACGTAGAATGCCATACCATGTCTAAAAAGTATATATAGATCGCGCCAAACATCTAGTCCGCTCTGAAGTTGTTTCGCGCAATTGTATTGCAGGTGTATTTATACATACATATATATATATAGTGTGCGTATTTACACATATATTTAAATATATATATATATATATATGTATAAATATATATATTTAAATAGTATGCACAAATGCACGAAGCAACTTCAGAGCGGACTAGAAGTTTGGCGCGATCTATACTATTCTGTCTAAAAAGTACCTAATATAGAATTACGTGGTATCTCAATTCATGCTCCTAAGGTGAAACATACCTATTAGGTATTTTAAATATAATAAATGTAAACTTTTATTATGTTGTTTTCAATACTGCGTTGCAGGGATTCATTTAAAAAAGGGAAAACAAATATTAATCTATAAAAATGATTAATGCAAAATGGGAACCGGTTTATTCTTTTATTTAAAGTTATCATTTAACATTTTTGGTATAAATCCCATTGATACTTACCAGGGACATAAAAAAAAATAACGGGAACTCCATCATCTAAATACCACTCTTACAGATCAGACTAAAATAGGTGGATATTATTGTTTAAAAATTTTGTTGACCTAGTTAATGAACACGTAATAAGTTCAATACTCTTAGTATTGAACTTATAGAATGAAAAACAAAATGTTTTGGTTTACTAAAGTCAATCAAGTTTCATGAATTAAATTACAAGTATCAATTATATAAAGGGTGTATCTGACATCGACGCACAAACGAGTACCATGGATCCAGTACATTATTCTGAACCCCCAGTGGTGCAACTTTTCGTCAGCTTTTTCATGATTTAAAAAAAATAAATGTAGTTTTTTTTTCACTTCAGACCATTCACAATTGCTATACTTTTATAACCCAATAAGATTTTAAAGTCAAAATTAAATTATTCGCTAATTACATAAAAAAGCGCAATGAAAACAAAACCCGAAAAACGATCTTATCAGCTGATTTAATAGAGTTCACATCAGGGATCAACGTCATACCTACAAACTCGCACAGCGGCACGCTTGCAACGTTCAAAAGCCGAGCCGACACTTTTTTTTAAACACTGTGTATTCTGTAACCGTTCATTAACGACATAAATAACTATCATAATTATATTAGAGGCATGTGGTCTAGCCTTTTCGCAAGTTTGCGTGACGATGTCAGATACACCCTGTATTATTTTTTTAGGGAAGGAAAAAAATTGTTTTGGACTTAGCAAAAATTTGACGATTTGTTTTTTTTTTTTATATGTTCTAAATTTTTAGTGGCGGAATGAAGAGTGTGTGGCCTTAGAAAGTTAGAAATAACTTTGACCCTTTTCACTTTTTCACTGCGACGCACCGTTTTCGAGATATGGCGTCGGGGCGTCTGTCTCGAATCTTGCGGGCATCGGGGCGGCGGCGGCGGCGGCACGGGATCCGAGCGGGCATCGAAGACCCGTTCTTGAAACTAGCGGGTAGATCGCGCGTCACTATAACCGCGTAGTGTTGTGTTCTCGATTGTGTCGACGATATAGGTATTTGTTTTTATTCACGAAAGAAATTTCTGAACAATGGCGGCAACATCTTTTTGATTCAAATTTATTCCTAACTCTCGATCACCGCTTGCTGCCCGCAAGATTCGAGCGCGAGAAGTACACCGCTCGCTACCCGCCACCGCCCCGCTGTTTTCGAGAACCGGTCCGTTTGATTTTACGCATGATCCTGCCGCTCACTCGCCGCCGCCGCCGCCGCCCCGCTGCCCGCGAGATTCGAGACAGCAGCCTTAGGGGGATCGTAAAAAAGTCCAAAACAATTTTTTGACCCTTGAAAACGGATGACGACAAATTAAATCAAATCAAAGCATTTATTTCAAATAAACCAGTTACAGGCACTTTTAAATTGTCAGAAGGTCGGTCAGTTAGTAAGGTGAAGCTAGTCGCCCATTCCAAAGAGTAGGTACCTATGGAGAAGAACGGGCAAGAAACTCCATGGACACTCTTTTAAATTGTCAAGCTATTGATACAAATATTTGATTACATCATTCGTTTTGAAATCAACTGTGTGAGAACGATGCATAAATATATTGTACGCTAAGAGCGTCCATTATGGAAAACACACAAAAATCAATTCAGAAATTAAAATACGCCGTGGCAGCTAAGAGATGACCAGTCCCCTCTGACGGCGTCCGTTCACGAACATGACGTATGGATTAGCATCATTCAGCTCAACCATATTGAAGGGAAACTAATGACCCACACACACACACGCGCCACCACCAGCGAGACATTTGAGTGAGCATGACATACTCTCAACAGCCAGAGCACAATCAAGTCAATAAAAAAGACTAACCCAACAAATAGATGCTTTACAGCAAGTACATTGTGCTCACACGTGTGCCATGCAATTATACAATACTAAGAAATTGAATCTACACAATGCAAAGATAGTTTTGTCCAAGGTAGTGTTCCCGAATACTAAGTTTAGCTCCTGTGTAACTGTACCAGAGCCGAACACCCCTGTCAGTGATGCAATTCCGTACAATATGCTTGGCTACATAGTGTGTAATACAATGGGATATAGCTAACGGACGATGTACAAAGGTTGATGACGACAGGACCCGAACACACGAATGAATGATGACGATGGATCAGGACGGGCCCTGGCGACGACAGGTTTACGTTATAGTTTTGTGTGGTGTGTGTGTGTATTAAAAATTCTACATCCTACTAATATTAAAAAGGCGAGAGTTTGTGAGTTTGTGTGTGTGTGGATGTTTGTTACTCTTTCACGTAAAAACTACTGGGCCTGTAGCCAATGTAACATCGCTTCATAGCGAAGCGAAATCGAACACCAAATCAGCCAATGGCGGGAACGATTGACCACACGACGCGACAAATCACGTGGCCAATCGTTCCCGCCATTGGTTGGTTTGGTATTCGATTTCGCTTCGCTACGAAGCGATGTTACATTGGCTAGGGCCGCTGAACAGATTACGATGAAATTTGATAAGTAGGTAGCTGAAGACTCACCCCACACATAGGGTAGGTAGGGTAGCCTACGTAGGTGTAGGATTGGTGTAGGGTAGGTATAGGATAGGTGCAGGGTGGGTGGAGGGTTGGTGTAGGATTTATTACTGGGCAGAACGATGTCTGCGTCGTCAGCTAGTAAGACATAAGCAAATTACAATGACAATGGTTTTGCTTCAGTAAGATAATGGTTTTGCTTATGTCTTATTATCCACGCTTTCGTAAATGATGTCCTAACGTATACTGCAGGGGGGTGATGTTAATTAAACCATGATTCTGAGTAGATATCAAGTGAAATTTTCATTGGGGACGAAAAAATAAGTGAAGTCAAACAAAACTGCACAAGTTATTTTTGGATAGTTTTTGGTTTAATTCATAATACTGTACATTTAGGATAAGAAATGTAATTAGGTACTTTATGGCACGATGTAACAAAAGCAAGCAGCTGCGTAAAAAATGTAAGTGAAAATGAAAAACAAAAAAAGAATTTTCATTTTCAGTCTTTTGATTTATTACTAAACACTACAATTGTCTTAAAAATTAGAAAAGTCTATTACTTCTTCCATTATGTTTTCTTTGTTGCTATGATCTTCTAAAGCTTGTATAAAATTATTTTCTCCCGGATTCTCAAAAGAAATCATTTCTTCAACTGGTTCTAGTCTGATTTCTTTAGTCGCACTTTGTTCTTGAATGTCATCTTTGTCTTCATTTTCTTTATTATCTTCAAATAGTTTCCTTTTTAATCCTTTTCTTTGTTTCTCTTCCATCGCTTGTTGAATATATAACGGATCTCTTATTGGCATTTTACGTGGATATCTGGGGTCTACCAACTCCGGTAATAGACATTCCATATAAAATTGTATTAATTTTGGTTCTATTTCACGCCAAAAGTTATCATCTCTTTCGATCCATTCTGTTTGAAGTTTCCTATCGTCACCGCACCAAATCGCAAATAAACATTTTTGTTTATTTACTATATGAAGTTGCCCTTGGATTTGAATGTACCAAGAGTGCATTTTATTCAAAATTAATTCATTTTTTGAATTTAATTTATAAATTGGAAGCTTTTTACTTTTGACAACTTCGATAATATCTTTATCGTAGACAGTTAGCGGACACTTAATTTCAACTATAGTGTCAGTATCAATAATCCCGTCTGGGGTTGCCCCCAAGAAACTGTATTTTTCGTCAATGAAAAGTCCACACGGCTTTATCTCAACATTTTCTTGTATTTCTAGTTGCTTTATAGCTTTTTTCTCATTTTCTGTCCCGTGTTTTATTGATTTTATATGCGCTATCGAATCTTTATATAGTACATCTTTTACTAGATTCTGACAGCTAACATTATTGCGCCTTTTTACTACTTTCCCAAAATTTGAAGCCGTCAATATATTTCTCCTCAATTCTAACCATTCACTGCATTTGCTTTGGAGAACTGTGTCTTTTTCTATCGACTCTCTTTGCTCTTTTGTTTTTTCCAAATCTTTAAGGAACGTTTGCTTTTGCTTCTCAAACATTTCAAGTGGCATATCTGGCTTCTCGCAGTCTGGTCCATAATGCGAGTCCGAACCCTTGAAACATAGTTGTCTGCTTTTTTTTCTTATAATTTTTCGCATCCTAGTCATGTGGATCATACGTCTTTTCTCTAGTTTTGCCAGACTGCCACGTGGACTGCGACCTGTTATAAGTTTGTATACTGACGATATGACTTTGTGCGTATTAAAGGAGACAACAGCCGCGTGGCACCTGTTCTGGTACGAACCCCGTTTACTAAAATTAACCCTTTTGCCCCCCACTAACTTGGCAATAATACTGTTTAAATTCTCGACAGTATTACTATCCACGTCATGAATTAGGCTGGGGGCGTGTGATGCCAAATTGGACATCAAACTACAGATTTTGGACCAGATTGAATTAGTGAAGAAGCCTTTCTCTGGAGGTTGTACCTCTCGTGTTTTGTTTTTGTCCATGTCACAAAAGAACGGTCTACATCTGCTGTGATCGTCAAACGTGTGCAGATGTGCCAATAGTAAATCATTATATAATAACTCTATATTGCACCGTTGTTCGGATTCTGAATCTGATTTATAATTTTTTATAATGTTTCGAATAGTTTTTCGCAAAGTCATTATTTTCTTCTGTGTGATTAATTTCCTATATATCAGCAAGTATTTTGTATCGGTCTGAAGTGCTGCAAATTTGTTGCACAGGTTCCTGAGAAGGTGATTCCTACATTCAATTTTTTCTATTGTCACATGAGGGTATGGTCTGCTTTGCAATAATTTAGAATAAGTACTAGAATCACCATCAGACACCATTCTCTTATAAATTAAATTGTGCATTTTGATGGAGCATTTAAAACCTTCATGTAGAATTTCAGATTCCATTGCAGTCGAAGACCCGTTATAATTTTTGTAACATTTATGCTCTTTGGGGTCTTGATTTTTTTTCTCGGCTTGAGCACAAATTGAGCAATATTTATTTTTTACTCCTAAAAAGAGAACCTTTCCTGTTCTCTTGCCAATAATTGCAGCAGCACCTGTGTAACAAAACATTATGCTTATGATTTGTATTCTGATTTTCATACAAATTAAATCGCTTTTCTTGAATTAGTTAACAGAACATCCCGCAAAAATTGTATAATAATAGGTACAACATTGAAAAAATATTTAAAAAATAATGAAAAATGTTTTTAGGCGTCTACAGCAATTTTAAATTTTACATTTTTCTATAGAGGCGACCAAAAAAAAAAAAAATTTTATCGTAAATATTTCTGTTAACTAATTCAAGAAAAACGATTTAAAGCTCCACCCTAAATTGTAGGTAGCCTTATATCGACCCTACTTACCTGATAGAGCTGAATAATTTTTTTTGTAAGTCCGCTTACTCCAGCACCCATCTACTATCACGTCACATATAGGTACACCATCTTTATCCACGCGTCCTTCAGCTAGCGATATCCTGCGTTCTTGCTCGGCGGCTTCATTCATAGAATCAACAGAAATCTTTTCCCATAGATTTGACAATTTGTAATGTTCTTTTTTGTAAGTTTTTCCTGTCATTAGCGGTAAGTCTAAAGCCGCGCACAGTTCTTGCAGTTGGGAATATCCACAGCCAATTGCAATTGTTCCTGCGACTGCACAGGTATTGATATTTATTTCAGTAGATTCACTTTCTATATGAAATGTTAAATTACACATTCGACACTTCAATCTAAATACGGAATGCAGTCCAACTTTGACTTCTCCAACAATATCGATGCAATTCAAACCACAATCCATGTTGCCGTGTTTGGATATTGTTTATAATTTAGAAAAAAAATTATCAATATCGATTATACGGCGTCCTTCAATTTGAATGCTTGGGTCTTCTTGACATTCCGGGGCTTTTTCAACCTTAAAAATATTTCAAGATTATTAATTCATTTTCACGTAAACAAAATTATCAAAGTTTAAGTATATCAAATCATTAAATAAATATCCCTAAATCTGTCTATGTAATTTTTATATTTAATTATTATTTTACCTGAAACGGAATGTCATTATTTTCTTCTACAACGTCGTCAAATGTGCTTTGGTCAGTAACGCAATGCTGGCCTTCAACCGAAATGCTTGGAGCTTGGATGGTTTTAACCTGCAACAGATTTATTATTTGACATTTTAATTTTCTAGTATCTTACTTGCTTTTTTTCTATTAAAAAGCTTATTTCTGAAAAAGTACCTGCATATGAGGTTCTTTACGGTTTGTAGATGTTTTCGTATTATTTGACATATTTATTATGCATCGCCCTTCAATTGGACCGCTTGGTTCTTCTTGAGATTCAACCTAAAACAAATTTTTAATAGTATACTATGTATTTTGATAGAACATGACAATGTGATCTATAAATTTTAATGATTGTAATGGTCTAACTAAATGGTTATTGATACAGGTGCCACCAAATTTATCTTTTCAGTAGATAAAAAAGGAACTACACCTTGTCGCCTTGTATTTGACATATCATTGGAGTCATTGCATTAATTAAAACGTGACTCTAGCGGCTACTGAACAAATAAGTTGGTTGCACTGTATTTTATATAAATGTACCTGCATCCGATGTTCTTCTTTAATTTCTGCTGATGTTGTCGGATTAACTAACATCTTCTTAGACTTACTGAAACAGATTTGTGGAATATTAATTTAAAATTGCAATCAAAATTTTTCAAATATCTCATAAAGTATTTTTCGTCTTAAAAATATTAAGTCTCAAAAAAAAATGTTAGAGTGAAGCCTTTGGAGCACTACGGGACAAAAGACAATTTTTGGGATATTCGCAAAATTTTAATTGTATCGTGTAGAGGATTTAAAAAAAAAAAATCATCTCCCATCGTATTACACGACTTTAAAAAATCTCGGACTTAAATTTTTTTTCAGATATTTTAAATTTTTTTATTGTGGAATAAATAGGGGATGGGCTAAGTCCTAACTTTGACCCCTAGCACTTTTCCGCGGCGGTACACTGATTTCGAGATATAGCATCGTGGGGTGTCATATAGGGGGCCGGCCCCCCACGTCGGTGGCCGTTTCTCGAAAACGGTACATCGCAGCGAAAACGTGCTAGGGGTTAAAAGTTATTTCATAGGCCATACCCTATTCATGCCGCCAAAAAATTGGAGAAATATCACAAAAAAAAATATAAAAATTTTGACAGCCCCGGCTCGGTGCCCTGAATAGCACGCCATTCGGTTTTTCTATACGTCGCAACCCAAAACTTTCTAGGAGAAATTATTTAGGTTGACGTCCTCAACAAAGGGGGCCCACGATGTGGAGGGTCGGACCCCCCCGAGATTCATTCAAGTCCCAGATTTTTCAAAGGCCTGTAACTCGAAGGGGGCTGGTTTTAAAAAAAAAATACCCGAATAAAAAGTTAACCTCTTGACGCCCTCTACACGACAAAATATTTCTTTTTTCGAAAATTAAAAATAAAATCGTCGAAGATTTATCAAGCCTCAAAAAAAAAATTGTTCCCAAAATCTTTTTTATTCGTTTTCTTTACGTTTCATAGAAGGAGCGTATACCTGAAGCGTATACGCCGACTCCAACAACCCGCCTTGAAATCGACCCTCTGACCGGTTGCGTAAGAGTGATTTGTTTGACAGCTTCATGCGCCAAGTTAGAATAATCATGTTAGGCCGCTGCCACGAATCTTGTGGGCAGCGGGGCGGCGACGGCGGCGGCGGCGGCGAGTGAGCGGCAGGATCTTACATATGCGTAGAATCAAACGGACCGGTTCTCGAAAACAGCGGCGCGGCAGCGGCGCGGCAGCGGCGCGGCAGCGGGGCGGTGGCAGGTAGCGAGCGGTGTTCTTCTCGCACTCGAATCTTGCGGGCAGCGAGCGGTCATCGAGCGTTAGGAATAAATTTGAATCAAAAAGATGTTGCCGCCATTGTTCAGACATTGCTTTCGCGAATAAAAACAAATATCTCGACGACACAATCGTGAACACAACACTATGCGGCTATAGTGACGCGCGATCTATCCGCTAGTTTCGAGAACGGGTCTTCGATGCCCGAAGATTCGAGGCAGCCGCCTTCTAAGTAATACCTACTTGGGTTGCTAATGTGGATTGTCGTATAATATATAATATATCCCTTCTTTACACAGATGTAATCTTCACTCCCACGGGAAAACTAAGCGGGTGAGACTACAGGCAAAAATATAGGTACAGTCAACGGCACATCTAGTTATACACCCGCAGTACGATAACAGCTCTTATGCCCCTGACATAAGAGGGATACAAAATCCAAACTGTAGTAACTAGATATGCTGTTGACTGTACATAAGTAATTATAGTAAAGAATAATTTCAATAATATAACTTACAGCGTAGAATTCATTTGTAATGCCTTGCAAAGGTAATTTTTTCTTTTTTTACTATGTCGTCCCATATTTACACTAAAACTATTTAGGTACACAACAAAAAACTGATGATATTTTTATATAAAACGTCACATAAAATCGCATAAAGCGTCCAAGCGCAGTAATAAATACTAAGGGCTAATATTTACACTCACTCACTCACAGAAGTCAAAACTATTTACACTGATCAGAATATCAAAATAAAACGTCATATAAAATCACGTAAAGCGTCCAAGTGCCGCAATAAATGCAAAATCCAATAATTATACACAAAATCACTAAAAATACTTCGTTGTACTCGAAGTCTGTATCCAAGGGTGCGCGGAGCAAAAAGTGACACAGTCTCCTCTCACGAGCGCTGGCGCGCGACTGGGCGGCCACCCGCGCCCGCGTCCCGCATAGAGCCGCTCTCAACTTGGTAACTCTCAGAAGACTCATTTTTAATACTTTTATTATTAAATATTTCATCAATTTTAAAATAAAACTACAATTGTGTAGTTCTCACACTTACGCGTTACTGCGAGTAAAAATATTTAAAAAAGTCTAAGCGCTTTAAGAGAAATATCGATTTTAAAGGTTAAAAACGTCGTGTAGAAATAATTTTTTTTTTGACGTAAATGTAGGCCGTATAGAAAATAATAAACACTAAATATGTTGTGCTTGAATCTATGATCATAATGTATTTTTTTCAACACTTTTGATTAAGGCATTCTGGAGGAATAAACTTTGAAAAGTGAGCGTTTTTGGCTGCTCGCGGGTATCTATCGCCTTAAAGCTACGCACGTAGCATCGCGTAGCAGTGGTAGTGATAGCACTGCTACGGAGCTAAACTAAGTACAATAATATAATTATACATCCTAGTTTAGTTAGTAGTAGTTTGTTAGTTTTTTAAATAAAAGCAAATGCAATAAACGATTTGATTTGATTATAAATCCTTTTGAATTAAATTACGTTGCCAAATCCCTTAACAGAATAAATGCTTTTTCATGGAACTGGTTTATATGTTATCTACTAAGGTTGCTATCTACGAGTATGATATAAAAGCTGATGAATTTCCTTTTGCTTATTTTAATGCATATTTTGAAGTACCGGTCAGATTTCAAATTTTACTAATGAAAAATGTTCAAGGACAACCGATGCTATTTTCGGCTTCTTGCAAGAATAACGCACGGCAATTGATTTTATTATCTACTAGCTTTCCGCCCGCGGCTTCGCCCGCGTGGATTTCGGTTATATCGCGCTTTTTAGATTTCCCTCGGGAACATCAAATTTTTCCGGGATAAAAGGTAGCCTATGTTCTTTCTCAGGGTCTAAAGATTGTCTGTGCCAAATTTCATCAAAATCGGTTGAGAGGTTTAAGCGGGAAAGCGTTACAGACAGACAGACAGACAGAGTTACTTTCCGAGGGAAATCTTAAAAAGCGCGATATAACCGAACTTCACGCGGGCGAAGCCGCGGGCGGAAAGCTAGTATTATAAATGCGAAAGTAACTCTGTCTATCTGTCTGTTACGCTTTCCCGCTTAAACCTTTGAACCGATTTTGATGAAATTAGGCACAGACAATCTTTAGACTCTGAGAAAGATCATAGGCTACCTTTTATCCCGGAAAAATTTGATATTCCGAGAGAAATCTAAAAAGCGCAATATAACCGAACTCTACGCGGGCGAAGCCGCGGGAAAGCTAGTATACCTACAATATTTTTAGGGTGAAAATATGAAGTTGAATTTAATTTAAATTCAATGCTCAAAATAAAGTTTTTCGAAATCATAATAAATTTTAAAAGAAATTGTCCAAATACTAGAAAATTCGTTAGGCGCGGACAAACCTTATCTCTTAGGGGTATGAAAAGTAAATAGTAGCCCATTCACATACCTACTGAATATGTAATAAATACGTCATATTTAAAGAAGACTGAACTTGAAATCGGGGCTTGTCTTGGGTAGCTTCATTTGCTGGCGATACATAGAATTAATACATAGAGTTGCTCAATGCATTTCAAATGCCTATTGATACAATGGGAAGATGCTCTTAAATAAAAACATAAAACTGCCTCATAGTTGGGCAATAATAATTAATTATTATCATCTCAGCGTTGATCCCAGTCGCATCCGTAGCTTTTCAGCTTTGGAGTCTGGGGTCAGCTTAACCAGTCTAACTGCTAATTTTGGCTAAACTTCAATATTTTCCATGAATCGACTGCCGTCTGAACTCCACAACCCGAAGGCGATATCTAAGCATTGCAGTTAGACCAATTGTTAGACTTTTGAGAGCTCCAACAACCCGTAGCGACTGCCACTAGATGTTCGTATGGCAACCGGGACCAACGGCTTAACGTGCTTTCCGAGGCACGACCAGCCCCCTAATCGGCGAACAGATTTTTGTTCAATGATTGCGACTAGTTGGCATCAGTTGGGATCGTCGGACCGCCCATTGGTCCGACCAAACGATCCCAACTTGTCGCAATTGTTTGACAAAAATGTGGCAGACCAGTGCAAATACTCATATTCATGCATACAAATATTTGCACTGTGCGGGGATCGAACCCGCGCCTCCTTGCCCAACGGCCGCGTTCGCTACCGCTACGCCACAGAGGCTGTCTATTCCGCGTTGAGCAATAATAATATAAATCAATAACACGAATAGGTACTGATATAATCAATAGAAATTCTTACTGACATGAATTACTTACTGACTTAGTGACATGAAAGTCATTCAAATAAAAGCTGTGTCAAAATAAACCACCTGTCGCAATTATTTAAAGACCTAATTGTTTTTGTCTGTATATACAATGCAGCAGTGTTATTTAAAACGAAAACCTATAGGTACCTACGTATTGTTGCCGTAAATACGTAGGTATAGCTGCATTATTATTTTAAGCTATGGCCAGACACGTAACCATTCAAACAACAAGCTTACTAGGAACTCCATGTATATTCTGCTTGTGTAAGTTTTTTCATATTTTCCATCGTCATGATCTACCTAGTACTTTGAAATATATTCTTTTTCGTTCTTCACAAAATGCTTTATTGTATCCGTTGACTCTGATAAACATTTAACGGGAACGGCACTGGACTCATTATAAATCATAATCCTCGCAATATTCAGAGGTACGAAAAGTGAATAAGCAGTTAATGTATTGAGAAAATTATAAAAAAAAATAAACAATATGATTTAACACCAAATGTATATTAGATATATGTACCTAATACCAAATGACATGATAGTCGTGGTAGCCTAGTGGTTAAAACACCAGAGGCACCAGCCTCTCAAGTATGAGTGTGCGGATTCGATTCCGGGTCAAGCAAGAACCAATGTAACTTTTCTGAAGTTATATGTACCTACTTTCTATGTATATCTTGGACACCAATGACTGAAGGCGAAGGAAAACATCTTGAGGAAACCTGCACTTTAAGTCTGAAATCGCCAACCCGCATTGAGCAAGCGTGTTGATTACGCTCAATCCTTCTCTGTATGAGAAGAGACCTGTGCCCAGCAGTGGGACGATAAAAGGTTGATGATGAATACCAAATGAGACATTCGAAAGATAGCAATTCCTACTTTGTAATTGTTACGGTTTATAGTGTAAACTAAATATAATGCGACAAGTTGCCATCTATTACTAATTTGGCAATCCCAGATGTAGTATATTTATAAACGGCAGACCGAAGGAGGATGGCTCAGTGCGTCGCGAGCGGAATTGTCGGCCATTTCTCACAATATTCGCCTCAGTTCGCGCGTCTCCCTGCGCGTGCACATCTCCCGCAATTGTTTCGCAACTCTGGTATGCGGTACTTGAATAACAGTGGCTTTGAGGAATTCGTGATGGAATATGATAACGGTTTTGAGGTGATTACTCTTATTTTTTTTTTACATTTCACCCTTCTATTCAAATACCAAATTGTCGTCTTCATTAATCACAAAATTGTTTGTGTTTATGCACTGAGTATGGTTGTATATTAAAACTAGACTAACGTTGTAAATAGAAAAAAACCCCAAACGCATATAATCGAAATGCTAGTACTGCACTCATCACAAACTAAGTACATTAAATGTAAGAATAGTGAAAGTTGAACTAAAAAAATAAAAAAAAAAAGCTCAAAATATTGTACCAATGGGAATATGAATTCATGAATACAGCCTATCGATTCTGAATAAATTTTACCGTGAAAAGTTGAGTTAAGTGAGCTGTAATATTGTTAATCAATAGCATTAGTTGGAATGACAGCTCACTCCACGTTCATTTCACCTGAGTTTTTACGGTGAAATTGTTACAGCAATGCCTCAGCATTGAAAATTGGTAATCATCACACCGTAGGTACCTACTATTTTAAAAATGAGACAGACAAATATTATCTAGGCTTTACTGATGTTTGTCTACTGATTATATGGATTATCAACTTGAATATATTAAGTGATTGAAATAATTAAGTGATATTTTATTTCGATATCAGAAACATGAACTTATTATTTAGGTACATACTTTGGAAATGTAGGAATAATGTTTGGGATGTAGGGTAGATTATAATAAAATTGTGTTCCAATTTTGGTTATGAGAATCTATGAGTACCTACGTGTTATGGTTTGTAGTAAACCTTTATTAGGTACCTACATATATAAAATTCTCATAGTTCACCGAAACGGCTTGATCATTTTGTTTTTTTTTATATATGTTCTGAAAATAATAATAATAATAATAATAATAATAATAATAATAATCATTTATTTCAGGTAAGATACCCATAGTTTCACAAAAGTAAATATAAACACACAGCAGACATGAAACACAAAGTAATAAAATAAAATTATACTAAAGAAATTTCATTAAATATAACTACACAATAACTTATAGTTGACATCGCATCAGATGGTAGAAAATGTCAAGAATTATGATATGTCAGATCGAATCATTAAAAAACAAAATGTAAAATTTAAAAATGAAATAAAATGCCAAAAAATAAAATAAAATAAAATGTCAAAATTAAAAATAAAATAAAATGTCAAATTTAAACTAGGAATACAATATATAAGCCTTTGTCCAGTGCTCCATAAAAATGCAGTCTGAGTCCAACCTCTCAGCAATGAGCTGCAGGTAACTGTTGGAGCTACCGCGTACCCGACGCATCAGGGACGCAGATCTTTTGCGCATTATCGCCGCGAATCCGTCCACACGTGCGTCAGCAAACATTCCTGATGCGCTACAGTAGCGCGGCAGTCCCATCAGCACCCTGAACGAGTTGTTATACAGGATTCGCAGGGTATCCCAAGACTTTTTCGTATGTTTGACCCAAAGGCTGCATGTATAAAATGACTGGCAATAACTTTTAAAAAGCGTCGTTTTCACCTGCCTAGTGCAACGCGCAAACCTACGGGCCAGCATGTTTGCTCTGATGGATAATACCCTGCGTTCCCTTTCCATATCTTGGTCATCCGCAAGAGACTCGGTGACCCAGTGGCCCAGATACTTGAAGCAGGCTACTCGCTTTAACTCGCTGTCGTTCAGGAAAATCGGTGGAATGGTGTTATAAGTTTTAGTGCCTGATTTGAATACCATGAATTCGCTTTTGCTTGCATTGTATCTGAGCCCGTGGGCCACCGCATATCTCTCACAGATCCCAATCAGTTTCCTGAGTGCATTAATCGATGGGCTCAGCAGCACCATATCGTCGGCATAGCTGATGTTATTGACAACAACACCGTCAATAGAGCAGCCAACCCGAGCGCCGCTGAAATAGGTCGTAAACTAGAGATTGACATTGTTTTTTTTAATTTATTGCCGATTCAGTTAGTGTTCCAAACATAATTATAATAAAATTTAAATGCCGTTTATTAGTATGTTAGCTTGAGAACGGTGGGAATGATTTGGCTATCGTTTGATTGTGTTCAAAATGTCCATAGGTTGTTATGGCAAGAAAGATTGATAATCCTGATTTTTTTTTTAGTTTTAAATGTATTGTGTTCTTATCAGAATAGTTAGATAGGAATAATCGACCTCATCTAGCTTAATTTTTATTATATTTTATATGCGACGAGTCATTCCACGTCATTAACGGTATGTAGGTATATAGGTAGTAAGTAGGTACCTGCCTATTACTTCTTTCTTAAAACATCTCGCCTTATTTAGAAGGACTAGCAAGAAGTCAAAGTAATATTCGTTACGACTGAACCCTTTACCGTTTACCGAGCAATAATCAAAACCTCGGATCTCTAGAAGATATATGTATTTAAGGAAAAAAAAATAGTTTAATTTCCAAAAACATAATAAGATCCATACGAACAGACACACAAAAGACCACTCCCAAGCGCAGATTACAACTTCACCCGACAGAACTATGTCCGCCACAGCATGCCGAATATAAGGACGATCCACTCTATTGGCGATTATCGCGAGGACTGAGTTAAAGCTGACCCGACCTCTGCGCGCCAGAAATGCGCACCGCTTGCGCATTGTGTCGCAAAAGCACACAGTGCGCGCCTCCGCGAATAAGCCCGAAGCACTGCAGTAGCGGAACAGCCTCAACACCACCTTAAACGCGTAACTGAACAGAGGTTGCACGCGTAGAAGGATGTAAGGTCTAAAGTGGAATACTTGCATCGCTTTAAGCGAAAGGGGAGCCATCGTGCATCTGTGAGCCGGATTCACTGGAAACGATTCCACATATTCTGACGGAATGTCCTGTCTTCGGAATGAAGCGACGGGAGCTGGCAATTAAGATAGAAACTGAAATAAGCCAAAACAACACTAGAGAAATATTTGCAAACAAAAAACATAGACAAATTTTATTAGACTACTGCATAGATATAGCGACCAAAGTAATAAAACAAAACAAGGAAACTTAAAATATGCTTTTAATATATAAATTTATATATAAACAAGCATATAAAAAATATGCTGATCTTTAAAATAGTAAAATAAATTTTAAACTTAATATAAATATTAAAATGAAATAAATCAAACAAGTAAAAATAAAACAATAGTATTAACCCAAATACAAATCAGTAAAGTCAAAAAGAAATTAGAACGCAAATAAAACACACCACACGAAAGGAATACAGGAAAGGTCTCTGACTACATCAGGGGGACACTTAGAAAGGCAGGAGTGGGTTTTAGCGGGTGCCCAGACTGGTTCACTAGTGAGGCAGTCTGGGCGTCCATGAGGATTTCCCACTCCTGCCATAAAAAAAAGGTCTAAAGAGTGTTACTTTTACGAGTACCTCCCTCGAACAACGCACAAACCTACGCGCTATCATATTTCCTCTGACTGCAACGCCCTCTACTCCCGCTCGATATGCTCATCGTCTTCTAGGTTAGCGGTACCTATATGAACAAAGTATTTTACATACCCCATAATGCATGGCTTAATGCATTATTTATACACACAGGGAAACACTATACAGAAGACTAACTCCAAATTCCCATACCCTGTATTATATTTCAACCCATGACTCAAGGCATACTCTTCACAGGTGCCCATCAGTTTCCTAAGACCGCAGACCGTTACGTTCAATAGCATCAAGTTGTCTACATAGCTTAAATTATTGACGCATGCTCCATCCACATAGTAACCAATATGCTGGCTGCCAAGCACAACCATCAGGACGGTCACCTAAAGGTTGAAAAGCTCAGGTGAGGTCAACCCCTCTCTCTCACCCTACACTTCAACGGATATGTCGATAATGTCGTAACCTGTAATGTTCACACATTACCCCCACCCGTCTGACGGAATTGATCCGGTCATAACTTCACGCTCGATTCGATAGTCGAACTTAAAACTACTAGTGCGCAGAGACGGTGCAAGTCCATTATTCACTAGCATTTTGTTTCCATAAATTGCATAGCAGCATCATATACCTATTTACCTACCTAAATGCGCATGCTACAAGAACGCTACGAACAGCTACGAATTTTCCAGAACTTTTATCATTAGGTTATCACTAGGGTTGTAACGGAGGCTTGTTAGCGGAGGCGGAGGCGACGAGTCTCACCTCCGCGGATGCGGAGGTTAACGGAGGCGGAGGCGGAGGTGAAAGTACATATAGAAAAAAATTAAATTTATGGTTAATTGTTATTTAAAACAAAATTTTTATTTTAAATACGTACATTAATAGTAGTATACTTGGTAAAAAAAAAATATTACCTTCTTGCTAAGAAAATTAAGGAGAAACAAATTGTGTTTGCCGCATTCCCGCCTCGCATTAGTTGATTCTTGACCATTTCGCGCTCAAACGCGGCCGGACGGTTGTCGAGCGTCGCAGCTTGTGCGTTATTTATTTTATAAATACGTAAATAAACCTCCGTTATAACTCCGCAAAAATTGTGCGGAGACGGAGGCGGAAGCGAAGATACGATTTCTTGCGAAACTTCCGCAGTAACGGAAGCGGAGGCGAAGCTCCGTTACAACCCTAGTTATCACTAACCAGAAGTCTTGCGTAGCTATTCCCAACGATCCGACAGGCTATCATATAGAAAATGATATATGTATTTCGATAATAGCAGACAGAAGAATAGCGGTATCGTCTATTTGATTTAGGGTGCACTTTTCAATCGACAGGTTATTCTTTAAATAAAATAGAGCAAAACTGTCAAAATAAAAAAAGGAAACAAAATGATTCCTCCTATAAAATAATCATCTAGCGTTGAAAAATTAAACCTTTGATACACTGAATTTCTTTTCGGTTTTTAGACATGTGACTAGCGTTTAGAGGACCCCTTTAATCTTACGATAACATTCAATTTGGTATTTGATACGACATCGAACGTACCTATTTTATTGTGAGTTTGTTATGCCACTATCGTATTGATCGATTGACTCGTCGCTGTAGAGTTGTAAGCCGATTACTTATTAGATGGTTGTCGCGTACCTACATTTGAACAATCTATTTCAAGATATAATAGGAATACGAACATTTTATATTACGTCTAGATATCAAAACAAATACGGTTTCTAATTTAAATAGCAGCTTACTTTTTTTTATCAATTATCTTCGTGATAGTTCAATTAATTCGCAAGTAAGTATTTAAATCCGCTGAAATCATAGTTGTTTTTATCATAATTTTATTCGATAACTTTATTAACCATTACCACCTTTCAAGTACCTTAATTAATTTATTGAGCCGTTTGTTGATGTTTTAACGTAATCTTTTGTGAATCCTAAAAGATTTATTTACATTTAACATAATTATGGGTTATCCCTACTACGTAGCTCTTTGTAAATAAAATGTTATGATATAACGTCATTCAGGTGCTACTATCGCCACGAATTATTTAAGTTAACGTAACGCGTGAGCGTTCGTGTAAACACTGAATGTAAACAATTAGATAGACGAGGTGCGCTGGGCGGGGAACCGTCAGTTGGCGCCTGCGCCTCGGAAGCGGATATAAGCACGCCGTCGCGGCTGAACCGCTACCGGCCGCCGTAGAGTACGTCCGAGTTGGGACTTTGCAAGTCTTGTCACTCAGCTCGCCGAAATGAGCACCCGACAGCTGTGCCGGCTCGCGACAGCACACCCTCTCGCCAAACCCAAGCACTCGATATGCACCTGCTATCGCCACTATAGTCAAGTGAGACCAAACTATGTTATAGCAAATCGTGAAGTGAGTGTCTTTTACTTGTGTTGTATTTCCGCGTTGACAGAGGGAAGCTTCGTGTCTGTCTCTGTTTGTGGAACTATGCGATAAAGTAACCAAAAGTAACTCTGCTAAAATTATTATTTTGTTTCTTTCAGAAATGGCGCAATTCAGCACCTCACTTCTATTCAGTCCAGTCTTTGGACCTAAGGTATGCATGCAATACTTATTATTCATAATCAATGCAGAAACAATGTCATAACACACACGTTTATTGGAAATAAATTGCTGGTAATAACCCACATCGACTCCTATTGATCTATATTAAACGGACCGGCGCCGGTCGTCCAATTCAACCCTGACATTTGAAACTGGAAAACACTTCTACATAGTAGATACTTACAGTCTGTGTCTATAGCGCCTGCTACGGATAAATAATTAACTTTTCCACAATCATGTGTTCAGTTATACAAAATTGTGTCAGACGAAACCTGACTTGTGACCTTTGATAATGCAGTACTATACAGAAAATCAATAGGCATGAAATTCCTTTTGATAAATCTGCAAAAGATTTAACTGATTTCTCATTTTATCATGTCTGGTGATGACGTAACTTTACACACTACATTTTCAGCAAGGTCATGTAACATTGATAAGGTATTCACATTTGTATTTGTTCACTTTCCATGGCAGCAGCAAAATCAGAGAGTACTCGTTCGTGCATAACATCGACCCTGTAGCGTGAGTACATCAGGCATCTGCCTCTCTTCGAGTGTGTTGCATGGACAGTATGAGTTTGTAGTACCTAAAAGCTACTAGTTCCCAATCTTGATCTTGGCTATTTTTGTGGCAATTATCAATATTTTTTTGAACACATTTTTTTCTCTTGCTTTCTAGACCGTTTTATTGGATTTTTTTATTTGGTTTTGCTTCTTAGTTTGATAACGCTTTAATGTTGATAATGGGCATCCAAGGAAATAGAATCCGTAGAGTGCAACATGTTGTTAGGATACTTTGAGGTTCAGCGAATTACCCAACTCTTATTTAAGCAGACACTGAAATCTGCCAAATTACTGTGTAAATTGCGCTCTTTTGGCAAATAGACATAGAGATAAACCTATATCTAGACAGATATTGTGGGTTTTTCTCAACGTTTCGTTAATCTATTCTTCTGAACGTTTATAGCATTTGTTCTGGCTATCAAACTAGCGATGCTTGCGTCGTAGTAGTTACCAAATGTTTGCAGCAGTTGCTTATTTTTCTTCCCATTCTCTTGTCTAAATATAACCACGTCAGGTGACATGGTAAACAGCTTTGTCACGGAGTTTGGTGTGCTCGTCGGAGACACACCCGCGGACCTACGTAATCACGTTTCTGATATTAATAGTTTGCGACGCTTGACGTCACACGGGGGCGTTGGTGTTACTTACCAGTAACACAATATTTGTTCAATATGTTATAGGTAATTACTCTATTAGAAGTGTCGCGCTAATGTCATACTCGCGAACAAACGTGTCTATAACAGCGCCACATACATCATTTATTTTACAAGCTTTGACAATAATTGATCGTTTCATAAATCATCGGATCTACCAAATTGTAGCGTGTAGTAAATGAATGTTAAAATACACCATTCCAGTCCTACTACCAGTTAACAACAAATAGGTATGAGTAGTGTGATGCTCATATACTCGTAGTGATGCCTCACTTAGGTATACCTAGTCAGTGACTAAAGTCAAATCTTATCAGACACCTTTTTTTTTTTAGAAAAAATCATTAACCTTATACTAATTAGCTACCTACTTACTAGCCTGAGTTTAGTCTATACTGTCTTAGTTACACAAAGTGGTATAAAATGAAATCGTTGATGTTCTGCAGGGTTCGCGAAGGACCGCACAAGAATTCCGATGATGTCCTTTTTGATATGTTCAAAAATGAAGACACAGGCCTACTACCCGTTGGAAAGTTTCTGGCCGTAAGTTTTTTCATACGTGTTTTGTGTTTTAAACGATTGCTTTATGTTCGCGGAACGAATATTATATCTGTGGTTCTCTACTTCCAGGCCTTGAGGACCACCGGAATTAGGAAGAATGATTCTCGTGTAAAAGAAGTGATGCACAATTTATACAAAGTTCACAAAGAATCCAATTTCGAAGGCGGTTCACCAGAAACACTGAAACTAGACAGGAAGACTTTCAAAGAAGTTATTGCACCCAACATCGTTCTGATAACGAGGGCGTTCCGCAGTCAATTTGTGATTCCAGACTTTCAAGACTTTATCAAAGACGTAGAAGAAATGTACTGGGCTGCTAAAAGTAACTCAGATGGTAAAGTGGCCAGCTACATACCACAGCTCGCTAAGGCTAGCTCAGACAACTGGGGAGTGAGCATTTGTACAATTGATGGTCAGCGATTTTCTATCGGTAAGACTCAATAACGTAACCATGTTATTTGATTGCTTATGTGCGACTGACATAGTATGGTAACAATGTTCTCCTTTTTGCAGGTGACGTGACGGTCCCATTTACTCTGCAGTCGTGCAGCAAACCTCTGACATACGCAATGGCACTTGACACCTTGGGGCCTGACGTGGTACACAAATATGTTGGCACGGAGCCCAGCGGCCGCAACTTCAATGAACTCGTTCTAGACTATAACAGTACGTAATAACAACGCCTACAACAGTGATACCATTTGTATTTGACGCACCAAACGTGCGTAGACAATTAATAATAACATTTGTCAACGTTACTCTCAGCGAATCGTAAATAATATTTCGTCGAAACTTATTTTTACAGTGAAGCCGCACAACCCTATGATCAATGCAGGAGCAATATTAGTATGCTCATTACTGAAGACCTTGGACAAGCCCGAAATGACACTTGCTGAAAAGTTTGATTATGTCATGTCATTCTTCAGCCGGCTCGCTGGCAACGAAGGACTGGGCTTCAATAATGCAGTGTTTTTATCTGAACGCGAAGCCGCCGACAGAAACTATGCACTTGGCTTCTACATGAGAGAACATAAATGTTACCCAGAAAAAACGAATTTTCGCGAATGTATGGATTTCTATTTCCAGGTATGAATTTCCTCTCATGTTTATGAATGTAATAGCTTCGCCCGCCTGGATGTCTGAAATTATTCCACGGGAATACGCTTCAGACCCAGTCTTCAAAGTTAGTTTTGGAAAATAAATAAATAAAATAATAATTTATTCAGAAAAGGTTCAAGTCTACATATAAAGGAAAGCAATAAGATCGGTCATATAAAACTATGTGAGACCTTTTCACTGCCATATTTATAGCACAGTCTAAAAATCATACAGTCGTCCAACGAAGACGTCTAGACAGAGCAATCGTGCGGGGTGTGAGGAGCGAGACGCGGGTAAGCGGCACCCGAGCTGCGAACAAAACTATGTTCGTAGCTCGGTATATATATCATTAAGGGCTAACGCGTGTTTGTTTTATAATTTGATATGAGTGTCAATTTTGAGTATAATTGGGGTGGTTGTTAAGAAAAAGCCATCCTTTTTGACATCCAAAATGGCGGACGTCATTTTTTTATAATTTGATATAAGTGTCAATTTTGAGTATAATTGGGGTACTTGTTACGAAAAAGCCACCCTTTTTGAAATCCAAGATGGCGGACGCCAATTTAAATATATATTAATTATGATATGGGTGTTAATTCTAAGGTGGATTGGGGTGCTGGTTACGAAAATGCCATCTAAATAACTTAAATCTGTCTCGAGTTGTTCCCTTAGTAAAAATAACAAATTAATTAAATATAATACAGCTATCGATATTGATCTGCAATAAGTAAATAATTTCGTAAATATTGTTTATTTGTGACCACCCTGGCCGATGCGTTACTGTCTAGACGCTGTCGGCATTTTACACGAGATCAAAAGCGTCGACCTACTGTATGATTTTTATACTGTGGTTATAGTATTATATTATAATACATATATCATAATAATATTCGACAAAAACGTTTGAGTGGTTTCACCTAGCCAGAGCTTGATTTTTGAATAACTCTAAAACACTGTTACTGTTGCCCGCGAATTCACCTGCGAGCCAGGATAAATGATGGTAATGTCCCTACCCAAGTCATGGTCCATCTATATGCCAACTGCCAAATTTCATCCAAGTCCGATAAGCCGTTTAGAAGTGAAAGCGAGACAGACAGATTTACTTTCTCGTTTATAACATTGGCAAAGCATGGAGTATGGATTTAGATAGCCGTTTGGGCCAAGTCTCAAGATTGAGATTTTCAACGGTATTTTAAATGGTAGGTAATTTTCCAAACACTCGGATCAAATTGTTCTTTACTTTCAGTCCTAGGTATAAATACGAGTTTCGAGTAAATCTGACTTTTATTGTAAATTTGACATTACTTCTTGGTGGATATCTACTCCCCACGAAATAGGTACACACCCTACAAATTTTATTCCTCTAGTACCCAGCAGTTTAGGCTATGCGTTGATATATCGGCCAATGAGTCAGGTCTTGGCTTTTTTAAATATATTTTGTTTTTTTTTTTTTAGTTTATAGATATCGGGAGTAAACTAATGTACATCATTTCCTTACAGTGTTGCTCAATGGAAGCTAACTGCGACATTATGTCAATCATGGCTGCTACACTAGCCAATGGAGGCATTTGTCCTATCACTGACGAAAAAGTACTTCGGCCAGACTCAGTGCGCAACGTGCTTTCTTTGATGCACAGCTGCGGCATGTACGACTACTCCGGACAGTTTGCGTTCAAAGTGGGACTTCCTGCAAAGTCAGGAGTTTCAGGCGCCATGCTCATAGTTGTACCTAATGTTATGGGCATCTGTACGTGGTCCCCGCCATTGGACCCCCTAGGAAACAGCTGCCGAGGATTGCAATTTTGTGATGTAAGATAAATTCAAGTATTTTCTTTCTTTTAAATATATATTTACTCGGAAAGATGTAATCGTTAACCTTTATTAATATTGTTTCAGGACCTGATCAATAGGTTCAACTTCCACAAGTACGACAACATAAGGTACGCGAGTCACAAGAAAGATCCTCGACGGTACAAGTTCGAGTCTACGGGTCTCAACATCGTCAATCTCTTGTTCTCTGCCGCGAGTGGAGATCTCAGCGCACTGAGAAGGTACGAATAAATTCCTTTTAAGGAACTTTTACTTATTTGACTGGGGAAATATTTTTGACAAAGATATTATTGTTTAACAGCCAAAGGTCTGACCCGAAACTACCCATTCCGGTGAACTCTATCAAATAGATTGCTTTCGATAAGTACTAAGCTAATACCAGTACCTGCTTATCTAGTGTACTCAGTATTCATTATTATGCTTATTGTACTGCTTAATGGGTCTATTAGTACCTACGTACCTAACTCGAGTGCTGTTCTATGGGTAGGTAATGCTTAGCGACGTAGCTCACAACACGGCGCTAGTGTAAACATATCATCTTTACATTAGGCAGACGACGCAAAAGTAGTCTTTTACAATGTGACTTTCCTTACACCTTCAAACATATTGTTAAATCGATACAATATTCTTATTTCTCAGGCACCATCTCTCTGGTATGGATATGACTCTGTCTGACTATGACGGTCGCACCGCGCTGCATCTGGCGGCTGCAGAGGGCCACCTTTCTTGCGTTGACTTCCTCCTGGCTCAGTGCGGAGTCCCGCACGACCCTCGCGATCGCTGGGGCAGCCGCCCGCTCAACGAAGCCGAGACATTCGGTCACGCTGCCGTTGTACAGTACCTGAAGGACTGGGAGGCCTCACACCCTACTGATCAACCTGCAGACGCGACACCTTCTTCTGTCGACGACATACTAGAAGTTAAGCCAGACGCTAACGACGCTGTTAAAGACCCAAGCATCCAGGAGATTGTGTCCAGGAATGGTGACAAAGTGCAGTAGAATGTAAACGGCTGGCATGACGTAATGAGATGATCTCGTGACTACTCAGGTGTCACAAAATTATTTTTGAATGCGACTTCCCATCGTGTGGCGTTTTGCTACGAAGAAACGTGGTAGATATATGTATTTGCCTACTCAAATATATCGAAAAAGATGCTAATGAACATTAATGTATGAAGTAGATATGTCCCACACGATGCCGAGTTGAATCTTACCCAAGTTGTGTACCTACTTGTTTCGGTGTGATCTCGGGTTTATATGAGTGTACACTTCATGTAGATAACAATCTATTAATTAAGTAGAAGAAAAAACAATGCATTTCATGTTTGGACAGCTTATCTTGTGAATATTTGTTAGATGCCACTACAAATTCACATATATACCCTAATACCTGGCTTTTTGTATTTTATATCAGTATTTTACAGAAAAAAAAATCATTTTACTGAAGAGAATTTAATTATATATGAATGGGTGATAGAATTGTTGGAGATATCGATACTGCGTTTAGCATTATGAGGTAATGAAGCACTGAGCTCAAAGGTGTGATATTAAATTTACTTAAATGCACAAGAAAACATCTTGGTAGAGAGTCAATATGAAGGAGAGATGCTTAGAGAAATAAACTAAAGTTTATTGAGAAGATTGTTTATAAAGGTTTACTACAATACCATAGTATTATTGAATTTAAATATTAGAAAGTAAACAAAGTACTTATATCCCTACTTAATAATGGTAATTCTGATGATTTTAATCAATGTTATTGATCACGATCAAGTAAGTATTGTGTAGCTACTGATTTTAGATAATATTTTACATTTATAAGGCTTATACCTTATTATTAACTCATACCTTATACCTTATTAGTATCTCAGTGTTAATCTCTCTAATCATAGGTAATCTTTAGGCATCTGATTCTTGAAAACAATCCTCCTAAATATTGTATTTTTAACATTCCACTTATAATAAAGACAAAGTAACTTACTGTTCCAAGATCAACTATAATAAAAGTATTCATTGTATAATAATATAATACAATATCGATTTAAAATAAAAACTTTTACAAGGGAATGTTAAAAATGTTACAATTACTAATATTAAATATATAAGTAATTACTTACAATTCTGACAATAAATAGATGCTATTCTATACCATTATTGATGTTGTCCAAATGTTTGTCAATTAAATAAATTGTTGACTTAAATCTTGTATTGTTATTGGTGTGTTAAACAAAATCCTGCACCCTAATTACGTAACGCGCCATTACTATTAGTTGAAATCATTTCGAAGCAAATTGCCAATCCATTGCTTCACAATGTTCGAAATTGTGTCTGCTCAAAAACATAAATAATGCAATGAATGTTGTTGAACTGTCAAAATTAAACCCATTGCTACTGATAATGTGTTACGCAATTACCCTACTGCTGAATGTTGGAATGCCTTCAATATCAACTATCTCTAGTGCAATCAACACAGATGATCAACAGGTAAATGTTAACTATCCAATTTTATCAACTACCAATTCAATGTGTTGAGTTCAGAAAGTATGCAATAAATTATGGCCAGCCCCCTAATCGGCGAACACATTTTTGTCAAATGATTGCGCCTAGTTGGTATCTGTTGGGATTGTTCGGACCGCCTATTGGTCCGTTCAGTCCAAACGATCCCAACTAGTCGCAATCATTTGACAAAAATGTGTTCGTCGATTAGGGGGCAGGTTTGAGTATGGCTACGAGTACCATACCACGCTGGGCCTGCTTGGTAGATTAGGGCATACTCCCTCCCTCCCTCTAAGAGGCCTGTGTTCCCAGAAGTTGGAATATAATGGACTGACTATGCCAGGGATGGCAAACCTTTATGCATCTACGTGCCATTTTTGCCCATTAAAAATTTCAAGTGGCCATGAAGTGCCTA
The DNA here is from genome assembly GCA_017933935.1 of Sesamia nonagrioides. NCBI lineage: Eukaryota > Metazoa > Arthropoda > Insecta > Lepidoptera > Noctuidae > Sesamia > Sesamia nonagrioides. The sequence continues at coordinate 259,483 of JADWQK010001782.1, forward strand.
CAAATAAATTATACTTTACTTATTACTAATGACTTTACTGATTACAGGAAAAAATACTATAATTATACTTGCGTATTATTGCTATTTTGAATCTCTCTTGACTAGAGATGGGCGGGTGGGTAAAAAATGGGTGGGTAAAAATTGGTAGAAAAGGGTAAAATAGGTAAAAAATAAAAAATACCCTTTTTACCGGGTATTTATAATAAATACCGGGTATAAAATGAGTTGTTATTTAATCGGCTTCGCCATCAATACTACGATCAGGTACTGGAGTGCTTTGGGGTCCTACCGCCTTCTTTGGGACCCAAGTCAACCCCACCTGCCTGACGGTGCACCCGCTGACTTACGGATGGGGTGCTGACGCCAGCTTTCCCTTCAGAGCTGAGTGGTCTGACGGCAATCGCACTCGTAAAAGCAAAACAAGTCAAACTATTATGAATAGGAAAGGATGAAATGTACGTGACACAGTTAGGGCGCCGCCGCAAAACGGCGCGCAGGAGCTACGCCGAATCCTGTGACCTGTGGGCTAGGTCTACCGTGTCAGAGGCGGATACGGCTGAAGAAGCGAGCCCAACCCAGGAAAATCCGTTGCACTTTTCCTGGTGTGGTGACGCCGAAGTATGTTGTTCTGGTGCCAGCTCGAAGGACTGTCCCCTGTGACTGTGACCACTGTCTGGTGAAGTCTGTGTCGTCCTTCTCCCCACCAGATCACGACTCTCGTGGTGAACGGAGACTGTGGCGATACAAGTCAGCAGACTGGGATGAGATGCGCCGCTTCTATGCGTCTTATCCTTGGCAGCAGGTCTGCTTATCTTTTGACAATCCGTCGAGCTGTGCGGACGCTATAACCAATGTGGTGCGTCAAGCTATGGAATCTTTTATCCCCTTCAGCGACGTGCCCGTCGGTGGCTCAGCTCGCCCATGGTTCAATGCCGATTGTGTCCAAGCTGAACAGCGTAAGCACGCGGAATTTCTCACCTGGGTTAACGCTCGTGACCGCAGAGCTCCGGATCTAAGCTCAAAGAAGAGAGCCTTTAACCGTGCTGCCAAGTCCTACGAAAAGGCGCTTAAAAAGGCTTGCTTCGTCCGCATTACCCATATTGGCAACAAGTTATCTGCGCAGCCATCCGGTAGCAGATCTTTATGGTCTGTCGGCCCACACTGCCTCCGCTGGTTAGGCCTGATGTAACACTGGCTGATACGGTGAGAGTGAAAGCAGGTCTCTTTGCCCATAGTTCGCGTCTTGATACTGGCAGTGCTACTCCACCTAATTTACCTCATTGCGAAACTTCAATGCCGGAGGTTCGCATTCGGAACAAGGAGATCTTGAGAGCACTGTGTCATCTGGACGTGAATAAGGCTAATGGTCTAGATGGTATACCAGCGATTGTTTTTAAGGCATGTGCGCCCGAGTTGTCTCCTGTATTAACGCGCCTGTATCGCCTCTCATTTGGGACTGGTATAGTCCCTGCCCAAGTCCTGGTAGCTTGCCAACGTGCAGCCCGTGCCCAAAAAGGGTAGTTGTGCTGATCCTATCAACTATCGGCCGATTTCAGTAACCTCCATACTCTGCAAGATTATAGAGCGTGTATTGAACTCGCGTCTCTTGGCTTACCTGGAAGGTAACGATCTCCTCAGTGACCGACAGTATGGTTTTCGGCGCAATCGGTCAACTGAGGACCTACTAGTGTATGCCACTCACTTGTGGGGGCGAGGCCCTCGAGAAAAATGGGGAAGCGATTGCCGTCTCCCTTGATGTCTCGAAGGCCTTCGACCGGGTATGGCACGCTGGCCTTTTGAGTAAGATTTCAGTGTACGGCGTTTCCGCTGGCCTGACTGGCTGTGTAAAATACTTCCTGACTGAACGGTCCCTCCGAGTTGTTGTTGACGGATGCTCATCGGAGCCCATGTCGACCAATGCCGGTGTTACTCAGCGGTCTGTTCTCTCTGCAACTCTGTTCCTGCTGCATATTAACGATCTGCTGATGCCCGGTATCTATGGGTATGCAGATGACAGCACAGTTGTGGAGAGATACCTTCCGGAAGCTCGTGCATTATTTTTTTTGGGACAAAATCCGCCGCAGTGTTCCCAACCAAGGAAACAACCGTAAGGAAACAATCCCATCCGAAAGAGAGGCTATGGTAGAGCGTACGAGTACTGCACTACTGACAGGCAGTCTCCGAATGGGGTAAAGCCAATATTGTAGCATTCAATGCCGCCAAAACACAGGCGTGTCTGTTCACCGCCAAAAGGAGCCCGTTCAGCTTGGCTCCTACTTTTCGGAATGTATCCTTGGAGTGCACCGACCGCCTTCAGCTTTTGGGAGTAGATATTTCCTCGAACCTTAACTTTGGGCGGTTCATTGAGTCCAAGGCCAGGGTGGGTACCAGAAAACTTGGCGTCATCGCATAGGTCCGGCGGTACTTCACACCGGGGCAGCTTCTAATGTTGTACAAAGCACAGGTCCGCTCGTGTGTGCCACATTTGGGCTGGTGCTGCGAAATGTCACCTGGCTACTTTGGATTCAGTGGAGGGGCGTGCGAAGAGGCTGATTGGCGGCCCAGACTTAACTTGAAAGTAGAGTAGCCAGCCTTTCGGTCTTCTATAAGATGCATTCTGGTGTGTGTGCAAGGGAATTGCATGATTTAATTCCCCCATCTCCGTTCCACCATCGGATGACCCGTCGTACGACGAGTTTCCACCCTTACATTGTTGACACCACCGCGATCCGGACGAAGCGTCTCGCTTCCTCTTTTATACCGCGTACATCGAGGGACTGGAATAATTTGCCAGCGTCGGTGTTTCCGTCGGACTAAAATTTGAGTGCCTTCAAGGCTAGAGTGAATAGGCTCTTAATAAACTAGCGCGCTTTACCATCAAATATCGCATCACTGCTTACCATCAGGCGGAATTGCGGTCCAGCGCTAGTTTATAACATTAAAAAAACTGTTTCAAGGGATCCCGTTATTCCAGTGAGTGCTTCTGGGTGGTGATTTGAACGGTCATGTGGGTGAGAAGAGTGACGGGCTTAAGCGTGTTCACGGCGGCCGCACCGCAGAAGGAAACAACGGCCACTAAAAGAGTTGTAGCCAGAGCCAGACCACTTGCAAGCGCTTTACGAGAAATAGGAATCATCTGAGGCGCAAAATCTCTTTTCAAAATTGACACGTTCCAGGGTCAAAGCGGCATAGGATATATCCAAGTGCCGTTGTGTAAAAGACCCTACTGGCAACCTGCTATGCAAAGACCTCGCGGTGAAGGAGAGATGGCGCTTGTACTTCCACGAGCTGCTGAATAATCAGCACCAAAAGGTGCAGACACCGAAACTCATTCCAAATCTTGAATAACCCCCCGATAACGCCCGAGGAAGTTCAAACGACTCTTCGTCGCATGGCAAATCGGAAAGCTGTCGGAACTGACAGAGTCCCCATTGAGGCCTGGAAGGCGATGGGTCCTCGCGATGCGAGCATGTTAACTAACCTGCTTAACCGCGTGTTCCTGATCGGCAAAATTTCAAGCCAATGGGGACCGAGTACTATTACTCCAGTCTTCAAAGGCAAGGGCTCGGTACACGCCATGAAGATCTTTGAGAGGATTATAGACTCTCAGATTCGGCAGGAGTATGCTGTCTCGGGAGTGTCAATATGGGTTTCGTCCAGGGTACGGAACCATGGATCCTATATTAACACTAAGGTTCACCATGGAGAGATACAGATCGAAGAACACGCCTCTACATATGCTCTTTCTATGTAGAAAGAGCATATGCAGTCCCCATACAGGCCTCAGCATATATGATCCACCTCCCTGGTTGCTCACGTATGCCGAGGATATCGCGCTGACTGACCCGGACAGGGGACAGTTGGAGCGGCGTGTGAATTGGGCGGCTGACCTGTCCCCCCGGACCGGACCCACAGTGGCGGGCCAGCATCAATGGAGGATTGCGGAAGCAGTTTTCGTTCTCGCAACCCCCGGTGTAGGTGTGAGATGAAACACTGGGGTGGTTTTTAATCATTAAGAGTCTGACAGACCCGTCGCCCGCCCCAGGGCGGCGGACATCGCATGAGGATTTTCCACCCCGGAAACAAAAAAAAAAACGATTTCGGGTTGTTTAAAAAGAAACCGTGGCCCTGGCGCACAGGCAAGTGAAGGAACATGGGTGGGTTATAGTCAGTAAAAGTCTGACACGCCCTTCCGCTCCGCCTAGAGCGAGAGAGGTCATTTGACGATTTCCCATCCAGAACAAAAAATGGTACTTCCGTAGTGGCAGCCCGTGTAATTCAGATTTTCTCGATTTTTTTGCAATGCAAACTGGTCAGTGTCAGGTTGTAACTTGAACAAAATATGATTTGCGATAACAATAAAGATGTAACTACGGATCTACCCTAAATTAAACTGATTTTAATTTTTACCTGGTAAAAATTTTGGTAAAAATAGGTATAAATGGGTATTTACCCAAAGTTCGGATATTTACCGGGTAAATGCCCATCTCTACTCTTGACGTTTCTCGGAATCCTGCAGTCGCCAATTTAGTGAGGTCCATTGTTAGTTTTTAAAGAAATTTTTGAAATTATGCCTTGCCGAAATTATTTTGTTACGTGTCACCGACGGCACGCGTGCCATTGGTTCGCCATCCCTGGACTATGCCATGGCTATAAATGTGGGGCTGTAGATGTTTTATACTGAAATGTGTTCCTGGGGTTTTTTGGAAAGGTTAGCCTTGGGACTTTACAACAAAAAGAAAATACAGATAATAGTAAAAGACAAAACATGAGGAAAAACAAAGATTGTTTACTTATTTGTAAACTCATAATGTAAAATACTTAGAGGATGTTAAAATCTAACAATGTTTTTAAATAACATTATTTATTTCTTTTACATCTATTTACAAAAAATTAAATACTACATAACATTACTTATCACTTACAGGGGAAGGTCTAACAGGAGTAGATATTATACCAAGGAGCTTGCAGTCTGCTTCTAGCAGAGTGAGATCTGTGCTGGACCCAAGAAAACGGGTAGACAATTCTAAGTCTTTGATCTGTATCCTTACTCTGGCACCCCTCACATACTCATCCCCTCGAACAGTAGGCCGGGTGCAAACACAGTGGAACTTCCATCCAAAGTCAATATACAGGTCATCTTCAACCACATGGAATATTTTACCGATTACCACTTTGTTGGTAGGGTCGCCAAGCTGAAATTAACAAACAATAGGTAAAGCTTTAACAACATATGAAAAACTTTCATCAAAAATTGCTTTTAGAAATTATGATCTATGGTCGTTTTAAACATAGCAGCTCCAAAAGACATCTGGTAGGGATTATTATAAGCTTAATGCTAATACTAAAAGATCAACTTACATCCATTAATTTAGAATTCCGCAGTAATGAAGCAAATGTAAAGTTTTGTTCTTTGTCTTCAGTGTCTAAGATTTGCGATTGTTTATCAAAGGCCTTAGCGAAACCACCGACTTTAACAGCAGCCGTATCAGTAGTAACATTGCCCGCTTCCTCTTTAATTGTACCAGTAGGGCTACAAAATGTTCGTGAACTAATCACAATAGTGCTTCTCCTTAGTTGTCTTGATAGTCTTGCTGTATTAAGCATAATACCGCCAAGGTTTTGACCAGTTTTATGTAAGTACGACATTGGTCTGAATCCTTTGTAATGTGTACTGGTTTATTTCACTATTTTTTTTTTTATAATAAAAATAACCTAAAATTGCAACTGTCAATTTTGTTTTTTTTTTTTTGGTTTGCATAATCAGCCTTCTTTCCGTTCTTCTGAACGGAAAATGCAAAGGCATCTTAAGAAAAAACATACTGAAGTCTAGACTTCAGTATGTTTTTTCTTGAGTATCCTAATTTATCCTTTACTTTTCTTCCTAACTTATACTAGCTTAACTTAACCTTTTTTTTTTCGGGGTGGAAGCCCTCATAGGGTGGCGACGGGGTCTTTCAGACTTTTACTGACTAAAACCACCCCGGTGCTTCTTCTAACACGAGCGCGCGTGGGACCGTGGGAGTCTAAATTCTTCCACGGCCCCACACTCTCGTGCTGGCCCGGTCTGTCCGAGCCTCGTCTCCTGCACGGGGTATTGGGGGGGTGTTAAACTACCCCGTGCGTCGCCTCAGAGGCGCGCGCCGACACTAGCGCGCACCTCCGCCTCGGGGTCCATCGAATAGGGGGCGGGGACTTCCCCATGTCCTTCGCCCCTGGACCCATTCATGGGGGGCGGAAGAGGACGTTATCCGCCCTTCCTCGACGCCCGGTGCGTCTTCTGCGGCCCAGGAAGGGAGTTGAGATCTCCCTCTCCCATTCCACAGCTTTCTTCTTCGACATCACGTCCTCGCAGAAGGACACCACCGCGTCCCACGACACTGCGCTACCGACCATCCTCCGCACTACTGCCGGCAGCGACAGGTCACCTCCTACTTTATTTGTGAGGACACGGCGCTGCTCCTCCCAAGCTACACACTTGGATAGCGTGTGCTGCGCCGTGTCCTCCCCGCATTGGACGCAGTGGTGGCACCGAGCGTCCGGCTCTCTGCCTAAGCGACGCAGGTACTTGCCGAAGCAGCCGTGCCCCGACAGTACCTGCGTCACCTTGAACGACAGGGAGCCGTGCCTTCTCCCGAGCCAGTCGTCGAGTACTGGACGGATCGCCTCGACGGTAGCGAGGCCGGCGCGGCGGTAGGGCGCATGAGCCTCTGCCGCCAGTCCGCCACCAGGGCACTTTGCTATTGACTATTTTCACTACAGAACACAGTTTAAACGCAACATTCTGTTGCGTTTAAAGCAAAGTGCCCAACTGCAATATATTAGGATGTGGCATCAAAAGAAGCGGTAATCACCCGAACATAACTCTACACCAGTACGTACTTAATTTCTGCTGAAATACCTTTAGATTTAGATAATAAACCTATGCTTATTTATTTATCTACAAGTTTCCTTTATTTTTTTAATGAAATCAATTTGTTGTTATTGAAGGGCTAGGGTTGCGCATTTAGACAATTTTGTATTTATCGATAGTATTATCATTTTATCGATAGTATATTCTTACTTACTTATTAGTTTTTTTTTTTTATTTTCAGAGCTGCCTGCTAATAAACTTAAACAGAAAATTTGGCTGGAAACATTTGGTGTTGAAAATTTAAAGATGTTAACTAAAACGATTCACATTAATTCCCTTTACTTTGAAGAATCGTGTTTCAACCGGAAACTGAGAAAGTAACATTGTGTGACGATGCTTTACCTTCACCAAGCTTATTGGTAAGTAACATTGCGTGTTACAAATTTTTGTCCAACATGATTGCGTTGTGTTGTGGCTGATAAATATTAAATACTGATGATGCCCCCAACAGCATCATCATTGCTGCACTTGCAAAGAGTGATGAAAAATGTGTTACGAGTGTGGTCTTAAGATAAAAAAATCTAAAGATTAATTAAAAATCAAAAAACACCAAAAATACTAACAATGTATTAGTTGTTTACAGCTTGCAATTCGATCAAATATGCTAAGAATTTTAATCGATAATGATCAAAATCAAACAAACTTTCAATCAATATCTGGATGTGGTGCCTCTAATCTGGTACTTCTTTTTTCCTTAATAGAAATAGTAGGACCAATATTATTGAAGAGTCAAACAAATTTTTTGAGTAATTACTTCACTTTTACGTTAATATTAAATCTTTGCAGGTCAAAGCTGTTTGTATACCTACCATTCAAAACCAGCCTGGGGATATTTTAAAGAGGAGTGACATAGATTTAATCCTTGGCAATCCGCTACGCTAGGTTTAGTCAGTAGCACATCCGCGCGGCCAATATATCTGCTAGCACATCCACTGCACCTGATTTATCGGTATGACTTCAATTTTTCAACATTATTTGCAAATCCAACTGATATCATTGATAATTAAACTAACCAAATTAATGTTGAAAACAGTAGCCAATACAAGATATACGATATGTACATTCATTCCCATAATACTTGTTAACATTAATTTCATATTTTAGAAATGTATGTAATGTTCTTGTCTATTTTATATTACTTATTTTTTGCAACTGGGTTATAGTGTATTTTAATAACTATATAGTATTTGTTTGTTTACAGGTGCATTTTTTTTTTTTTGATGTGGCATCTCGTAGCTGGCTACTAGGAGACCGTAACTACTTAATCGGACTTTCCTGTGGATGCCTTAATTAAAATTAAAGCCACCAGCCAGGGGCACTTAAAACTAAATTAAAATTAGGCGACTACGCACTAAGGGCACCCCCTGTGGGGTACAAACCTCGGCTTAGGGCGTCGCTAGAGAGGACAGCAAGGGACGGCTGGATCGAATGTGTTCTTAATGGTTTGATGACCATGACGTTTCCTAGTACTAGCTCTGAGCAGAAACGCCGAAACAAACTCAGAGGTCATTGATGGGACATTATAATATTACTGGCTCAGCTGCGGCGCGGGCTGGCCTTCATCGGACAAGGGACGGGGGAGGGGATTACTACGTGGAGCGCGTCGCGATGGACCTCGGCGGCGAGGTCGGTAGGTCGGTCTGTTTTTGTGTAATGTGCTGGTGGCCCTATTGGCCTCTTGGAGGAGGGTAATGGTGTCATCGGGGTCTGTGAGGGCATGCCGAGGGCGGCGAAGTCGGGAAATGGTGGAGGGAGTGTAATTGGCAGCAGTGTCAAAGAAACGCTTGGAAAGGCGTTTCATGAACTGCTGGATGGTGGGGATTTTGAGATCAAGATGGAGGATCTCATTTCGAACGAACCAAGGGGCGTTTGTGGCTTTACGGAGGAATCGGTTTTGGACTACTTGCATCCTATGGATATGACGTGGCTTGGCATGTGCGAAAACTGGACAAGCGTAGGTCATAATCGGGCGTATGCAAGCTTTGTACAGGCGCATTTTGCACCTGAGCGATAGCTTGCTACGCAGGTTGAGGACGGGGTGGAGTCGACCTAGAGCGAAGGCGGCGCGAGCGCGGACCGTCTCAATGTGCTCTGAGAAGTTGAGGTTTTGATCGAGAATCACACCAAGGTACTTGGCTTGCTTCTCCCAAGGGATCGGCGTGCCGTCCAAGGTGATGGGTCGTGGAAGGGTGACACTGACCCGCGGTTTCCTGTAGAGTACCGCTTGGCTTTTTAGGGGGTTGACTTCAATTCTCCATTTCATAAACCAGTCAGCGAGCTTGTTGACCGCGGATTGAAGATGGAGGCGAATCCAGTCTGGACTGCGTCCCGAGCAGTAGATGGCTGTGTCGTCTGCGAACAGAGCGAGTTGAGCCTTACTGCTTTTCGGGATATCGCTAGTGAAGAGCGTAAAAATGAGTGGGGCTAGTACAGAGCCCTGGAGAACACCTGCACAGATGGGGCGGGGGGAGGAGAGCGTTCCTTCGATTTTATAGCGAAAGGTGCGGTTTGACAGAAAGTCCCGTAAGATGAGGACGAGACGATCAGGCACGCCGAGTTGGTACAGCTTATAAATTAAGCCGTTGTGCCAGACTTTGTCAAACGCCTTCGCTATTTCACGCAGGAATCCTGCGTGAATATGTTCCGTGATGATTGGGTACGGAATTCGAATTGTTCGTTGGGGATGAGGCCCTTGATCTCGGCGTAAGCTCTGAGTCGCTTATATATAAGCCTCTCATAGATCTTACCGAGAACTTTGAGTAAGCTGATGGGACGGTAACTGGACGGTTCGGCTTTAGGCTTACCGGGCTTGGGAATGCCTATAACTGTGGCTTCTTTCCGCGTTTGTGGGAAAATGTTATTCCCCAGTGCACCATTGAGGATGGTGGCCAAGAGGATGATTAGGTGGGCAGGGAAGAGGCGGATCACTCTGTTGGTGATGCCGTCAGAGCTGGGCGCTTTCCTGGGTTGAAGACCTTTGACGATGTCCTGCACTTCATCAGGGGTGATGGGAGGCAGGGGATCCTCAGGGTCGTCAACGGGTGGGAGGGAGGTTCTACGTTCGACTTCAGCGTCAACCTCAAGGAGATGAGCTTGGTCTACTGGTAGGAGGCTGGGGGAGCACTGGGCTTCCAGGCAGGAGGCGAGGCATTCAGCCTTATCATCGTTGGTTCGATGGTTTCCTGTAGAGTACCGCTTGGCTTTTTAGGGGGTTGACTTCAATTCTCCATTTCATAAACCAGTCAGCGAGCTTGTTGACCGCGGATTGAAGATGGAGGCGAATCCAGTCCGGACTGCGTCCCGAGCAGTAGATGGCTGTGTCGTCTGCGAACAGAGCGAGTTGAGCCTTACTGCTTTTCGGGATATCGCTAGTGAAGAGCGTAAAAATGAGTGGGGCTAGTACAGAGCCCTGGGGAACACCTGCACGGATGGGGCGGGGGAGGAGAGCGCTCCTTCGATTTTATAGCGAAAGGTGCGGTTTGACAGAAAGTCCCGTAAGATGAGGACGAGACGATCAGGCACGCCGAGTTGGTACAGCTTATAGATTAAGCCGTTGTGCCAGACTTTGTCAAACGCCTTCGCTATATCGAAGTAAACTACGCCTGTGTACATACCACGCAGGAAGCCTGCGTGAATATGTTCCGTGATGCGTAGGATCTGTTGGGGACAGGAGTGTTGGGTACGAAACCCGAATTGTTCGTTAGGGATGAGGCCCTTGTTCTCGGCGTAAGCTCTGAGTCGCTTATATATAAGCCTCTCATAGATCTTACCGAGAACTTTGAGTAAGCTGATGGGACGGTAACTGGACGGTTCGGCTTGAGGCTTACCGGGCTTGGGAATGCCTATAACTGTGGCTTCTTTCCACGTTTGTGGGAAAATGTTATTCCCCAGTGCACCATTGAGGATGGTGGCCAAGAGGATGATTAGGTGGGCAGGGAAGAGGCGGATCACTCTGTTGGTGATGCCGTCAGAGCTGGGCGCTTTCCTGGGTTGAAGACCTTTGACGATGTCCTGCACTTCATCAGGGGTGATGGGAGGCAGGGGATCCTCAGGGTCGTCAACGGGTGGGAGGGAGGTTCTACGTTCGACTTCAGCGTCAACCTCGAGGAGATGAGCTTGGTCTACTGGTAGGAGGCTGG
>JADWQK010001165.1:0-55588 GCA_017933935.1 Sesamia nonagrioides
GGTACTACCAGAGGGTAGCCCTGGTCACGTACCCGCACCAAAAAATTGTGTAGTTAGTATTTGCAATAATGTGCGGTAAGGTACCACTAGAGAGTAGCCCAAGCCATGTACTCACACACAGTATTATACACAACCAAACAAATTATCACAGTTGCAAATTGAAAATACAATCGATACAGATACTGTCCCTTAATAAGTTTTCCAAATGTTATTTTTAAGCAATACCGTTTTATATTGACGTTATTTACTCAATTCAGATAATTCTTTACTTACGATAATTCTTAACTTCTGGATGTTCTCACTGTTGGTTGAGGTTCTGGGGCTCTGTATTTTTGAAGTACATACAGGATTATTCCTGTATAGGACACCAGGTACAGGATTATTGCTGCTTATGCAGCGTAGCAGTTCTAACGTCAGAGAAGACGGCCTGATGTCAACATTACGGTTGAGTGAAGTCGAAGCGACCCGCTGAACAACGGCTTCCGAAATATCGTCACAAGCTCCAACGTCGATCATGAAAAAAAAAAAAAATTTTTATAAAACCAGAGCCTTGATCCCCACTTCTGATGTTAGGATAGCAGAGTGTGGATAATTAAATAATATTGAAGCAGATATTATAGGAGAAACATTATGTATATATTTACTTATAACATTACACACTGGGCGTATTTACAATCATCAGCAATATAAATTACATAATACCAGGCACATAAGAATTGTGTGTCTATAACAAACATTAAGAATACTTAACTGGTAGTGTGCTCGATCCGAAGGCTCGATGAAGACTGTCTACTAAGGGACGAGTCACCGTATTTATAGGAAATGCCACTCTCAGAGTACCATCGAGCCGTTTTTATAATTTTATAAAAGTTATTCTACCCTCGGGATCAACTAAACTTAAGCAATCCACAATACAATACTTTTATTAGAATTATGACTCGTTATATTTATATAACACGGCCATTCTGATAATTACTTCGTTCTCGAAGTAAACTTTTCGATTAACATAATAAATAGTGCAAATAGTTTTGACACTACAGAAATGACGAAACTCCCTGGAAATGGTAGCAACGTATTCCATCAATAAGTTTCATATTAACATAACGTGACAGTTCAAGAGAACTCAAAATGATAGTAACATATCTAATAACAATCGCTAGGATAAACAACACATTGTACCACATATGTGTTAAATCCATTTGTAAACACTTTAAGGTAATTTATCAATATAACAATTGTTCATTCGCAATGCTTGAATAACCAACATTTCATAATTTATAGGTGATTTTTATAATTTAAGCCTCGTCTTATGAAATCACAATATCTAGTCAAATCAGGTACTTCTAGCAGCAAATATGGCATATGCCATTACCCAATACACATTGTAGTGACAATTATATAACACATTATAATTACTTTAAAAATCTATAATATCCTTCATATATAACACTGCCATACTGACATGTACTTCGTTCTCGAAGTACCTACAAATATGTCTACTATCTCACAAAAAATAACGTTTGACATTGACCGCCGACTGAACAGTTCTTGATTCGAAACAATAAGCAGTATGAAATTCAAACAAGTTCCAGTGTTGTCAACCTGTCGATATTATTCAAATCTACTATTTAACAAACATTCTCTGTTTATCTAACAATTAAAATAACTCATCGCTCGGTCAATTCTGACAACATCATTAAAACTTTCCAAACATTTTCTGTTAACGTATTAATAAATATGTTACGGGTAATTCAAACCATCGCTCAGTCTCAATATTAAAACTATTCGACAAGGATTTTCTGTTAACATGGTTTCGGTCATCTCATGGTGATTTTAGTAAGTATCTACATACTTGGTTTAAGTATTGCTACGTTTTAAGTTTATTTATTATCTATTAACTCTGAACGTAATCATGTCATATTACTTAATGAACAAGTGCTATCCATTCACCTAAGCTTTTGTTATTTTAGGTTTCCGGATAAAAATAATGTAGCACTAGAAAATTAGATAGGATTTGTGTTGCAATTGACATCACAGTCCATCAAAAGTCCAGACATTATATTGGTTATATTATGACTTGGGCAAACACTTTATATTCATCATATAAATAATTGTCTCCTGTGGAAGTCATACTCAAAACTCATGGATTACTAGATCATAATAATTATTGATTTGTATATTAAAAGAATTATATGAATAAGTAACTTGTAAATATTACAACTGGTAATATTTTTTTTTTTTTGTTTCAAACCACCAAAATACGAAAAAATGTCGTCGCAATAAGTTCTTTGAATTCGAAATAATGAGATCCCTACCACAGTTTTTATGTTTCTACTTAGCGTCACCCTGCATATGTAGTAGCGAATATAATGCTAAAATAGGTGTTGCTGTTTGTAGCAGACAAGATTCACTTATTACCCGATATTTATTGTTTTTGTTTTACCGATATTTATTTACCCGATTTAGTCTATACTAGGGGTATTAAATCGGACTTGGCAACATAGACCACACTGGCCATCTACAGAGCAATAGCTGAATATAATTCATATAAACTTATTTCATTTTTACTATTTGATGTCTCCAATTGTCGATCTAATTTCGCTATATCAGTTTTTCTATGCCATTTTGACATCTACCATATTTCATGGCATCACCCGTCAGGGATACAGCACTTGCCACAGGCACAACAGCCACAGGCACAACACGGCCACAGGCACCACGGCCACAGGCACCACGGCCACAGGCACCACGGCCACAGGCACCACGGCCACAGGCACCACGGCCACAGGCACCACGGCCACAGGCACCACGGCCACAGGCACCACGGCCACAGGCACCACGGCCACAGGCACCACGGCCACAGGCACCACGGCCACAGGCACCTTTTTATTATTATTATTAATTCTGGACACTGTACTTTGTCAGTCAGCCTATGCGGATAGACCTGGCTCATCAAACAACAGCATCAGTAAAAATAATAATCTGTCTAGTCTGTCAATCAAGTTATTCAATCAAGTCTATTAGGTATCAGCAGTCAATCACTTCGTCTTATTCAGCTTTTATACAAGGTACGGACGACAGCAGGTCAAGCCACCCGAAACTGCCAAATATAAAAGTTTGAGCCTTAAGAGACAGTTGGAACTTTATATTTTCAAAACCTCCTTTCTTTACTATGCAATTAAAGTAGCAAACAAATCCCGTGCTATCAGAGAGTAGCTCTGACCAAGCAGAAGATAAGTCCAGTTACAATGTACAATATTTTATGCTATGGTACTACCAGAGGGTAGCCCTAGTCACGTACCCACCCGCACCAAAAATTTGTGTAGTTAGTATTTGCAATAATGTGCGGTAAGGCACCACTAGAGAGTAGCCCAAGCCATGTACCCACACACAGTATTATACACAACCAAACAAATTATCACAGTTGCAAATTGAAAATACAATCGATACAGATACTGTCCCTTAATAAGTTTTCCAAATGTTATTTTGGAGCAATACCGTTTTATATTGACGTTATTTACTCAATTCAGACAATTCTTTACTTACGATAATTCTTAACTTCTGGATGTTCTCACTGTTGGTTGAGGTTCTGGGGCTCTGTATTTTTGAAGTACATACAGGATTATTCCTGTATAGGACACCAGGTACAGGATTATTGCTGATTATGCAGCGTAGCAGTTCCGACGTCAGAGAAGACGGCCTGATGTCATCATTACGGTTGAGTGAAGTCAGCGACCCGCTGAACAACGGCTTCCGAAATATCGTCACAAGCTCCAACGTCGATCATGAAAAAAAAAAAAAATATTTTTATAAAACCAGAGCCTTGATCCCCACTTCTGATGTTAGGATAGCAGAGTGTGGATAATTAAATAATATTAAAGCAGACATTATAGGAGAAACATTATGTATATATTTACTTATAACATTACACACTGGGCATATTTACAATCATCAGCAATATAAATTACATAATACCAGGCACATAAGAATTGTGTGCCTATAACAAACATTAAGAATACTCAACTGGTAGTGTGCTCGGTCCGAAGGCTCGATGAAGACTGTCTACTAAGGGACGAGTCACCGTATTTATAGGAAATGCCACTCTCAGAGTACCATCGAGCCGTTTTTATAATTTTATAAAAGTTGTTCTACCCTCGGAATCAACTAAACTTAAGCAATCCACAATACAATACTTTTATTAGAATTATGACTCGTTATATATATAACACACTCGTAAAAGCCAAAAGACGCCAAATAAAAAGTGAAAACAAAACAAAACATGAAAAGTGAAATATATGAGGAATAAAGTACCTACATTATATTAGTTTACTAGCGGCGGCCCACGACTTCGTTGGCGTTTAGTTAGTTATTTGAACATTTTATTAGAACCGCAAAATAGTTATTAAAAATTTTTGTATCTTATAAGATGTCAATCGAAATTAAGTGATGTCAAGGACAATTTTGTTCAAAATTTAATACTATTAATTTATTTCGATAATTTTTTTTTTTTTTTTTTTTGTAGTATGCTCCACTTCTATTGGCCACAGCGTGATGATATAGGTTAAAGCCTTCCTGGATTAATGGGCTATCCAGAGCAAAAATATTTTTTCAAATTGGACCATTAGTTCGTGTGCGCGTTCAAACAAACAAACAAACTCTTCAGCTTTTATGTATGGTTAAAGAATCGCTAATCCGTAGTAGAGTTTATGAATAAGGGGGATTGTACTGGGATCGATCCATTATCACTGACAGGACTATTGTTGTCAATAAGCCTGATATAGTGATGGTGGATCAATCAGAGCGGCGTGCAATGATTGTTGACATAACCATACCACCTCGTGAAAGCCGAGAAAGATAAAAAAAAAGTGTGTGTGTCAGCTCCGACGCACGACTGGAGTTTACTCCCTAAGTACGAGTATCTAACTAAACGCAAAAAGAGTTTAATAAATTAAAAATTAATAATTATTATTTATATTAATAAAATAATAATAAAAATAAATAATTAATAAAAAAATATTATTATTTTTTTATTAATAATGAATTAAGAAAAAATAATTTATTATTATAATTTTAATTTATCATTCCATTATTTTCATTAAATCTTTTAATCAAGCCCAATAACATATAGTATATAGGTATAGTCGGCTATACAGCATACCCTATGTACGTCTTAATACACTCACAGCCAGATTAGAAAGTTGCGCACCAAAGGAGCGCACTAAAATAGTAACGCTTAAAATTCGTTACTCGTTAGTAGGTTTTACCCCTAGGATTTTTCTCATACCGGGCGCCTTATATATGAAAATCGATTCTTAAGGAGTAAACTCCAAAAATCAAGTATCTTAACGTGGCTCGCGAGATTGTCGACATGTGGGATGTGGATTCAGCAACTATTGTACCGATAGTCGTGACAGCCAATGGCTTAATAGCCAAGAGCCTCGATCAACACCTCAGAAGGCTCTCTTTAGGCAGCTGGATCAGGGGCTTGATTCAGAAAGCGGTACTTTTGGACACGGCTGGCATTGTCAGCAGGTTACTCTCTCCGAAGCCCTGACCGGCCGGTAGCTTGGACCCTGTTCCTTTTTTTTTTTAATTTTAATTTTTAATAATTATAAACTAGTGCTTGACTGCAATCCCGCCTGATGGTAAGCAGTGATGCAATCGTTGATGGTAAAGCGCACTAGTTTATTAAGCCTATTCACTTAAAAAACTTAGGAATAGGAATGATGACGGCAGTTGAGCGAGGTGATGCCTTGTTAAACCCAAGACCAACACGACCAAACGATGCTGCGCTAGAGGGAGATTAATCTGGAGACTCTCCACGACCAAACTCCCGACACAACAACATTTGACGCATTGTACGCGCCACACATCGCAACACAACTGCTCAGACCCGTCCTCCGTACGGCTTCACCAGAGATCCTGCCGGAACACGACGAATTTAAATGTAAAATGAAATAAAGAAAATAATATAAAGACAAATACACTTAAAAGCCTCGTACTCAAACATGAAAACTTACACAAGACATGAAAAAATATCCGTGTCAGTGATTTATAGGCTTAGGTATTCAACTAAAAGGTAGCATAAAATCAAAAAAATTATAAAAATTTTATGCTACAAAAAAAAAAAAACAAAAAAAATTATGCTACCCTTTAGTTGAATACAACTAATAATAATAATAGCTTTATTAATTCCTTACACAGATAGATTTTCACATATTATTATATATAACTTTAGTTGTGTTAGTACTTATTTAAATTATAACCTAGTTTGTTAGTATTTCTTCTGTGCTAAGGACCGCTCTGGCGGTGAAAGCCTCCTCCATTTCTCTCCACTTGTCTCTATCTCTTGCCAGTCTATTCCAAGTAACTCCAGCCGTGGCTACTATGTCATCACTCCAACGTCTGACTGGCCTGCCCTTTCGCCTTTTTTGTGTATAGGGTACCAATTACTGATAATTTTGGACCATTTGTTACCTGGTGATCTTTGGACATGTCCGGCCCATTTCCATTTCTGGCTCATTATAGTCTTTGCTATGTCCGGTACCTTGGTGATCTTTCTGATATCTTGATTTCTGACTTTGTCGCTTAGCTTTAGACCCAAAAGACTTCGTTCCATGCTATTTTGGCACACTTTAACTTTGTGAGTCTGTTTAGCGGAGAGCGGCCATGTTTGAGAAGCGTAAGTGAGACAGGGTATCAAACATGTCTGCATAGCTTTGGTTTTCAGTGTTACCGGGAGACTACTCTTGAATATCTCTTTCATTGCCCAATACTTGTTCCATGTCATTTTGATTCTTCGGTCTACTTCTTTATCATTGCACAATTTGAAAGATATTAAATGTCCCAAGTATGTGTAGTCTTCGACATATTCAATTTCTATTAATTCTGATTTTATCGGTATAATTTGTCTATTGGTCATTACTTTAGTTTTCTCCCGGTTAATTTCTAGACCTACTTTTCTGCTTTCTTTGCTAAGTGACTCTATCATGTACTCCATTTCTTTTGGGTTCTCTGAAAGCAATACTATGTCATCTGCAAATCGCAAGTGCGAGAGACGTTGGCCGTATATATTTATCCCTCTATGTTCCCAGTCAAGTGCTCTGAAAATTTCTTCCAGTACTGCAATAAATAGCTTTGGAGATATTGGATCACCCTGCTTCACTCCTCTTCCAATCTCGAAGGCTGAGCCATACTTACTAATTTTAATTCTAGCGTTACTCTTATTGTATATTTCCATCAGTATGTTGATATATTCTTTGTTTACTCCTTGATTTACTAGAGCTCGCCAGATTGCACTATGGAATATAGAGTCAAAAGCCTTGCTGTAGTCTATAAAGCATATATAGAGAGGAATGTCGTACTCGTTGTATCTCTCAATTATAAGTTTCAAAGTGTGGATGTGATCAGTCGTCGAAAAGCCTTTTATAAAACCAGCTTGCTCTACTGGCTGGTGCTCATCTAAGATACGAGTAAGACGGCGAAGCAAAGTTGTTGCAAAGACTTTGTAGAGACATGATGTAAGACTGATTGGCCTATAGTTCGATATTGATTTCGGGTCTCCTTTTTTGAAAAGTAAAACAATATCTGAACATGTCCACTGTTTAGGTATTTCTTTTGTTGTTAAAATCAAATTAAATAGTTTTGTTAACGGAACAGTCAGGGTGTTTGAGCCAGCAATAATCATCTCATTTGTAATGCCATCAGATGCTGGGCTTTTTTCTGTTTTTAGTGATTTTATGGAACATTCAATTTCATTTTTGTTAAATTCGGGTACCTCCTCGTTATTTCGGGGTAGGAGAGCAAATCTTTCAGGGTTCGTGTTTTCTTGTGATGCATATAATTGCTGGTAAAAGTTAGTGGCTATTTGCATGATTCCACCTCTGCTCGTAACCATTGAGTTTTTCTCATTATGAAGTTGGTTCATTACATGTTTTGAGTTAGTTAGATGTTTATATGCCCTCTTCACTGCTCCAGATTTTTTTAGATAATTTTCAATAATATTGAGTCTATATTGCTTCGTATTTTTCTTAATCTTTTTGTTTATTAATCTGTATAAGTTGCTGAGTTCAGTTTTTTCCTTTTTTGTCTTATGTTCCTTGTTTTTCAAATAGTGTCTTTGTTGACTAAGTTCAATAATTTCTGATGTTATAATAGCTTTCTTTCTGTTTTTGTAATTTGTTGAAGAAGATTTGATGTTTGCTTGTTCAGAGCTCTGTAGAATTGCGTTTTCTATGATGTCGTAGTAATTTTGCACTGATGTTGTCACGTCTGGTTCTTGGAATTCACTAATTTCTTGGGTATACAGTTTGTAATCAATTTGTTTCTGTGCTGAAGTACAAAAATGTTTTCGTAGTAAGTCTCTGTGTTTAATATTGATGGTTATTCTGACCAGGCGGTGATCACTGGGGTGATGCATTCTGTTTATTACACTACAGTTTTCAATAATATCCGGTTTGTTTGTGGCAATAAAGTCAATTTCATTACGGGTAAATCCATCAGGTGATTGCCAAGTCCATCTTAGTTTATCGGGTTTTCGGAAGAGCGTGTTAGCTATTTTCAAGTTATTTTCAAGACAGAACTGAACAAATCTTTCACCTCTCTTATTTCTATTCCCATATCCCAGCCTGCCCAGTACCCTATTTTCTCCTTCTGCAGGATGCCCAATTTTAGCATTCATGTCGCCAAGAAGTATGAGATTTGAGTGGCTTTTTTCCAGCAGTACATTGAGGTTGTTGTAAAAGTCTTCTATATCTATTTCACTTGCTTTTTGAGTGGGGGCGTAAGTTTGACCGATACTATATAATTTGCCAAACAACTTGATGTGGATTAGGGCGACTCTGTCTGTTATCCCAATAAAATCTAGGACTTCTAGTGACGGTTGTTTTTTAACTAAGAATCCTACTCCGTATTTGCCTTTAGTTTGTCCACAGTTGTAGAGGTAATATTCGCCTCTATCTTCCATAGTAAAACCTTGTCTTCTTGTTTCACTGATGCCTATAATGTCCCATTTTATTGATGATGTAGCGTGTTCTAATTCCAGTATTCTCGATTCATTTGCTAGTGATCTTACGTTGAAGGTAGCAATGTAGAGATAGTTTTGTTTTGTTTTTGATTTTTATTTTAGAGGGTTGTAGTCTTTCGCCCCCGCGGTGACCAGCCGTATTGGGGGACGTAATTCATTTTTTGTTTTCTTTTTAATATTTGATTCATTGGTGAGAGGAGGGAGCGGTGATTGCTATACTACATTTTGATCCTGGTTGTCTTGATGGTTTGGCCTGTTCGTATTCTGGCTTACTAAATAATGCAGCATACTGGGTTTAATAACATTTTCTGTAACGCTAGAAGATCTTTGCAGTGATGAGTAGAAAGGTTTCGACTTGTTTATTTTCTTTTCCCGTGGTCTTCTATCTGCTAGTTTTTGTGGGCTTGGTTGTGTAGTCCCGGGGGATACAAGCAATGTTCTCTTTTTAGCACCAGATGTATGCGATGTATCTGAATTATTTCCTATTATGATGAGCTTATCATATTTAATAATAGCTTTATTTCCTTTTTCCTTTTCGATTTTTACAATTTCCTGTAATTCTTTTCTTTTCTCTAAAACATACTTTGGATAGTCTTCTTTTAGGTAATACTCAGTATTATTTAGTTTCGCTTTTTGTTTGAATATTTGGATTTTTACACCAAGTGTTGTAAAGGTTATTACTATGGGCCGAGGCCCTTTCCCTTTTTTACCCAACCTCGTAATTGCTTGTAAATCCCTTTTGTCGAGTTTTATATCAAAGTGTTTATATAAGAAGTTGATAATAATATTTTCCAAGTCTGAATAAGAAGATTCTGTTTCTTCTATGCCAAAAAATATTATGTTTCTCTGCCGTGCTTGTTTTTCCAGAAAGTAAAGTCGTTTTTCTTGATTTTCAACCTTTTCTTTGAGAAAATTATTTTCTTCTTCCCATATTTTGATTTTTTCTTCTAGTATTATATTTATGTTCTTTGTTACGTTTGCCGTGATATTTTCTCCGTTTTGAACAATCATTTTCTTCTGTTCATCCAATTCATTTTGAATTTTACGAAGAGCGATCATTACTTCCTCCATATTTGAAGATTTTGTATAGATTGTATTTAGTACGTAAGTGCTGGTATCTGTTGGTGGATAGTTGAACTCAACAGCGTTGACCAGTTGAGTGAAGTTCGTGGAAGTTCCACTACTCGCCGGTAGATGGCGTTGTTTTAATCGATATTGATGTTCGAATAATGACTTCTAATTTTCGTTTGTTTGAGATTACAATTAATGAAAATTCTTCCAAGTTAACACTTTCTTTCCACTTATTTGTTGACTGACCTTGAATTTGCGGCGTTTGTGATGTTTTCTCTTCAGTAAATTGATGGAATTCGATCGGTTGAAGAAATCCGTTGCACTGGTTTTAGTCGAAGTTTACCGTTTTTTAGTGACACTTCACGGTTAATAACGATTATCCTGGTGGTTCACAACAAATTTCACACGATCGTTGCAGTTTGGTGTAGAATCACTCTTTATTTCTAATTTTATTTCGTTAAAATAGCGGAACCGAAGTAAACATAAGCGTCGCCGCCTACCCTCCTCATAAGAACACAACTAAAAAGAATACAACTAAAGGGTAGCATAAATTTTTTATGATTTTTTTTGAAAATATCCGTGTCAGTAATTTATAGGCTTAGGTATTCCTAAGCCTATAAATTACTGACACGGATATTTTTTCATGTCTTGTGTAAGTTTTACGTTTTATTGTTTACGTATGTCGATACTACGTATACTAATGGGCATGCCTTAAAGATGAGAATTGTGGCACTCTGAACGAAGCAGCTTAAACAAAGTTTCGTCTATCTTTATTTGTCTCAAAATCACCAATCGTCTATGGGGAAAGATATAGTGCTAGACCGAAGGCATAGGCCATGTCTCTCACTCTTTTCATACCAAAAAAATTACTGCAGATTATACGGGTACGGCATGTGGCGTGTGGCATGTGTCAGCATGTCTATGGCCTTAGGTATTCAACTAAAGGTAGCATAAAATCCACAGGACATAATCTCATTGTCATAAAATGTAATGTAATGTAATGTATCTAATTGTCATTATACATCACCCAATCAACCTTGAGCCTTAAGATAAAGTTGAAAATCTAGTAAGGAAATCTGACATATTGTACTAGCTTGTGCTGCCGTCTGTCCTCTCTAATTTAGCAAAGCTATAATAAAAAAAAAAAAACTATTTAGTCCGTCATTCAGATTATAGAAAAATATTGGACACATATATTTTGTTTTATCGAATCAATATAGTTTAAAAAACTAAAAAAACATGCTTTTAAAAACTATCAAACTAAAAATTTAAAAATAATTTAAAAAAAAGCGTGAGTCGCTTTGTGCCATAATTTTTGTATATTAAGCATTTTATATATAAAGCATGTTTTTTTAGTTTTCAACTTTTTAGTTCGATATTCTTTTTTTTAAAAAAAAACGAACGAACGTATTGAAAACGGTGGCACATTTTACAGTAATGAGCCGCCCACTCGTAGTCCTCTTTGGACTACAGATCAGGAGTGGTGGCTGGTGACGTCACTGGCCGCAAAAAAGTGCAGCGTGTAGTGACGTTACACGAGTTTTCAACGCGCTGTGTCGTCTTCATTTTTTGTTTATATGAAAAAAAAAATACGTGTCTAGTATTTTTTGGAAGTCTGACTGACGGACTAATTAGTTTTTTTTAGTCAGATACCCTATTGTAACGATGCCCAATTGAAAAGTACAACTGCAGCGTAGCATGACAAAAGAATTTGGTATTTTTTACCTTTAATTAACTATCAAAATCGTTTGTGTATAGTACATTATTAAGATGTGTTAGGCCTAAACCCCTTATTAGATGACATTTCAAAAGGAGGTCATTGAATTGAAAGATGACGTTAGACCTCTTTTTATTGTTCTGGATGGGAAATCATCAAATGAGCACTCCCGCTCTGGGCGGAGCGGAAGGGCGTGTCAGACTTTTACTGACTAAAACCCACCCGTGTTCCTTCACTTGCCTGTACGCCAGGGCCACTGTTTCTTTTTTAACCAACCCGCAACTCACGATTTGCAGACATCTCTTTGAGGCGCGCGTGAAACACAACGGGCCTGGTTCTTATCGGGCGGCAAGGTACCCTCTGCTCTCCGCCAACTGCTTATTTACCATCAGGCGGAATTGCGGACAAGCACTAATTTTTAATAAAGTATAACAAAAATGGTGGCGTTCTGTAGTTTCTGTTTTCCTTCCTCATGGGCAGAAGGCACGAGGTTATGTGATGGGTCAATGACTTCTTGATCACCGCCTCCTTCGAGTCAATACCTTTTTAAATTAGATTCATCATGAAAAAATCTGCTACAGTTAAATTTAACGCATCGTTAACTTTAATCGCCTTGTTGCGGACATAGGTTACATCTGTGGTGTTTTGTTATCTGTGGCAACATCAGACAACGGTCAAGTTTTGGCTGTATGGTGTTTTGTCTTTGCTGTAGCGCGAAATTGTTTTTGGAATGATAGATGATATTATTTCTATTATTCTCAAAATTAGTCGACATTGTCGTTTTCTATTAGAGAAATACTGACCAAGTGCGTGACGGATTCACTGCCAAAGGGTGCCGTACTATTGATTTATGAAATTAAAGGATTTAAGTTGTTTGTTTGAAAGATTACGCGGTAATAAGCGGTTTCCGATTTACGAGGTGTTAAACTACTTACTAGATCTCGTTCAAAACAATTTTTGTTGATAGTTTTCATAGTGCTGTACAGTTTTTTAGATTTTTCATTTTCTTATTTTAGAAGTTAGAAGGGGAGCAACTTTTTTCCACTTTGAAAGCGTCTGTCACGCAAACACTGTCCGGTTTAGAAGAAAATATTTTAGAAACCTCGATATCATTTTTAAAGACCTATCCATAGATAAAAAAATAATTGAGTTTCAGTTCTAAGTATGGAGCTTCAGTTCTAAGGGAGCCCCTAATATTTATTATTATTTTTTTATTTTTGCATCAAAATCTTAATGCGGTTCACAGAATACATCTATCTACTAAGTTTCAACAGTATAGCTCTTACAGTTTCGGAAAAATATGGCTGTGACATACGGACGGCTACGGAACCCTAAAAATGGGAAAGCGATTGCCGTCTCCCTTGATGTCTCGCAGGCCTTCGACCGGATATGTCACGCTGGCCTTTTGAGTAAGCTTCCAGCGTACGACATTTCCCCTGGCCTGACTGGCTTCCTGTCTAAACGGTCCCTCCGATTTGTTGTCGACGGATGCTCATCGGAGCCCATGTCGACAAATGCCGGTGTTCCTCGGGGGTCTATTCTCTCTACAACTCTGATCCTGCTGCATATTAAGGATAGAAAGCACAGTTGTGGAGAGATAACTGCCGAATGCTCGGGCTAGTACGGATTCAATCCGGTCCGAAAGAGAGGCTCTGGTAGAGCGTACGAATGTTGCACTACAGACAGTCTCCAAATTGTAGCATTCAATGACGCCAAAACACAGGCGTGTCTTTTCACCGCCAAAAACAGCCCGTTCACCGTGGCTCCTACTTTTCGGAATGTAGCCTTGGAGTGCACCGACCACCTTCAGCTTTTGGAAGTTGAGATTTCCTCGAACGACGAGAAATGAATCTACTACGAGGGCGGGTAGAGCTTCTAATGTTATACAAAGCACACGTCCGATCGTGTGTGGAGTACGCAGGGATTGTCCCACCATCGAACTTTATTCAGAGGCCAAAGTGCTGACAGTGAGACAGCTTTTTGTGCTTCGCGCTACGTTGCGGAAACACTCCACCCTAAATCTAGATCTCAATAAACTTAAAAGGCGAAAAGGCACTCCTGTATGCGAAATGCCCAATGCCGTTCCATGTTTGCCAGCCGACTGTATGCAACCACTAGTTTTCAATTGTATAATAAAATTCAAAATGTATACCCATCTACTCCCTGACTAAACGGGAAGATAAAATGAAACTTACAGATTGGTTGCAGAAATTAACGTACGACGAAACCGAGAATCTTATTACTATTGTCTCGTAAAGTATCAATCCAATACTGTATTTTATTAAAGGCGTATTCGTTTTTGTATTATTATTTTGTATTCGCATTATCTGTATTTGTGTTCATATAAGTACTTGCACGTCACCTTATACCATTTGTGTGTCATACCTTGAGGAACCCTGGCTCCTAAAACGCAGGCTTTTGTTTAGGAGGCATCAGTTCACCTTTTAAAGTGACTCTCTGTGCAGACGTTTTTGATACTGTGTACTCATGTGTATTTTTAAAGTGTAGTAATATATTATTATTAATATTCCGTTTATTTTTCTACATAATATACATATTCATTTACATTTTAAAATATTTATAAAAATACATAAAAACATTTAAATTATTATTTCCTTTATTTATCTTTTTTCTCATTTGGTTACATTTTTAAATATATTGATTTAAAAAATACATACAAATACATTTAAAATATAAAAAAATAGTGTTCCACCGATGACGGGAGCAGGGTCCAAGCTACCGGAGGTTAGGGCTCCAGAGACAGGAACCGCCTCACGATGGGGCCGTATCGAGGAGTACTGACTTTTGAATCAGGCCTTTGATCCAACTGCCCAACGAGAGCCTCAAATTATTATTAAGTATTATTACTGCAACCACATATGAGCTGGTGTTGCAAAATTCCATCTAGCAGTTTTGGGATCAGTTGAGAAGAGTGTAATTGGTGATCCAGATTTGGTTAAGAACAATCTACAAAGCCGTGATACACACGTGTAGCACAGCCGCGGGCTACCCAGCGTTCGGTGTTCTATAGGATGCATTTTAGGGAGTGTGCGCGGGAATTACAATAGGGTAGTTGACTAAAAAAAACTGATTTCCAAAAAATATTGGACACGTATTTTTTACATGCTTTTTATTAGCTTCACTTGTATGCTTGCTTGCTTGTTTGTTTGCTTGCTTATTTGTTTGTTTTTCCGTCTCTTACTCTTTGGACTACGAGTGAGCGGCTCATTACTGTAAAAATATAGTTTTAAAAAACTAAAAAAACATCGTTTTCAATACGTTCGTTCGTCCGTTTTTTTAAAAATTCTTTTTTTTTTTAAGAAGCGAACTAAAAAGTTGAAAATAAATATAGTTTAAAAAACTAAAAAAAACATGCTTTTCAAAAATAACAAACTAAAAAGTTAAAAATATTTTTTAATAAAGCGTGATTCGCTTAATATACAAAAATTATGGCACAAAGCGCCTCACGCTTTTTTTTAAATTATTTTTAACTTTTTAGTTTGTTATTTTTTTTTCATATAAACAAAAAATTAAGACGACACAGTGCGTTGAAAACTCGTGTGACGTCACTGCACGCTACAATTTTTAGCGAGCAGTGACGTCACCAGCCACCACTCCTCAAATCAAATCAAATCATTTATTTCAAATAAACCAGTTACAGGCACTTTTGAATTGTCAGAAGGTCGGTCAGTCAATAAGATGAAGCTAGTCGCCCATTCCAAAGAGTAGGTAAATCCTGATCTTTGATGTCTCTTATATTGTCAATTTTTATTGATTTGATAAAGCAAAATATACGTATCCAATATTTTCCTATAATCTGAATGCCGGACTAAATAGAATATTATTTTTTCTCCCTATTCTGCCATTACTGTTCCTTCATAGTATTAGGTACGGCAGATATCCACCCTTACTTTATTGACACCACTACGACCCAGACGAAGCAACTGAATTTGAGGAGGCTTTGCAGTAGATAACGCTGTTGAGGTTGAATTTGATTATTGTCTCTGGCAGCTAACTTTTATAAGCAAAAATATTTTAAGTTTGGAAGATTACGGAGACAGGAGAAAAAGATTCATTGTTTTATGTGATCATTGTTTGTTTCGGTAGCATGATGAGTAGCAAGACTGCAGTCAATCGATAATGTTTGATATATAATATTGTAATGTTTTTTTTATAGAGTGTTTGAAAGTTGGGCTTAAAATATTAAAAATTATGAAGTGCTTATAATGGTGTATTAATTGATTTTGGAGTTATTTAAAATGTAAAGGATCCCAGAAGGTACTGTCTGCACTCAAATTACTATTTATTCATAACTACAACAAACGCTACATTAACACGATTTTATACATTCCATTTTCTTTTACCTTTTATTATTCTTATAATAACAATAATTCATTTACTTTTTTTACACCAAACAGGTTCTAATAATCCATTAGGATTAATTTCGCTTCGTCGTTTATACCGCGTATGTACCTATATCAAAGAGATTTTAGAAATTATTATTCAAATGTCTTCAAGGCTAGAGTGAATAGACTCATCATGAATTAGTGCGCTTTACCATCAACGATTGCATCACTGCTCATCATACCATCAACATATGATTCGGCCGGATCGCGGTCAAGCACTAGGTTATAGATAAAAAACAGCCTGTCACAAATCCAGCCTACACTACTAAGAATTTTCAGATGTAAAAACCGGTCAAGTGCGTGTCGGACTCACGCACAAAGGGTTCCGTACCATTGATTTATGAAATTAAAGAATTTAAGTTATTTGTATGAAAGATTACGCGGTAATAAGCAGGCTTCCGAAAAGGCTATAGCACCATAGACCACATTCATACGCTGCGGCAAGTTATACAGAAGTCCGAGGAGTATAACAAACCACTATGCTTGGCGTTTGTGGACTATGAGAAGGCCTTCGATTCGATTGAGACTTGGGCGGTGCTACAGTCTCTCCAGCGGTGCCAAATTGACCATCGATACATTGAGGTGATAAAGTGTTTGTACAAAAACGCCACCATGTCAGTCCGTCTCCAGGATCAGGACTCGAAACCGATCCAACTGCAGCGTGGAGTGAGACAAGGAGATGTCATATCTCCTAAATTGTTCACTGCTGCGTTGGAAGATGTCTTCAAGCTCCTGGACTGGAAAGGACTTGGCATCAACATCAACGGCGAGTACATCACTAATCTCCGTTTCGCAGATGATATCGTGGTCATGGCTGAGACCCTGGAAGACTTGGGCAAAATGCTCAATGACCTCAGCAGAGCTTCCCAACAAGTGGGTCTAAAAATGAACATGGATAAGACGAAGATCATGTCGAACTCTCATGTCGCACCCACTCCAATTGTAGTTGGTTGCTCTGCACTCGAAGTTGTTGACGAGTATATATACCTGGGACAGAAAGTCCAACTAGGTAGGTCCAACTTCGAGAAAGAGGTGTCTCGGCGAATCCAGCTCGGTTGGGCAGCGTTCGGGAAGCCACGCTACATCTTCTCGTCGTCCAAGATACCACAGTGTCTCAAGACTAAAGTCTTTGACCAGTGTGTGTTGCCAGTGATGACTTACGGAACTGAAACGTGGTTGCTCACAATGGGCCTCATACGAAGGCTCAGAGTCACACAAAGGGCAATGGAAAGAGCTATGTTAGGAGTTTCTCTGCGTGATCGAATCAGAAATGAGGAGATCCGCAGAAGAACCAAAGTTACCGACATAGCTCTGCGAGTCGCTAAACTTAAGTGGCAGTGGGCAGGGCACATTGCTCGTAGAACCGATGGCCGATGGGGCAGCAAGGTTCTGGAGTGGCGGCTACGTACTGGAAGACGCAGCGTAGGGAGACCCCCAACAAGGTGGACCGATGACCTGGTGAAGGTCGCGGGAAGCCGATGGATGCGGGCAGCACAAGACCGGTCATCGTGGAAAGCCTTGGGGGAGGCCTTTGTCCAGCAGTGGACATCTATAGGCTGAGGAAGAAGCGGTTTACGATTTACGAGGTATTAAAAAGAACTACTTACTAGATCTCGTTCAAAACAATTTTCGTGGGTAGTTTTTATCAATATTTTTTATTTATGCATGAAAATCTTAATGCGGTTCACAGAATACATCTACTTACCAAATTTCAACAGTATCGCTCTTATAGATTCGGAAAAAAAATGGCTGTGACATACGGACGGACAGACGGACAGGCAGACTTGACGAATCTATAGGGTTCCGTCTTTTGTCATTTGGCTACGGAACCCTAAAAAGCAAAAACGTCTTGACAAAAATTATTTATTGATCTTGTTCAACAAATAATTTTTGCCTAATTATTTTGCTTACCTATTATTTTCAGCATCTAGGTATTTATTTATATATGTCTAATTTTGGATATGTAGGTATCTGTTTTACTGTATTGTATTTATAATGTGCGCCAACGATAATCCCATTTATGATCCAGGAGAATCTCTGTCCATTCTTTAGTTGAATTAGCGATAAGGCTGCCCGTTGTTTAAACAATATAATATGTTTTTGGTGTATCATAAATTATATACAATCTATATAAATAAAAATGAATTGTTCTTCGTTAGTATGATTATAACTCGAGAACGGCTGGGCCGATTGAGCTGATTTTGGTTTTAAAATGTTTGTCGTAGTCCAGGGTAGGAGCAAACAAGGAAAAATTGCGAGTAAGATAAAGTAAAACGACAATTCCATTTTCCCATATAAAAGTTGACCACTTACTTTCTGTCAAACACTTCACAGTATTTGTACTCTCAGTCCCACTCGAACGCGCTTTACCACCAACGAATGCATCACTGCTTACCATCAGGCGGGATTGCAGTCAAGCACTAGTTTATAATTATCTAGAAAAATAAATTCTTTCGCGGGCCTTATCGTGGTTCGCGGGCCTGAGGTTGAGCAGCCTTGCTCTAGAGCAACGATATAGTCTTCATACACCTTTAAATATAAATATTTAAAAACCACGAAAGCTACACGTTTTGATCGCAAAAATGATAAGAAAAAACATCGTTCCTTCATAAAGACTTACAATTATACAAGTTATCAAGTCGTTGACCTAAGATTTTATTACCATTTGTACTTCACGCCTTTGTTCTGAATAGAACAAGCAGATTTTCTACCCGTTATCTGATTATATCGCTAATGTAAAAACATACCACTGGTTTACGGTTTTGATTCTGTAATGACGATTTAATAATAATAATATTTATTTGCTCAAAACATGGTATAACAGGTCTTAAAGATAACAATAGTACAAACATGTTTTGCCGAGTTTAAAAATAAATAAAATAAAATAAAATTTGTTTATTTCAGGTTTCCCCATATTTTGTTAGTAACATTATGACTTAAAACAACTATGTTAGTATCTAAAAATAATAAAACAAGTAACAGAAAATACAAAAAACAAAATAGAATATTAAAAAGAAAAAAACCTAATTCATGAACCTGCCACCTTCAGGGGCACCTGGAACAAGCACATGCGATCGTACCCAATGCCGCCGAATGGGGCAGTCTGGCTTGTCAGCAATGGCCGACAGGATGGTGTTGATGCTCCCCCTCACCCTGCGCATTAGCGAGGCCACGCGGCGCCTCACTGGCGCCCCGAACCCGTCCGTACGGGCATAGAATAAAGAGAGGAAGTAGGTTATCTGCGACCCAATCCGCGATTTAATTGCCTACTGTCTTAGGGTTGACGACTGTTCGCGCTTCGTCGGTTACGGTTGTCGCCCAAACCGCTAACAAATATTTATAGACTAAGAGCTTATGTTTAAATTATTTGCTTAGTATTTAGTTTACATATACTAGTCAGTTTTTTTTTTGTAATTTTTATTTTTAGTTTTGTACACATAAAGAACCATATTTATTTTTATTTTAATTAATACAAATATAAATAATACAAACATAACATCTATTGAATCACACATTTAATACAAAATTACAAATTAGCTACAGAAAAATACCTACTTTCTTCGGTTTCGACTATTACGAAACGCGTTGTTATTAAACTTTAATGTGTAATATATCCGTATCCTTGTAAATAACTTTTAGAAATATAATTTGAAAAATATAAGTCTTTTATTTGTTCATAAATAGACATACCAACTTTGCAGTTTATGTGATCATTTTTTAAAAGCTAATGTGCCGAAAAGCCGTGACGCGCGAACCTCGTTCCGTGCTAGCCGCGACTAGCGCAGTCATAGGCACTCTAATATTGTGTTTAGGTGTGCGTGCGGCGACGCGTAGATACTATGGCGCACACATACAAGCCGCGCGCGGTCCGTTTGTATGAAGATAACGTACTTCCCTCTCTTTATTCTATGGTACGGGCGTGTGCAAACATGGCCGATGCGCTGCAGTACCGTGGGAGCCCCAGCATCACCCTAAAGGCATTGTTGTATTGTACTCGGAGCGCGTTGAAGGCCCGCAGCGTGTAGTTGACCCACAGACTGCACGTGTAAAAGCTTCGACAGTATGCTTTGAAAAGCGTTATTTTTACTTCCACGTTGCACCGCGCGAATCTGCGAGCCAGCATGTTGCAGCGGACCGTCAGCGTCCTCCTTTCCCTTTCCATGTCTTTGTCATCCTTCAAATCCTCGGTAATCACATGGCCGAGGTATTTGAATTCCTTAACTCTATTAAGTGCGACACCGTTAAGCAGTATAGGGGGTGTACATAAAACATTTCGACCACGGGACCTAAATATTAGCAACTCACTCTTTTTATCATTTTATAGAAGTCCATGTGTTTTCGCATAATGGACTGAGCAGCACCATGTCGTCCGCGTTTAGACTCAGCACGCAAATTTGAATACAAAATAAGAACAAAAAGTAATTAATATTTCATGTCAAAAAATTGTTTCAGACTATAGATATTAAGTATGTTGATTTAGCACTCAATTTCCGCTTAAAACAGTATCTTGTATTTGTCAACTTAAAGTCACCAGGCAATTTATTATTTCAGACATAACTAAGCAGCCTTTGTTATACTTTGCAAGCCTAGGAACATTGTTTAGTACGAGCATATAAGGGTCTCGTCGGTTTCGAAGACATATCATTTGCTGTTTTGAACAATTCTTTATGTTTCCACACAAACATGCATGTTTCGTAAATATATAGACAAGGTAGCGGTAACAAACATAGTTTTTTAAATATTGGCTTGCATGATTCCTCAGGTTGAAGTCCGTATAAAGCTCTAATGCATTTTTTTGGGCAATAAATGTTCTGTTGGTCGGTACTGTTGCCCCATATTACAAGTCCATACCGCAGTATAGATTCCACGTATGCGTGGTAAACTAATATGGCTGTTTTTAAATTTGTAACTTGTTTTACTTGTCTACATGCATTTTCCAATTTAAATGTTCATCAATAGTTAGTTTAGAATCTGTTTAAAAATTTTAAGAAACAAAATTAAGTATTCCGCACAGGAAAAACGCACATTACGAGTAAATAATAATAATTAAAAAGACATAAAATATGATACACTCAAAAGCCTCGTACTCAAACACGAAAAATTACAAACATTTTTTCATTCATTCATTTCATTCATAAAACGATTTACATTGTGTTGAGTATTTACACATGCGACCTACACACAAATATAAATAACTAAGGATAATTCATTTACATTATAAGCGAAATTTATATAGGTATAGTGCCAAACAGTTTTAAATATAATGTCAACCAATTTCAAATAGGTTTTTTGGCGGGAAAGCTAGGATGAGTACCACGCTCATTTTTCATCGGACTTGTAAATTATTTATAGTGTCGTTTACTAAATACAAGCGAGTGATTTATGTAGGAAAAAGTGTATTCAGTAAATAATTCATAAAGAACATTGAAAAATCGCAGCATAGCGGCCTCATCAGGACTTTGCCTCAAACCTCCCTCGTAGACAGTTCACGCGGCCGTCTTTTTCGACTGTCATTGGCGATATCCGCCATTATTTTGAAATAAAATTTTCAAAGAATTTCCATAATTTGTTAAACGTGTTATTGGCAAAATTGTGGTATTTCTCCACAGGGGCCATTGATCTAGAGGTGAAGTAGTATTCACTCTAAAGAAAAGAAGAAAAAAGAAAGGAAGACCCGGACTATGACATCAGGAAAACATTGTTCTAATATCGTCATTTTTGAGTTTTTTTTTTCCATATATTATAAACTAGCGCTTGATCGCAATCCTGCCTGATGGTAAGCAGTGACGCAATCGTTCATGGTAAAGCGCACTAGTTTATTAAGAGCCTATTCACTCTAGCCTTGAAGACACTCAAATTGTAGTCCGACGGAAACACCGCCGCTAGCAAATTGTTCCAGTCCCTCGATGTACGCGGTATAAAGGAGGAGGCGAAACGCTTCGTCCGGATCGTAGTGGTGTTAACAACGTAAGGGTGGAAACCAGCCGTACGACGGGTCGTCCGATGGTGGAACGGAGATGGGGGAATTAAATCATGCAATTCCCTCGCACACTTCCCAAAATGCATCCTATAGAACACCGAGTACGAGGCTTTACTAATTATATTTTATTTTGTTTTTTTTTTTTTATTATGTGTTTATTATTATAGAATAAACAATTTTTCTTGCTTTCTTTTCTTACTTTAGTTATAGAGCGCAAGGTGGTTTAATCCCCTCCTTGACAAGAGGAGACCCGCAGCGAACCAGTGGGCCTGGCACTAGGGGTTGCGGAAGTATTGCATTCCCGCGACCCCCGGTGTAGGTGTGAGAAGGAACACCGGGGTGGTTATTAGTCAGTAAGAGCCTGCTCAAGTCGTGGTGACCTAGTGGTTAAAACACCAGCCTCTCAAGTATGAGTGTGCGGGTTCGATTCCAGGTCAGGCAAGTACCAATGTAACTTTTCTAAGTTATATATGTACTTTCTAAGTACCTATATCTTGGACACCAATGACTTATTACAAGGTGAAGGAAAACATCTTGAGGAAACCTGGGCTTTAAGTCTGAAATCGCTAACCCCCATTGAGCATGCGTGGTGATTACGCTAAATCCTTCTCTGTATGAGAGGAGGCCTGTACCCAGCAGTGGGACGATAAAAAGGTTGATGATGACTTAAGTTGTTACGCAATTTAAGAATGTATCTTGTACTAGCGGCCGCCAGCGACTTCGTTCGCGTGGAGTTAGTTATGGTCTGCTCCTATTGGTCGCAGCGTGATGTTATATAGCCTAAAGCCTTGGCTTAATGAGCTATCCAACGCAAAAATAATTTTTCAAATCGGACTAACAGTTCCTGAGATTAGCGCGTTCAAACAAACAAACGAACAAACAAACTCCCTAGCTTTATATATTAGCATAGATATAGATTTATAACATTATTCAGTCATTGGCACAGAATTCCCTTCGTCAGAAACTAAAAGTTCAGAGTGTCTTTTTCTTTCGATTTCTTTAAGCAAAGGACAGAAGATAAATATTTGTGTTTTCTTCTTCTTCAGCCTATAGATGTCCACTGCTGGATAAATGTCTCCCCCAAGGCTTTCCACGCCGACCGGTCTTGTGCTGCCCGCATCCATCGGCTTCCCGCGACCTTCACCAGGTCATCGGTCCACCTTGTTGGGCGCCTCCCTACGCTGCGTTTTCCAGTACGTGGCCGCCACTCCAGAACCTTACTGCGCCATTGACCATCGGTTCTACGAGCCACGTGCCCTGCCCACTGACTCGCGTTTAGCGAGCTATGTCGGTGACTTTGGTTCTTTAATATTTGTTTATTGTTGTCAAATTATACCTAATTTACACCCTAGCACGCCAGCCTGCCACGCCTGGCGTACCAAAGTTTACCAAAGTTTCATTTACCAAGATTTCATTGGTTGTTGTTGTTGTTTGTTCAATTTGCCAGTACATTACACTGAGCAGGCAAAGGTATCTCAGACCATGACAGTCGTCTTAAATTCTTATCACGTGTGACCGCCGAAGCGGGCCCCACTTCTGGTTTTGGCCCGCACCGGTAAACCGGTAACCCCCATATCTGGGGGCCGTTCTCCTATCCGCCACCTGGGGACGCGTCCGATGGCAGGCTAGAAACTGCGCACGGAAATTATATTCTTATCTTGGCTTGACTTAACCTAACCTGTCTCCTCTCGTTTCCCGCGTGAGGCCGATTAGGAGGGGTTTGGCGTAAAGACATGATGTGGCCACTATGCTACAATATTTCAATGTTCTTTATAAAATATTCACTGAATGCACTTTTTACTACATAAATCACGCGTTTTTATTTAGTAAACGACAAAATAAATAATTTAAAAGTCCAATGAAAAATGAGCGTGGCACTCATCTTAGCTTTCCCGCAAAAACTCCCGGATTTTATTGGTAATTCCTATAGCTATGCATAATACAGATGTCAGCGCATCA
The DNA here is from genome assembly GCA_017933935.1 of Sesamia nonagrioides. NCBI lineage: Eukaryota > Metazoa > Arthropoda > Insecta > Lepidoptera > Noctuidae > Sesamia > Sesamia nonagrioides. Next base: position 24,159 of record JADWQK010001165.1, read on the forward strand.
AGCTACTAAAATATGTCAGTGTTCTATATTAGGTTTTCAACTATCTTTAAAGTATTAAGGCTCGAGGTTGATTAGGATTTTTTTTGACGTCTCCCCAAATTTTTAATTACGTCTAAAATGTCTATGGAATTTCTTAATTTGTTGCGTCTAAACTAATACCTCCTCTATCCTTTTCTTAATAAAGTAACAAGAAAAGGTACAGTGAACTTAATTTTTGTTAAGTTTGTGAAGTAAGAATTCGAGGCCTTTCATCATCATCGTCGTCCTTCGTGGCGTAGCGGTCAACACGCCTGCCTGCGACGTGGAGGCCCCGGATTCGATCCCCGGCCAGGTCATGTTGGAAAACGATCTTTTCTTGATTGGCCTGGGTCTTGGATGTTTATTTATATATGTATCTATTATAAATATAGTATCGTTGAGTTAGTATCCCATAACACAAGTCTCGAACTTACTTTGGGCTAACTCAATCTGTGTGATTTGTTATAACCTTTTTATTGTCCCACTGCTGGGCACAGGTCTCCTCTCATACAGAGAAGGATTGAGCGTAATCGCCACGCTTGCTCGATTCGGGTTGGCGATTTCAGACTTGTAAAGTCCAGGCCGAGGCCTTTATTAGGTTTTAAATGGCGTCCATATTTAATTTTAGGACTTTGTTCAGATACATTTCTATAAAACTGTAAAACATAGGTCATTGACTGTCGGAAGTGATCCGGGCTATCTTCAAAATGATCTGAGCGGTCAAAGTTAACAAGCCACTGAGTCAGGATACTGCTGGGGCGTTGTTATCGATATTTTTTTCAATTATTTCAGATAACTTGATTCAAACAGTCCAATTAAAATAAAATAATATCAGAAATAAAATAATATTTGAACCAATATTTAACATGAAAAGAGAAAATATAAACTAAATTACTTGCAAATAAAATTAAATAAAAAAAAATCAAAATAAGTACCTACGTTCATATTACATTTAATATGATAAAATTAAAATTACCCGCTTAATAAAGAATCTAGAAGAAGATATCAGGGAAGAGCCGATCGGTTTTGTAAACGAACACCGCGAAAAGTTAACAAGCTCACTGCACCGTTTTCACGGTAAGATGGTAACAGAATCGTGCTATCGATGTTATGAACTACTAAAACTTGAAGGTGAAATAAGCATTTGCGGGTAAGTTAAAAAAAACCGTGACCCTTTCCTACAGGCAAGTGAAGGAACACGGGTGGGTTTTAGTCAGGAAAAGTCTGACACGCCCTTCCGCTCCACCCAGAGCGGGAGAGGTCCTTTGATGATTTCCCATTCCAAACAAAAAAAAAGTTAATTTTACGGAACTAATTCTACGGAATTGAGACTATTGACAGCTTCAGAGTAAACTGTCAATCCCATACAATTAGTCACTTCCTACCTTTTACTGTGCGATTTTTACACATATCGATAAGCAGCTTCCAGCATCAACTCTCCACATCACTACCAAACATATTATTAATTTAATAATAAATTGGCTGCTCGTCTGCTGATGATGCGATAAGGACTTTGCTAATTATCTCATTCATTGTTTTATGTGGCTTTAAGGCAAGAAGTTACTGTGGATCAGGATGAGTCATTGTTTTAGATTGGACTAGTTGAAGACCCCGACTTTACTTGTTTTTATGTCAAATCCACAATCGCGCCTGATGGTACGTAGTGATGCAATTGTTGATGGTAAAACGCGCTAATTTATTAAGGGCCTATTCATTCAAAAAAAAAAAAAAAAAAAAAAACTGAGTGAATAGGAAGGAAGACGGCAGTTGAGCGAGGTGATGCAATGTTAAACCCAACAACACGACCAACGATGCTGCGCCAGAGAGATTCATCTGAAGACCCTCCATGACCAAACACCCGACACAACAACATTTAGCGCATCGTACCAGGCTCACATCGCAACACAACTGCTCAAACCCGTACTCCGTTCGGCTTCAGCAGACATCATCATCAGTGGGTGGTAACTTCTGCCGGCAGCCGATGTTATGGCCTACCACCGAGAGAACTTTTGGTACAACTCATCCGAATTCCCTTTTTCAGAACGGGACTTGTGGCTATTCGCTGCTATTCTATGATTAGGTTAGGTTACGCTTACCGCCAGGGGCGAGGGACATGGGGAAGTCCCCGCCCCCTATTCGATGGACCCCGAGGCGGAGGCGATGCATGGGGTAGTTTAACACCCCACTATCCCGTGCAGGAGGCGAGGCCCGGACATGCCGGGCCAGCACGATGGTGTGGGGCCGTGGAAGAATTTAGACTCCCGTGGCTCCACGCGCGCTCGTGATAGAAGAGACACCGGGTGGTTTTAGTCAGTAAAAGTCTGACAGACCCCGTCGCCCACCCCAGGGCGGCGGACAACCTTTGAGCATTTCCACCCCGGAAAAAAAATGTTACGCTTATCGCGATTGGTTCTTGAATGGATGACCACACTTACATTTTACATTTTAAGAAATTTCCGTGTCTTGGAAAACACATTGAATCCTTGAGCCCGGCTGTAGATTTGTGAATCGTTGACAGTAGAGGACAATCAAGAAAGCCGATCGAGACCGCATTGACGCTTTCGAGATGTGGTGCTGGTGAAAAATGCTTCAAATTCCTTGGGCAGCATTCCGCACAAAAGCATCAATCCTTCGAGAGCTGGGTGTCACAATAAGATTCTCTGTCTGCCTTCGAAGAAGTTTGGAGTATTTTGGCCATATTGCCAGAAAGGATGGAGACAACCTCGAACATCTGATGGTTATTGGGAAGGTGGATGGGCGACGTTCTAGAGGTCGCAGTCCAATAAGGTGGACTGACCAAATTCGTTCATCTCTGGACACCGGCCTTTATGACTCGCGGCCAGGGATCGTAACAAATGGCAAACTATTGTCAAGAAGAGGATAATTCCACAGGGACATCACGACCCTCAGCAATGAGGAGAACGACTTCAGGAGGAGCTGGAGGACAGTAGTTAAGAGTCCTTAGAGGTCTAAAAAACTGAGAACCAGTCTTACCAAGAGGTAGCATTACGTAGTAACTGGATTGAGGAGGTCAGATAGGGGTCATCATCATCATCATCATCATCATCATTTCAGCCAAAGGACGTCGACTGCTGGACATAGGCCTCCCCCAAGGTTCTCTATGACAACCGGTCCTGTGCCTCATGCATCCAGCGGTTTTCGGCGACCTTCACCAGGTCGTCGGTCCACCTTATCGGGGCCTATGCCTGTCGGCCCCGTCGGGTATCGGTCCTGCGGGCAATGTGCCCAGCCCACTGCCACTTTAGTGTTGCAATTCTATGGGCTATGTCGGTTACTCTCGTAGACAGCCTCCGTGGCATAGTGGTAGCGGACGCGGCCGCTGCGCAAGGTGGCGCGGGTTTGATCCCCGCACAGTGCAAGTATTTGTATGCATGAATATGAATTTGCACTGGTCTGGTCGTGCCTCGGAAAGCACGTTAAGCCGTTGGTCCCGGTTGCCATACGAACATCTAGTGGCAGTCGTTACGGGTTGTTGGAGCCCTCAAAAGTCCAACAATTGGTCTAACTGCAATGCTTCGATGTCGCCTTCGGGTTGTGGAGGTCAGACGGCAGTCGCTTCACGGAAAATGTCGAAGTTTAGCCATATCAGCAGTTGGACTGGTAAAGCGGACCCCAGACTCCAAAGCCGAAAAGGCTTCGGATGCGACTGGGATTAACGCTGGGATGATGATGATGATGATGTCGGTTACTCTCGTTCTTCTGCGGAAAGGAGGTCATTCCACGTATAATAACAGTATTATACGTGCAGGTGCAGCAGTCAGATTGGAGGCCACCCGGAACATAGTCGGGGAAGCTATGTAAAATTTACATTGTGCCCTATTCTTAATAAAATAAAAAGAAAAAGATGCTTGACTGCAATCCCGCCTGATGGTAAGCATTGATGCAATCGTTGATGGTAAAGCGCACTAGTTTATTAAGCCTATTCACTTAAAAAACTTAGGAATAGGAAGGATGACGGCAGTTGAACGAGGTGATGCAATGTTAAACCCAAGACCAACACGACCAAACGATGCTGCGCTAGAGGGAGATTGATCTGGAGACTCTCCACGACCAAATTCCCGAGACAACAACATTTGGCGCATCGTACCCGCCACACATCGCAACACAACTGCTCAGACCCGTCCTCCGTACGGCTTCACCAGACATCATGCCGGAACACGACGAATCGCTTGGCGGCAAGACTTTGTCTGGTGGGTGGTAACTTCCGCCGGCAGACGATGTTATGGCCTACCTAAATTGGAATTAATTTTAGATCGTGAACAAAGAAATCCCATAACAAGGTGGACCGATGACCTGGTGAAGGTCGCGGGAAGCCGGTGGATGCGGGCAGCACAAGACCGGTCGGCGTGGAAGGCCTTGGGGGAGGCTTTTGTCCAGCAGTGGACATCTATAGGCTGAAGAAGAAGAAGAAGAGAGGAGGCATGACTACCAGGAGTGGGGACATTATAGGCTAATTATGTAATACATTAGTCAGCCGTAGTAAGAAAAATCTGCTGAAGAGCTGTAATATGACGTGATAACGCCACCATTGTGCAGTTGCGAAAAGGGGATAGCGCTATTCATCCTTTATAGCTCCATCTTTGTCTAACACTGGAACAACTGTTCTCATCATTCGATCATTGTGGAAAGTCTTGCGGGAGGCCTTTCTCCATCAGTGGACCTCTATAGGCTGAAAAAGAAGAAGAACAAAGAAATTGGCGCATTAACTAAACCAATCAGAGCTCTGTTAAAAAAAAAAAAACAGTTCTGCACAGGGTAATTGCGTAAGTTGGCGGGAATGTCAAGATGAGTGTCACGCTCATTTTTCATTGGACTTTTAAAATTATTTATAGTGTCGTTTACTAAATAAAAACGCGTGATTTATGTAGTAAAAAGTGCATTCAGTAAATAATTCAAAAAGAACAGTGAAATATTGTAGCATAGTGGCCGCATCATGTCTTTGCGCTAAACCGCTCCCTAACGTCCAAACGCAGGAAACGAAAGGAGTTAGGTTAAGTTAAGCTAGGATACTTCCGTGTGGGGGACACCCCACAGCGCTGACTTCCTCGTAGTGTTCCCCGGGCAACGCCGTGTCTGACCACCGTAACGGAGTGGCAGACCGGTGGCTAACGAGCGCTGTGACCTACGCGATCCTGCGATTTTATTTTATTCTGAGGGCGATTGATTGCGTACACTGTGGATTTTTATTGTTGGTTTTTATTCTTATTGTGGGTTTTATTCTAATTTTATTGTGGGTTTTATTCTTATTTTATTGTAGTTTTTTATCAATTTTTATTGTGGGTTTTCTTTTTAATTGTGGTTGTTTTGGTGGACGCGATGCCAAAACCACCAAGGAACGCCTCTGGGCGTTTCGTCCCAAAAGGCCCTTCTCAGGGCCAACCAAAGGGCCCTTCTCAGGGCCAACCCAAAGGCCCTTCTCAGGGCCAACCCGACGACTTGTCGGAGTCGGCAGCCAGTCGCGCTCCATCGGCGGCGGGCTTTTGCGGCGAGGATGAGTTCTCGGACTCGGACATGGGGTCCGTCGTCTTAGACTCGTCCTTGTGTGGGGTGGAAGCAGGCAGCAGCCTGAAGAGGGCCTACCTGAGGCTCGGGTCCGAGGGCTCCTCGGACTCGGGCAAGTGTAAGCCCAAGAGGAAGTCGAAGGCGAAGACTGCTCCGCCTTCGACTCCTACTGAGGCCGGCACCCACGACGTGGGTCTGGCGGACGCCCAGCGTCAGCTCGGCTTGGTCAGACGGGCCGAGCTAGAGCTGGAGCTGGAGGAGATGGTTGCTGCAAAGGAGAGGCAGGCGCGCGCAACCAAGGCGAGGGCCGGATACGGTTCGGCCCTCGTCTCCTTCGACGGCCTTTCCGTGGCGGAGCTGGCCCGTCTGGCAAAGGAGGACATGGAGGAGATTGTTGAGGTCGCCTCCAAGTCCTCAAATTTGAAAGGGACCTTTCAAAAGGCCCTCAAATGCCGTGCAACAAGCTTGCACGGCATTGTGTCTGAGCTGACGCAACGGTCTGCGTCAGAGGAGACGCGGCAGCTGCAGGCGAGGGTGGACCGCCTGCAAGCGGAGGTCAGCCAGCTTCACAAGAAGCTGGCTGAGGCCACGGCCCCGACCCCTAATTCCCCGTCGGTAGCGGTTCCTGCCCCCTCCTCCTCCAACCTTGAGGAAGTAATCCGCAAGGTTGTCATGGAGGAGAGGGCGTTCACTCGTGCCTGCTTTGCAGGCATAGAGGACCGCCTCCTGCCCGAGCCGCGTCTCCGTCCGCCCCTAGCGGCGGACAAGACGCCGACAGTGGCTCCCCCTGCTACGAAGCCCTCAAAGGGCAAGGGCAAGGGGAAGAAATCCCCGGGGGCCCTGCCTCCCCCCGGTACGAGTGTGGGCGCTGAACCGGGGCCGGTTGCCATCGCAGCACCCGCCCCCCAGGTTCAAGAGACTGACGCCCTCCTCCCCTCCACCACCCCGTCCAACCAGCCGTGGTCGGAGGTGGTGAAGAAGGGCAGGAAGAAGGCGAACAAGGCCCCGGCTGCCCCGGCAGCTGCCCCGGCGGCCGCCCCGGCAGCCAATAAGGCCCCAGTCGGCGGGAGGAAGCTGGCTTCTCCCAAATCCGCGGCGGTGACGGTGACGATCGTCCCCGAGGCCGCCGAGAGGGGCGTCACATACGAGTCCGTCCTGAGACGGGCTCGTGCCGTCGTGGACCCTGCCGAGTTGGGGCTCGGTAACTGCCGTCGGACCCAAACCGGAGCTCGACTCTTCGAGTTTCCGGGGAAGGACGGCGGCAAAAATGCCGACTTGTTCGCCGGCAAGTTGCGGGAGGCCCTCGCCGATTTGGCGAAGGTCGCCAGGCCGACAAAGACCGCGGCCATAGAGATGACCGGGCTTGACGACTCCGTCACAAAAGAGGAGGTGGTGGCGGCCATCGCCAAGGTCGGAGGCTGCGATCCCGCAGCGGTGCAGGCTCGGGCCATTAGGCCCGGCCGCGGTGGACTGGGCTCTATCCGGCTGGAGTGCCCCGTCGCTGCAGTGCTGGCCGCTCAGGCTAAATGCCAGGGGCGGCTACTGGTGGGGTTCAGCCGGGCCGTGATCCGGGTGCTTGAAGCAGCGCCGATGCGCTGCTTCAAGTGCTTCGGCATAGGCCACACCCGAGCCATGTGTCCGTCCACTGTGGACTGGGCGGACACATGCTTCCGCTGCGGGAAAGAGGGGCATATGGCGGCCACGTGCGAGGCCGCCAAGCCGCACTGCGCGGCGTGCGCCTCCAGTGGTCGCCCCGCCGACCACGTTATGGGGGGGACGTCATGCCGACCCCCGTCCAAGAGGGGCAAGCCGCAGGCGGCTATAAGCCGTCCTGCCGCTGCTGCCACCACCCCCGCTGATATCCCATCAGCGGCGGTGGCCGAGGGTGATGCGATGGTCGAGTAATGGGTACCGACCATCGCATCTTGCAGGCAAACACCAACCACTGCCGGGCTGCCCAGGACTTACTGGTGCAGTCAATGGCCGAGTGGTTGGTGGATGTGGCAGTGGTGGCCGAGCCGTACTTCACTCCCAGCAATTGGCTGGGAGACAGTGACGGCTCGGTGGCAATCGTGGCGCGGTCTTCCTCGGACTCCCCTCCCCTCTCGCTCTTAGAGAGGGGACCGGGATACGTGGCCGCCGCGTGGGGAGGGTTGGCCCTTGTAGGGGTCTACTTCTCCCCAAACCGCCCTCTCCAGGACTTCGAGGATTTCCTCGGGGTCCTGACGGCGGTCATCGGGAGGACGGCGCCACGTCAGGTCTCCGTTTTGGGGACCTGAATGCCAAGTCGGTGGTCTGGGGAAACCCGGCCACCGACAACCGCGGACGGGCGGTCGAGTTGTGGGCGGCCACGTCTGGCCTCTCTCTCTTGAACAGGGGGAGTGTCCGGACGTGCGTGCGGCGGCAGGGTGGGTCCATAGTGGACCTCACCTTCGCCACGCCCGCACTGGCCGCCCGCATCCAGAACTGGAGGGTGGAACTGGGGGAGACGATCTCGGATCACCGCTACGTGCGATTCGAGATCTCCCCCCAGAATCCACGGGGGCGCCGCAGCACCCCCTCATCGTCGGGCCGATCCCCGTTTCCAAGGTGGGCTCTGACCCACCTGGATCGGGAGGCGGCAAGGGAGGCCGCGTTCGTCCAGGACTGGCTTTGGCCAGGTCCCGGCGTGGACGTCCTGGACGTGGACGCGGCGGCGGCCCGATTGAGGGGGTCATTGACCGAGGTATGCAACGCCAGCATGCCTCGGTCGAGACGTCCGCCTCCCCGACGCGCCGTTTATTGGTGGTCGGAGGAGTTGGCGGAGCTGCGGGCCACCTGCGTGGCGGCACGGCGGGCCTACACGCGATCGCGTCGGCGGCGCCGACGAGATCAGGCCGACGAGGACCGCCTCTACGCCAGATACGTAGAGGCGAGGGCGGCCTTTAAAGCGGCCATCGGCGCCGCTAAGGACGCGGCGAGGGCCGAGCTGTTGGAGGGTCTCGACAACGACCCATTCGGGAGGCCATATAAGGCGGCGCGTAACAAACTGCGCCGCATTGGTCCCCCGGTTGCCGAGACCCTCGAACCAGCGCTCCTGGATGGGGTGGTGCGGTCCCTGTTTCCGCGCAGGGATCCGCACTTCACCCCACCAGTGATGGAACCCCCACGAGGGGGGGCTCAACCGGAGGAGGAAGCTCCTCCTCCTCCGGTCTCAGAGGAGGAATTTGGCGCGGCGACTCTTCGTCTCCGCGCCAAAAAGACGGCTCCCGGCCCGGACGGCATTCCCGCTCGGGTGGTGGCCATCGCGGCCACCGAAATGGAGGGAAGGTTTCGGGACCTCTTCAGCGCGTGCTTCGCGTTGGGGAGGTTCCCGAAACCTTGGCGGGAAGGCCAATTGTGCCTCCTTCGGAAGGAGGGACGGCCGGCGGACTCCCCCTCGGCATACCGGCCCATCGTCTTGCTTGACGAGGCCGGAAAGATGTTCGAGGGGATTATCGCCGGCCGTCTCAAGCGGCATCTGCGGAGCGTGGGACCGGACCTGTCGGACGCCCAGTTCGGATTTCGAGCTGGTCGTTCGACAGTGGACGCCCTGGCCCGTCTAAAGGGCCAGGTGACAGAGGCGGTGGGAGTGGGGGATGGAGTGTTGGCCGTGTCATTCGACATTGCCAACGCCTTCAATTCCATCCCCCACTCCACCATCCTGGAAGCGCTCCGGTTCCACGGAGTGCCCCTGTACTTGCGGGGCCTCCTGGCCAGCTACTTGGAGGACCGTGCTGTCCTCCTCGTAGACGGGGCTGGCCAGCTCCGGCGATACGCTGTCGGAGCCGGCGTTCCCCAGGGGTCCGTTCTAGGGCCTCTTCTGTGGAACGTCGGTTACGACTGGCTCCTGCGGGGAACCCTCCTTCGAGGCACGAGTGTCATCTGCTACGCGGATGACACTCTCCTCACTTCCCGCGGGAGCACCTTCCGGGAGGCAGCCAGTTTGGCATCGGCGGGCGGATCCTTAGTGGCCGGAAGGATCCGCCGCCTGGGCTTGAGGGTGGCGCTGCACAAAACGGAGGCCGTGTTCTTCCACGGCCCCCGGCAGCGCCCCCCACATAACGCCCACATTTTTGTGGAGGGCGTCAGGGTCGGGGTCGAGGCCCAGATGAAGTATCTGGGCCTCACGTTGGACAGCAGGTGGCGCTTCGGCCCGCACTTTGGCGGGCTGTCGACGCGCCTGCTGAAAGCTGCGGACGCCCTCTCATGGCTCATGCCGAACATGGGAGGGCCAAGCATGCGGTGCCGGCGTCTCTACGCCGGCATTCTGCGGAGTATGGCCCTTTATGGGGCCCCCATTTGGGCGGACTCCCTCCGTAGGAGGGAGAATGCCACCGCTCTTCGGGCGCCCCAAAGGGCCATCGCCCAGCGGGCAGCGCGGGCCTACCGCACGGTAGGCTTCGCTTCGGCATGCGCTCTGGCGGGCACCCCGCCTTGGGAGCTCGAGGCGTGGGTGCTCGCCAGAGTGTACGAGTGGACGGCGGGGCGCAGGGCGCTGGGCGAGCGTCCGGCCCCAGAAGTGAGGGAAGCCGTCCGCCGGGAGGCGAGGGATGCCATCGTCCAGCATTGGACGCGGGACCTCGCCTCCGCGGTGTTCGGCCGCCGTACCCTCGACGCCATCGGGCCGGTCCTGAAGGACTGGCTCGACAGGCGTCACGGTTTCCTCTCCTTCCGTCTGGTGCAGGTACTCTCCGGCCACGGCTGCTTCGGCAGGTACCTGCACCGGATAGGACGAGAGGAGACACCGTCGTGCCACGGTTGCGGCGCGGCGGAGGACACGGCGGAACACACCCTCGCGGTGTGCCCGTCGTGGGCCGTGCCGCGCCGCGATCTTGTCGCGGCGGTTGGAGGGGACCTCTCGCTGCCCGCCATCGTCAGAGAGATGGTGGGGAGCGAGGAGGCTTGGGTGGCGATGGCCTCCTTCTGCGAGGTCGTGATGTCGCAGAAGGAGGCAGCGGAGCGCGAGCGGGAGGAGGATCCCCTCGCTCCGGCGCTCCGCAGGCGGCGTAGGGGGAGGAGAAGGCGGGATTTCGCCCGCTTTCTACCTCCCTGAGGTGAGCGGCGGGCGTGAGGCCGACGCCCGCCTTACATCGCTCACCACGTGGGAGCCACGGCCCCTCCCTGGGAGGGGCAATTGAGGGCCCGCCTTCTTAGGCGGGTTTCGCCGGCGGGGGAGAGGTAGCTCAGGCTGCGCTAGTTTCCCACTCCCCCGCCACTATGGCGATGCCGGAGTGCCGCTGTGGGTTTAGTGGGTATTCCCAGCTTCGGCTGGGCGAGTCCCACACACGCCCTTCGGGGTAAGGTGCGTAAATGCATTCCCACAGCGTAAACAAAAAAAAAAAAAAGGTTAGGTTAGGTTAGGTCCCGTGTGCAGTTTCTGGCCTGCCATCGGACGCGTCCCCAGGTGGCGGATAGGGGAACGGCCCCCAGATATGGGGGTTACCGGTTTACCGGCGCGGACCAAAACCAGATGCGGGGACCGCTTCGGCGGTCACACGTGCGGCGGGTCGGCCACCACTCGAGGTGGCTGACGTGACCCGAACTCCGGGTCACCGTCGGGCAACCCGGTCTCCTCATTGAGAGGAGCTGGGGGCCCCGTTTGCCTCCGGGCTAACGAGTGGGGCTAAGAGGAAGGACACCTCGCTAAACACCTTGGCTGCTGCGTCTTCTCGCACAAAAAGACGTACCCAGCCCGGCCCCTCCCTGTGGAGTGGAGGGACCACTGTGGGCCCGCCCTAGGCGGGAATCGCCGGCGGGGGATTGGTAGTTAGGCTGTGCCATTTTCCCATGACCCCGCCACTCAGGCGATGTCGTTGTGCCGCTGTGGGTTTAGTGGGTATTCCCGGCTTCGGCTGGGCGAGTCCCACACACGCCCTTCGGGGTACGGTGCGTAAAGGCATTACCACAGCGTCAAAAAAAAAAAAAAAGGATAAGTTAGGATAGATAGATTTACTGAAGAAAAAAATTACTGAAGACTAGGCTGTATGGCGTACTATGCCTTTGCCTTTTCCGTTCGCCCGAACGGAAAGAAATGAACAAAAAAAAAAAGTAATTGCGTAATACACTATCAGTAGCATTTGACAGTTCATTTTGACAGTTCAACAAAATTCATCGCGTTATTTATGTTGTTGAGCAGACACCTATTTCGACCATTTGGAGCAATGGATTAGCATTATGCTTCAAATCTATACTTTACACTAATAATATATAAAGGTAAAGAGTTTGTTTCTTTGTTTGTTTGAACGCGCTTATCTAATGAACTAATGGTCCGATTTGCCTAGGTCCGCTAGTTAAGCACTCGCGCGGTTTTAAGCTTTCATGGAGATAGAACAGAAAATTATATATTCTATCGAACAACTCTATAATGTTACAAAAGGACAGACGTATCCACATATTTCTTTAAATCATCGACGGAAATTTCTACATTAACCCAGTCAGTTTCAACTTTCCTTTAGTATTACATTTTCTAGCCAAAATTTGTCGTGGGATAGTTCAGGTACCTAGTTACAGGCTAGATTGCTCGTTTAGATCTATCTTACGAAAAGATTAACTAAGCCGTTAGTTAACTAGAGTATCAGCAATGTGATTCAAGTCTGAGTGCGTGGGTTCGGTTCCAGGTCAGGCAAGTACCAATATAACTTTTCTAAAGTTATATGTATTTTCTAAGTATATCTTGGACACCAATGACTGAAGGTGAAGGAAAACATCTTGAGGAAACCCGGACTTTAAGTCTGAAGTCGCCAACCCGCATTGAGCAAGCGTGGTGATTACGCTCAATCCTTCTCTGTATGAGAGGAGACCTGTCCCAGCAGTGGGATGGTAAAAAGGTTGATGATGAATGTGATTCTGTAAGCACTAAAGTCTTTGACCAGTGTGTGTTGCCAGTGATGACTTACGGAACTGAAACGTGGTCGCTCACAATGGGCCTCATACGAAGGCTTAAAGTGACACCAAGGGCAATAGAAAGAGTTATGCTCGGAGTTTCTCTGCGTGATCGAAACAGAAATGAGCAGATCCGCAGAAGAACCAATGTCACCGACATAGCTCTTCGCGTCGCTAAGCTTAAGTGGCAGTGGGCAGGGCACATTGCTCGTAGAACCGATGGCCGATGGGGCAGTCAGGTACTGGAGTGGCGGCCACGTACCTGAAGACGCAGCGTAGGGAGGTCCCCAGCAAGGTGATCGATGACCTGGTGAAGGTCGCGGGAAGTCGATGGATGCGGGCAGCACTACTGTGCTTTACCATCAACGATTGCGTCACTGCTTACCATCAGGCAGGATTGCGGTCAAGCGCTAGTTTATAATATATATAAAAAAGAGGACTTTGTCCAGCAGTGGACCTCTATAGGCTGAAGAAAAAGATAGACAGTTTAGACGTGAGACAGTTTAAACATGGCGCTCAAAAAGACGTTAACTTATGTCATGCGTGGACTAATTTGACAGTGGTCCAAACTTACATCCATCTTCTGTACTCTTCTTAATGAAATAGTAAAAAGAAGATGCAATGAACTTTAATTAAATTTGAAGAAGAGAATTGGCATTAATACCTTACTTTCTTTTTTGTTTGCTTTTGTTTGAGGCCTTGGCATTTCAGACAATTACCTGAAGGCTAATATTAGTTATAATGTTATTTGATATTTGTATATTATACTAAGGTATGTGTTCCTTTGTCCATCAAATACTCAATCAAATACAGTGAATATTTGCACTGGTCCGGTCGTGCCTCGGAAAGCACGTTAAGCCGTTGGTCCCGGTTGCCATACAAACATCTAGTGGCAGCCGTTACGGGTTGTTGGAGCCCTCAAAAGTCTAACAATTGGTCTAACTGCAATGCTTAGATATCGCCTTCGGGTTATGGAGGTCAGACGGCAGTCGCTTCACGGAAAATATCGAAGTTTAGCCAAAAACAGCAGTTAGACTGGTAAAGCGGACCCCAGACTCCAAAGCTGAAAAAGCTGCGGATGTGACTGGGATTAACGCTGTGATGATGATGATGACTAAGGTATGTGTTCCTTTGTCCATCAAATACTCAGAAATCACTGAACCGATTTTAATTAAACTTTTTTTGTGAGTACACACATCAAGTTCTGCTATACAACGCAAAAAACAGACTAAAAAATTACGGCCCTGCAATTAAAAAAATAAAAACTGTTCTTGGATTTGTTATAAATTTATAATGAAAGAAACTTACAGTTATTCAGATATTCTCACATTACTTTTTAATAGAAAACAAAGCAACATGTATTTCTGGGGATTCTCATAGAATTTGTGAAATCACTCTTTGCAATCATCTGATGAGAATCCCAGATAAAGGAGAAAAAAGATCGGTAGGTTGTTCATTTGGTGAAGGATCATTTGAATAGATATAAATTGTAAGTAAAAAGGAATAATTATTGTACAACATCAAATATTTGCCCGCTTGCATGCAGGCAGAGTACTATAACTTTTAGGTTTTAAGAACTTACCTTTATAAAAAAATGTATCTCAAGCAAATAAACGTATGATTATGATTGTGCTGTGGCGTTTTTTTTTTATAAATTTTAAACTAGTGCTTGATGGCAAGCGTTGATGGTAAAGCGCACTAGTCTACTATGAGCTTATTTCCTCTAGCCTTGAAGACACTCAAATTGTAGTCCGACGGAAACCGCCGCTGGCAAATTGTTCCAGTCCTTCGATGTACGCAGTATAAAAGAGGAGGCGAAACGCTTTGTCCGGATCGTAGTGGTGTTAACAAGGTAAGGGTGGAAACTCGCCGTACGACGAGTCGTCCGATGGTGGAACGGAGATGGGGGAATTAAATCATGCAATTGCCTTGCACACTCACCAAAATGCGTCCTATAGAACACCGAAAGGCTGACTACTCTACGCCTGTACTCTAGGTTTTGGAGACCGTTTTGAGTTAAATCAGGGTCGCCTCTCCACTGAATCCAAAGTGGCCAGGTGACACTTTGCAGCTACAACCCAAACGTGGCTGCAATACTCTACACACGAACTGACCTGATTATAATTTAAGTGATTCGTCGTGTTCCGGCATGATGTTTGGTGAAGCCGTACGGAGGACGGGTCTGAGCAGTTGTGTTGCGATGTGTGCCGGGTACGATGCGTCAAATGTTGTTGTGTCTGGAGTTTGGTCGTGAAGGGTCTCCACATCAATCTCCCTCTGGCGCAGCATCGTTGGTCGTGTTATTGGGTCTAACATTGCACCACCTCGCTCAACTGCAGTCTTCCTTGCTATTCACTAAGGTTTTTTTAGTGAATCCCGCCTGATGGCGGGATTGCAGTCAAGCGCTAGTTAATAATTATTAAAAAAAAAATACTTCAAGGCTACAGTGAATAGGCTCTTAATAAACCTTACCATCCGGCGGATTCGTAGGCAAGCATTAGCTTATATCATTTGAAAAAAGTACATGTAATTGTACCCCCCCCCTCCCCTTCCCCCTGTTACATAATTATAATATACGCATCTCCAAAAATGGCGTACACATGGAACTGCTAAACATTTTTTGTTCAAGTTATTAGAGTACCTACCTACATCACACTTGGTTTAATATCATTCATTAAGTCCATGTTCGTATAATGTAACATGTTGAACTAAAATCTTAAAAAGTTTTCGGTTCACCTGGAATTTCCTGTGTTGAGTTTTAAGTAGCTTATTCTACATAATGTACAACTTTATTTTTTGTTCATACAAAACCTGTTAACGACCACAGCGCCATCTAGGAATGGCGAGACGAGTCATCGGGAGTGAATTGACGAAGCGTCAACTGACAGCTCGGTCGCGCTGTCAAAGCGACATATTCACGTGCGGTTTTGAATGTAACGATTGGTATGTGTAGGTATAACTCGCGCAGTTAAAGAAAAGATCTGAAAATGGCGGCGGCTACTTATGGTACGGTTTACAAAACAAGTTTGGTTCTATGGGTCGTTACGCCTTTTTCAAGAAACGTAACATAACCAGTTACTTGGTCGAATAAAAAGAGATATTTTTGTAGCTAGTTATTTTCATTCGACTACTGTGATTGTTTACATAATTATACCTCCACCAACTATACAGTTACTCACGAAACGAAACTAAATTAAATCACTTTCTTGAGTGTGTTGTTATACAGTTAATTATTTTTTTTAGCTAATATTCTATTATATAATTGTAATATAGTTTGTCAAATATTATATAATTATATTACTAATATTAAATTATTCTTTTAGCCAATAATAGTAAAAATAATATTACTAAGTAAGGAGAAAAGGTACATAAAATACTGGATTTTAAAATTTGTCTTTATTAATTATAAAAATACCTGATAAAATATCTGAGAAAAAGGTTTTATAAACCGCTTGGCCCAGCAATATCTGGATCATCTGAACCCATTATTGGTTCAATCCCCTCCATTAATTCGTTATAATCATCCATGGACTGGTCACTTTCACAGTCTTGGTCGTCACATTCGTCACTTTCATCTTCGGTGTCGCTATTCATGCCCACACTGATAATGAAATCCTCTAGTTCACTCTCCCTGCCTACATCGCGATTCCAGTATGCTTCTTCGACTTTCTTTATGTGATTTATTTGTTTCTTCCATTCGTCTTGTGTAATTGAAGCTATGGCCTCTTTTGTCAAGTCCTCAATTTTATTTTCGTGTTGCTCCACATTTTTATCTGCGACCCGTTGTTTTATTAAATTCCAAACATGTTCTATGGGGTTCAGGTCGCAGTTGTAAGGAGGGAGTCTGAGAACTTCATGGCCATGCTCACGTAGAAGTTCGTCTACCACATACTTTTTTTCGGGGCGATGGTGTTTTAGATGCACGAGCAGCTCTGCTTTAGTCCAGTCTTCTTCGAATGACACACCGTGCTCGTGCATCCATTTCTTTATATCCGCTTTGCGGGTTGCAGTCGTTGGCGCTTTATCCAACTGCATGCTGTGGTAAGATGCATTATCCATGACGAGAATGGAGTTTTGAGGCAGATTTGGTATAAGTTTTTCGTTCAAATATTTTGTAAAGTTATTACCATCCATCTCGTCATGGTAGTCGCCTTTTTTTGATTTTGCTTTGAATAATAATCCTGCACCCTCCACAAACCCATCCTCTGAGCCGGCATGAACCATCACCCACCTTTGTCCAGGACTATCATTTTTTCGAATGCCTTCGTTGGTGGATGACTGCCAGCACTTGCTGACAGTATAATGAGCATGGATCCACGACTCATCCATGTATACAACTTTCTTTTTTTCCGCACCCATGGCATCATTTTGTCGGAGGCGGCGTAAATATTTCACTCGCCAGGCTTTTATATTATCGCGCTCTATGAGCACCATTCGGTTCTGGCGACATTTTTTAAATCGAAATCCGAGCTTTTCTTTTAAAATCTTTCTTAACGTCGTTTTGGAGCCTGTATAGTTTAAATCAGCTTTTGCTGATGCCATAATCTTGTTCAGCGTAGGTACCTCCTTTCGAACGTCATATATTGAGGCCACAATATTTCTAATGGCACATAAACTGAAGTTATCCATGGGGACACGCGTATTGTTTTTGCCTTTTCTACCCTTACTCGGCGTACGGATTTTAGTGTTGGTTTGTTTTGCAAGTTTACCTGAAATAATAGTAAAATATTATAATAGAATAGTAATATGATGGCTTTATTTTAATTAGGGTTTTTATGAACTGAAACATGCTAAAATATGCTGGACGCTCTTTTATAGCGTGAAGTCATTAAAATATACCTTTCTCTGCTATAGCTCTTCGTGGGTACTATAGAGTCCAGAGATTATTAGGTTAGAAGAATAAATTACTATGATAATGCACCTTGGGTACTGAGTCGCCCAGGCTATCAATATGATGAAAGGTCGATTTTTGTTTGCGTTATCCTAAGTTTATTTAAGTTTTGATGACAATAAGCATGCTATCCGAGTTTCTTGGATACTTTTAGTATCAGTTTAATAGTATGTTTTAGTATGGAAGTTAACTTCAAAGAACTTAACACTTTATAGAAGTTAGTTAACTTTGTTACTAATAACAGCGAAGCAAAAACAAAAAATGTCACATCTGGGTGATATAGATGGTAAATTTAACTGAAAAAACATATTATAGACAGAACAGAGCTAAGCACAAACTGATAGTTTATTGGTAATTACCTTCTCTCTTAATTTTCGATATAGTAGACATCGATAAATTAGTCGCCATCGCTGCGCGTGCAGCGCTGTACTTGAGCGGATGGTAGCGCTCCAAGTTCTTCTCTTCTTCAAAGTATTTTATCACGTTGTAAACAATTTCACGCGCATCACTGTGTAGAATCTTTCCACGTTTTCGTGAAGCCATTGTTCAATCACAAACCAAATGATAAAATAATAAAATGTCAACGTTAGTACTAAAAACTTAACAAAAATAAATAACAATCAAACGTAACGCAAACAAATAACAATTAAACTCAACAAAAACAATAATATCAACAAAATAACAGAGACTTTAGCGGAACGAAAGTAACGATAACTCGGAGTGCGTCAAAGTAGCTTGGAAAGCGAATCCTGACTGATTGTTATTTTTTTGCAGCTCTTACTTCACTGTGTGAGTATAGACAGCGATAGAGAGTGAGCGAGAACGCATGCGCGCGGACGCCATTTACAGATCTTTTCTTTAAGTGCCCAAGTTATACTGTGTGACGCGACGTTGACCGTTAACCATGGTTTACCTTTACTGTACCTACCTAACTTCAAATTATTAATATAAGTAAACATTGTAAAAAGTATAATTAAATCGATAGTACGAGCAGCCTTGAAATTCAATCAACATCCAGGCGACCTGACGCAGAATCACCAACAAAACCTGAATATAGTTTGTTCAGAATAAGCAACTGAATCGATTCCAATCACCACACCCTGTTATATTTTTGCCAAATACATTTAGAAATTGTTTCAGTGTGGTTACCGAGCGCACAAAGAGTTCACGCACTAGGCATGCGCAGAACAGGACAGGGCCTCCCCGACCCTCTGTGCAGGGGTGCAATACTGTTTTAAGTAATTTATTCTACTTATACAGAGTGGTGCTGACAATACGACAATAAATTAAACATCGTGTACCTCATCACATTCTCAGTCTACCCATAAAAAAATTATATAAATATATCCATTAGTTTAGTCACAGGAAATTATTTTTCATTTTTCACATTTTCTACATGATGTACATGTTGATTAGGAATCGCTTAAAGGTTGATGACCGCCGTCTCCAACGGTACTGGTAACCACAGTATAAAAATCTTACAGTATGTCGACGCCTTTGATCTCGTGTAAAATGCCGACATCGTCTAGACAGTAACGCATCTGCCAGGGTTGTCACAAATAAACAATATTTATGAAATTATTTATTTATTGCAGATCAACATCGATAGCTGTATTATATTTAATTAATTTGCTATTTTTACTAAGGGAACAACTCGAGATGGATTTAAGTTATTTAGATGGCATTTTCGTAATCAGCACCCCAATCGACCTCGGAATTAACACCCATATCATATACAACACACACACACGCACAGACTGTGACTAAACTTTAATAATAATGGCGCGAAAAAGCAAGTCGATACAGGAACGCGCTGTCACCCGTTGTTCGGAGGTCATTGAACCAATATTTTAAAGGATGTTCTATTCCGTTTACAATTTTATGCGATTTAGTTTGTTTGAAATTTTAATTTTTTTATCGAACCAGCATGGCCTGTGTTTTCATTTATTGTCTTATTGTCAGCACCACTCTGTTTAATATTTTATCCCTTAGAACTGAATTTACTAGTAAAGTACATAATAATATCTACCTTCACTTGACAGTTATGACAGTCTAAAGCCTGCAAGTGTGACGGAAAATGTTATCAGTAGTTAATCACAAACAAACAAAAATGTCGTGGTGGCCTAGTGGTTAAAACACCAGCCTCTCAAGTATGAGTGCGCGGGTTCGATTCCAGGTCAGGCAAGTACCAATGTAACTTTTCTAAAGTTATATGTACTTTCTAAGTGTATCTTGGACACCAATGACTGAAGGTGAAGGAAAACATCTTGAGGAAACCTGGACTTTAAGTCTGAAATCGCCAACCCGCATTGAGCAAGCGTGGTGATTACGCTCAATCCTTCTCTGTATGAGAGGAGACCTGTACCCAGCAGTGGGACGTTAAAAAAAGGTTGATGATGAAACAGAAATTATCAATAAACGCAAGATGACGCCGCGCTTATTTTTCTTTCGACATTCACCGATTTGAAAAATTCTTTTTGCGTTGGATAGCCCATTAATTCAGGGAGGCTTTAGGCTATATAACATCTCGCTGCAACCAATAGGAGCGAAACCGCTGGCGGCTGCTAGTCCTTAATATTTCTTAGCATCTAGACTGAATTTTCATCAAAATAATGCAGATTTCGATTAATAGTCTGCTCCCTAATCTAAGGATGTTAAAGAATTTTTTCCATAGAAAGGAGATGTTTTATTTTGGACCACCACTATGTACGCTATATAGATAAAAAGGAAAAAAAAATAAAAGATTTTATAAAAATACTACTAAATTAATTTGAATAAAAATGCAAATACATATAATAAATTATTAAATTATTTGAATCGGTTTTTAACAAGATAACCCTTTATTAAGGTAGCCATGACAGTGGTTATGACGTTTGATTGGCGACTTTGACAGTTCTATTTTCCCGTTGTGTTCGTGTCGAGTGTTGATTTGAGTTGATTGTGTTTATTTAATGGAGCGTATGTTCGGAATTAATGTTTTGTTTTTTTTCGCAGTCATATGGTAGATAATTTAGATACGATAGCCTTAGATACATGACACGTCAATCAAATGTCACTGTCAAAATCTTATTTCGCTTATTGCTGACCACCATATATATTAGTATTTGTGTTGCACTCCTTGGCCGAGTTAAATTGAATCTGTACAAAAACAAAGCCAAAATATAGGAAATTAACATTGAAAACGGTTAACTATAGCGTAACTATACCTAGCATTATATGTACAATGTGCTGGCCCAAGCTCCATACATTTCTGAAACATCTCCTTTGCCAGAGCCCCGGATTTTTCGAAAGAGAAACCATGGCCCTGGCGCACAGGTAACTAATAATAATAATAATAATAATAATAAACGTTTATTTGGAACAAGTTTTAGGACACAAGTTTACAAATTGAAACGAAGATAGCTACAAAAGTTAAAACTGTGGCGCAGCTATCGACGCCTAGCTAAACAATAGTTACATTGCAGTTCCAGACTAGTAATAAAGTTAATAATTAATTAAACTACATCCCTATGTGTGTATGTGTATGCGTGTGTGTGTATGCGTGTGTGTGTGGGTGTGTAGGGGTGTGTGTGTGTGTGTGTGTAGAACGCGTAAGTGGAGGGGTGGAAGGTATTCAAGTAATAAGATTGATGTTATGGGAATCAGGAATGTAAGTATTATGTTACCACAAGTTGTTCTGTTGCTTCGTAGGAGAAGGATTTAAGCAATTCTGACAGTTTTTTTCTGACTGAGGCTCTTGTTAATGGATAAATTTGAATAATCCTATTTATGGTATTGTAGAGTTTAGGGCTAAGGTAATTGTAGTGGCGTTTAACTAATGTCAGTCTGGAGAAAGGTGTCTTACAAATTAGGTCGGAACGTCGCTTCTTGGAGCGGCATTGTGGATCATATTTCGTGCGATCGTGTTTCTTAAGAACGGTTTGAAGTATAAATAATTGTCTAAAAGTGAGGACATTACAGAGCGAATAAAGCTCCAACGTCGGGAATCTAATAGGTTTCTTGGCCAATACCTTTAGTACCGCTCTTTGTGCTCTCTCCAGACGCAAAATTGTAGTCTTGTGAGTACCTCCCCATACTGTAACGCAATAACCAAGAACTGACTGGACGAGTGCCTGGTATATTAGTATAAGGCATGGGAAATCCACGACCGACCTTAGCTTTTTGAACACATATATAAGTCTTCTTACACGGACCACCACTGAGTTAACTTGTTTTTTCCAGGTTAGGCAATTGTCTACTATGATTCCAAGATACTTGATGTTGTCGGAGCGTTCTATTTGGTTGGCACAGTTACAGGATATGGTAGCCACAGTATGGGAGCAAATATGGGTTTTAATTTGAAAAGATGTTGGTGGTTGCGTAAGAATTCCTGGTGTGAAGGGAATGAACTTAGACTTTTCGATGTTGAGTGTGAGTAGGTTTGAGGTTAACCACTTCATGACCAAACCTAGTGCGATCTCCGCACTCACACGAGTGTCAAGCCAGTCCCTACCATGCGTCACAAGAGCTGTGTCATCCGCATAAGCAATTATTTTTGTGTTTGGGAGTTTTAGCTGACACAGCTCATTGACATAGATAAGGAAAAGAGTAGGTCCTAAAACACTACCCTGAGGCACACCAAATGCAATGTCTTCCAAAGAACTAATGAAACCATCGACTTTGACAACCTGTTTTCTCCCCGTCAAATAACTACGAAAGATTTCGAGAACGTTTCCTCGTATGCCAACTTGTTCCAGCTTGTCAATTAACCTAGGAATAGACACAGTATCGAATGCCTTCGATAAATCCAGGAAGATACCAATTGCTTTTTGCTTATTATTAAGCTGTTCAACTATAGAGTTTGTAAGTTCCAAGGTAGCATCTTCCGTAGATTTACCTGCCCTGAAACCAAACTGGTTGACGGCCAAAATATTAAATTTGTTAAGGAATTTTACCAGTCTCCCGTTAATGACTTTTTCAAAGATCTTTGAGAGGGTTGTAAGTACGGATATTGGCCTGTAATTAGTAACGATGTACTTATCTCCTCCTTTGTATATGGGATGTACAATGGCAGTTTTGAAGAGATCAGGAAATATTCCCTGGGATATGCACAAGTTGAATATGTGAACAAGTATTGGAATAACAACGCCCTTGGTGGCCTTAATGACTGCGGGTGAAATTCCGTCATATCCAACAGCACATTTATCTTTAAGGCTCAGTATGATGCTTTCGATTTCGTCATCGTCTACAGCATACAAAGCCATGGATTGTAGTGGTGAAGAGGAAGAGTTAACTGTATCAAAAGGAGAAGATATTGAGATTGGGAATTTGGACGCAAGATTACTACCTACATTGGCAAAATAGTGATTAATAATATTGACAGAATGAAGAGGATTGTTGCCACACTTTAACAATTCGGTGGATGAAGATTTATTCGTATCCAAATGGGATACTTGCTTTATAAGCTTCCAAGTTGCCTTCGGATTGTTTTTGGCCCTCTGGAACTCATATTTCTCATACTCGCATTTTAGTTTTTTTAGTAAATTGTTACAGTAATTTCGATAACGGACAAATATAATTTTATGAACATCATTTTCTGGGTGCTTTTTGAAAGTTTTGTTGAGTTTGTCTCTATGACGGATGCATCTCAGAAGGCCAGGTGTAATCCAAGGTTTGATGATGCGTTTTCTACTTGATATAACAGAGGAAGTAGTATGCCGGGTAACGGAAGAAGATAAAATAGACACAAGGGTTTCAACAGCAAGGTTAGGATTATAAATTTGGAGTATATGAGAAAGGTCTGTATTTTCAATGTCATTTCTAACTTTAGTTATGTCAATTTTTGATAACAAACGTTTAGGAGCAGTTATTAAAGTATCAGGATTGAAGAAGAGGAGAACTGGAGCATGGTCTGTTAGATCACAGTCTAGGACTAAGGTTGTGGCAGTGTGTCTGGATTTCAAAATTACATGGTCGAGGCAATTTGCTAGTCTAGTGGGTAGAGTATGTGCGGGAAGCATAGCGTGTGACGCTGCAATATTTAAATATAAGTCTGAGTTTGGGTCCAAGCAAGTAGGAGCAATATTTATGTTAATATCTCCCACCAAAGCAATACTGTTAAATTTTCCTAGCTGTTGCAACAATGTATCTAGACTAGTGAAAAATTGAGTGAGATCTCTAACTGAAGGAGATCGGTATAAGGCAATAACTGCAGCTTTCTCAGAAAATTTAATTACTAGGCAATTTGCATCACTGAAAGTAGGAGTTTCAAAAGAGCACCGAAGATCATTTTTGATGTAGGCTACAACTCCATCATTCTGGTTAGTAAATGAAGATGAATAAGCATTATAACCCGTTAGAGAAGGACAGTTAGGACATTTACTAAGCCAACATTCAGATAAAATAATGACATCTAGTGTGTAATGTAGTCTAGCCAATAATAACAACAATCTGTCAAAATTGCAATTTATACTACGGATATTGACGTGTAGGATTTTAAGGGTGCATTCAGGTTTGGATAAATAATTACAGCTGGACTCCGGGGTGCAAACAAAACAGTCGGATACAGAAATTTTCTCAATATCTGAGTTAATTAAGTTTAGGTCATCCATTCATTATAATTGGATTATCAAAATGTGATCCAATTTTGAAGCGCTGCATAGAGATAATTATACCTTGCCCCTGAAGGTCATTAGCATAGTATGCAATAACATTGTTTGGTTGTCTATTAGAAGTAAAGTAGAAATTTGTATAGAGCAACTTGTGGCTTATGTAGTTTAGTGTAATGAATTGAGTGGGTGTCAGTGTATATGTGTTGGGTAGTATGATAATGTGTGAGGGATTATAATTAGTGGAGATAATTATAATTAAAAGTGAAGAACACAAAACAAAATAATGTAAACAAAAATTGTACATATGGGGCAAAACCCGTAAGAAAACAACAATCTGTAGTTTAGTTAAAGGTAATTTGGGGTTAAGTCACGCATTAGGATTTTTAACGGTTGAGAGGTCATTCTCGTTCTTAATTTCAAAATGTTTACTTCCTTCTTTTTCTCTCATAAAGATCTTGCCGTGTTTTATCCAGCAGAATTTGTAATTGTTAGATTTTGCTGCGTCGCGGGCCAGGAAGAATAGTCTCTTTTTTCTTGAGGTTAAGTTTTCAGAGACAAAGATAGGCTTGGCAGGGCCACTAATTTTAAGATGCTCCGTAGTTATCTTGTAACTGTCCCTGTTATGTTTCTGGAACTTTCCCAAGAAATCATCTTTGCGTAGGACACTGGTAAAGTCCACTATGATGGTTTTGTTAGCTGGGTCTCTAGTTTTAATTCGATAAATGTCTTTAACATCGTAAGGCTGGATTGGTAAGTTGATCAGGTTGCCCGTATTAGTTACAACTTTTATGAGAGAAGTCTTTGTTTCGGATTTGGAAACCGGAACGTTGCGTATTTCTAGGCAAGTTGACCTGGAGCTCTGTTCAAAATGTTCCACTTTTTCCTCTAAGTTGTGGATATAGGACAAGTTTTCTTTACGTTCGGCTTCCAAAGTCTCAACTCGTGATGTTAGTTCCTTAAAGCTGGTAGCCATATTTTCGACAGTGTCGCGAACGTCGTTTATCAAAGAACAGAGGCTATCATACCTCTCCTCCTGCTGTTGTTTAAGTTCACGAAATAATTCCTTAATATCAGACATAAAGTTGGACAGCCTATTTGCCTCATCATCATGTTGTCGTTTGCGCTTCACATTACGGAAGGTTACAGCAGGAGAGTCCGGGTTGTCCAAATTGAGGTTTGGTTCTGAAGAACTGAGGGGTGAGTGTAGCAAAGGCTGCGGAGTGCCAAAAAGCGGCGTCGAAGGTTGCGCTATGGGTGTAGGTGGCGGTGGCGGTGGCGAGTGTTTAAGAGGCATTTTATGTTTGTATGAATTATAAAATATGATCTCTTACTTGAAAGTACCAGGCGTCTAACAATTATTAGGAGGCCAAGACTCGCCGAGCTAGTTGAGTAACACGCAGGTCAAGACAAAGTGGTCGCTATCGACAGATGAGAACAAAACAGCTTTCCGTCAATGTTAACTTGACCTCCGTTTGTCTTCCACTCTCGAATACATCCGTCCCTGTCGCGCTTCACAGGATGGGGTGCACACACACTTAATGACCACTGAGTTCATTAATAAATTGCAATAGTGGTAATCATTTGTAGGCGGGGTCATTAAATAGTATATTATAGTTATGGTTGCATGTGTGACTCACGCTCAGATATATGTGTGTCCGACGAATTGCACGACGCTGTGACCTCTTGAACGGTCATGCACTCCTAATTTTTTGACAGAATTTATTTCAGGTATATTTTAATTTTAAATAAAAGATAGGAAATAAAATAATAATGTGGTTGCTTTAAAACACGTCTGAACTGCTCAGAGGTCCGGAGGGAGGGGCGAAACTGAAGGGACACGGGTGGGTTTTAGTCAGTAAAAGTCTGACACGCCCTTCCGCTCCACCCAGAGCGGGAGAGGTCATTTGATGATTTCACATTCACAACAAAATCTTTGAAAATATTGTAATTTTTTAACAGATGACGTCATGAAGATTCCCGTGTCTTTGTCTTTTTTACCGTATGAAATAAAATATGTTCTCATATTTGTTCAGAATCCTTTGTTATTATATGCTTTTGTTTACTAATTTCCTTTCTTTTATGTTTTTGAAACAATTTGAAAAACTGTCCATTTACGTTAAACTTTCACGTAGGTAAGCTGTCTTGGTGGATAAGGACCGATTAACTATCTAGTAAGCAAACTCACCACTCTAACTAATAACAGTCCCCTTTTTTTTTTATATATATACGAGTGAAAATGCGTTACGCACCGTACCCGCCGCTAGCTAGGCGACAGGCGTGTGTGGGACTCGCCCGGCCGCACTAAAAACACTCGGTTCCCTCGAGCCCTGCGTTGAGAGTGACCCGGGCTCGGCCCGAAGATCTGACTCCGGGCCACTCTCAGGGCTTACCGGCCTAATTTAGGCCGGTTTCCGCGCCTAGGGAGGATTACCCGGGAACGGATAATCCCCAGACGTGGTGACCAGTGCAATGCGCGTGCGGGAGCTACCCACACATGCTGGTCACACTCGGGGGCTAAAGGAGACGGGGGCTCATCCCCCGCTTTCTTCGCCCCGCCCGTCTACGCCGGATGGGAGCGGCAAGAGCATTCTCTTCCCGCTCCCTCTCCGCTGCCTCCTTCTGCAAGAGGACGGTCTCGCAGAAGGAGGCGACGTAACAGTCCCCTAATCGGCGAACACATTTTTGTCAAACGATTGCCACTAGTTGGAATCGTTTGGACCGAACGGACCAATGGGCGGTCCGAACGATTCCAATTTATGCCAACTAGTCGCAATCATTTGATAAAAATGTGTCCGCCGATTAGGGAGCAGACTATGAATAGATTTGATGAAAATTCAGTCTAGATGCTAAGAAATATTAAGGACTACTAGCCGCCAGCGATTTCGTTCGCGTGGGGTTAGTTATGCTCCGCTCCTTTTGGTTGCAGCGAGATGTTATATAGCCTAAAGCCTTCTTGAATTAATGGGCTATCCAACGCAAAAAGAATTTTTTAAATCGGTGAATGTCCCAAGAAAAATAAGCGCGGCGTCATCTTGCATTTATTGATAATTTCTGTTTGTTTGTAAGTAGGTAAAGACCTGTCAAATTAGTCCTGACGTAAATTGGCGTACTTTTGGTCGCCATGTTTATAATCGCGTCTAAACTGTCTATGGTGTATCTTAATTTGGCAGGATTAAACTAAAATTTTGTCTTCCATCTTTTTCATTTTTTTTTTTTTTATTATTTATAAACTAGTGCTTGACTGCAATACCGCCTGATGGTAAGCAGTGATGCAATCGTCGATGGTAAAACGCACTAGCTTATTAAGTCTATTCACTCAAAAAAAACTGAGTGAATAGGAAGGAAGACGGCAGTTGAGCGAGGTGATGCAATGTTTAACTCAACAACACGACCAACGATGCTGCGCCAGAGGATGTTCTGGAGACCCTCCATGACCAAACTCCCGACACAACAACATTAGGCACATCGTACCCGGTACACATCGCAACACAACTGCTCAGACCCGTCTTCCGTACGGCTTCACCAGACATCATGCCGGAACAGGACGAATCGCTTGGCGGCAAGACTTTGTCTGGTGAGTGGTAACTTCTGCCGGCGGCTGATGTTGCATCATGAAATAGAAAGGAAAAGATGCACTTAACTTATGTACGACATTATGTACGGACGATAGCAGGTACCCTAAACTGACAAATATTCCCAATGGACCTTAAACCTTAATACTTTAGAGATAAAGTTGAAAATCTGATAAAGAAATCTGATAGATTGTAGTAGTTTGATGTGCAGTCGTCTGTACATAATTGTGTGTATATATAAAAGTTTCATATAGAACTAGCTGCGCACGGCGGTTTCACCCGCGAAGGTATCGATATATTTTTTTATATGCTCCACTCCTATTGGACGCAGCGTGATGTTAAATAGCCTTAAGCCTTTCTGGAAGGCTTCTTCGTACTGGAAGACGCAGCGTAGGGAGGCCCCCAACAAGGTGGACCGATGACCTGGTGAAGGTCGCGGGAAGCCGATGGATGCGGGCAGCAGAAGACCGGTCAACGTGGAAAGCCTTGGGGGAGGCCTTTATCCAGCAGTGGACATCTATAGGCTGAAGAAGAAGAAGCCTTCCTGGATTAATAGGCTATCCAACGCAAAAATAATTTTTCAAATCGGACCAGTAGTTCCTGAGATTAGCGCGTTCAAACAAACTCTTAATCCTAATAGATTAATCCGAGTAGTATCAAATCGAGTCACACTATAAATTTGTGGTAATTTTTTTTTTAATAATTATAAACTAGTGCTTGACTGCAATCCCGCCTGATGGTAAGCAGTGATGCAATCGTTGATGGTAAAGCGCACTAGTTTATTAAGCCTATTCACTTAAAAAACTTAGGAATAGGAAGGATGACGGCAGTTAAGCGAGGTGATGCAATGTTAAACCCAAGATCAACACGATCAAATGATGCTGCGCTAGAGGGAAATTGATCTGGAGACTCTCCGCGACCAAATTCTCGACACACAGAAATCTGACAAAAGCGGTGTTAAAAAGAAGAATGACTATGAAATATGGAATACATTATTTAATATTTTTTACAAATGTATCCACTACTTCCAAAACTATGGCGGACAGACCGTGAACTCGCGTAGATTTTTTGTTACAATTAATTATTATCTATACTAATATATAAAGCTGAAGAGTTTGTTTGTTTGTGCGCGCTAATCTCAGGAACTACTGGTCCGATTTGTGAAAATTTCTTTTTGCATTGGATAGCCCATTAATCCAGGAAGGCTTTAGGCTATATAACATCACGCTGCGACCAATAGGAGCGGAGCATAACTAACTTTATGCGAACGAAGTCGCTGGCGGCCGCTAGTATTTAATATTATATGCTCTGAGGAAATGTCTGTATGTTATTATGAAACTCAGTTAAGTAAAATCCTTCATTGGATTATATTCAATTTTAGATGAAATAAGATACATCATCATCAACAACCCTTTCATCGTTCCACTGCTGGGCATAGGTCTTCTCTTATACAGAGAAGGATTGAGCGTAATCACCACGCTTGCTCAACGCGGGTTGATGATTTCAGACTTAAAGTCCAGGTTTCCTCAAGATGGTGCAATATGTAGTAACATATTGCTCCCATTATTTTAACAGGCGCTTATTTTATATCAACTGAGCTCATTCGGCTAGAAGGTTACGCGGGTGAAACCGCGAGGCACAGCTAGTTCTAAATAAGTGCTTGACCGAAATCCCGCGTGGTAAGCAGTGATGCCTTGGGGGAGGCCTTTGTCCAGCAGTGGACGTCTATAGGCTGAGGAAGAAGAAGAAGAAGCAGTGATGCAATCATTGATGGTTAAGCGCGCTTGTTCTTTAGGAGCCTATTCACTCTAGCCTTGAAGACACTTAAAATGTAGTCAGATGGAAACACCGCCGCTGGCAGAGCAGCCCTGACAGAGTAACTAGGACCCCATTGCATGGTCCGTAGATTCCATAGGTTCTTCCGAAGTGCAGGTTGGTACTTATCAGGTATGTGGGACTTGATGTGAAGTGTCCCATTGTTTTCGGAACGAAACCATATTTGCACTTCAGATTGGATCTCTACTTGCTAAATTGCTCTGTCGTGATGAAACTATCGTTTTTTTTTTAATATTTAGAAACTAGTGCTTGACCGCAATCCCGCCTGATGGTAAGCAGTGATGCAATCATTGATGGTAAAGCGCGCTAGTTTATTAAGCCTATTCACTTAAAAAAACCTTAGTGAATAGGAAGGAAGACTGTAGTTGAGCGAGGTGATGTGATGTTCCGGCCAGTACTCGACGACTCGCTCGGGAGAAGGTACGGCTCCCTGTCGTTCAGGGTGACGTAGGTACTGTCGGGGCACGGCTGCTTCGGCAAGTACCTGTGTCGCCTAGGCAGGGAACCGGACGCTCGGTGCCACCACTGCGTCCAATGCGGGGAGGACACGGCGCAGCACACGCTCTCCGAGTGTGTAGCTTGGGAGGAGCAGCGCCGTGTCCTCACAAATGAAGTAGGAGGCGACCTGACGCTGTCGGCAGTTGTGCGGAGGATGGCCGGCAGCGCAGAGTCGTGGGACGCGGTGGTGTCCTACTGCGAGGACGTGATGTCGCAGAAGGAAGCTGCGGAACGGGAGAGGGAGATCTCAACTCCCTTCCTGGGCCGCAGAAGACGTACCGGGCGCCGAGGAAGGGCGGACGACGCCCACTTCCGCCCCCCATGAATGGGTCCAGGGGCGAGGGACATGGGGAAGTCCCCGCCCCCTATTCGATGGACCCCGAGGCGGAGGCGCGCGCGAGTGTCAGCGCGCGCCTCTGAGGCGATGCACGGGGTAGCTTAACACCCCACTACCCCGTGCCGGAGACGAGGCCCGGGCAGACCGGGCCAGCACGAGAGTGTGGGGCTGCGGAAGAATTTAGACTCCCGCGGCCCTACGCGCGCTCGTGATATAAGAGACACCGGGGTGGTTTTAGTCAGTAAAAGTCTGACAGACCCCGTCGCCCACCCTAGGGCGGCGGACATCCTATGAGGATTTCCACCCCGAAAAAAAAAAAGGTGATGCAATGTTAGCGAGGTGGCGCATCGTACCCGGCACTCATCACAACACAACTGCTCAGACCCGTCCTACGTACAGCTTCACCAGAAATCATGCCGGAACACGACGAATCGCTTGGCGGCAAGACTTTGTCTGGTGGGTGGTAACTTCTGCTGGCAGCCGATGTTAGGACCTACCACCGCAGATCAGTTGTTCCAGTATTAGACAAAGATGGGGCTATAAAGGATGAATAGCGCTATCCCTTTTTGGCAACTGTACAATGGTGGAGTTATCACGTCATATTACAGCTCTTCAGCAGATTTTTCTTACTACGGCTGACTAATGTATTACATAATTAGCCTATAATGTCCCCACTCCTGGTATTCAAGCCTCCTCTCTTCTTCTTCTTCTTCAGCCTATAGATGTCCACTGCTGGACAAAAGCCTCCCCCAAGGCTTTCCACGCCGACCGGTCTTGTGCTACCCGCATCCATCGGCTTCCCGCGACCTTCACCAGGTCATCGGTCCACCTTGTTGGGGGCCTCCCTACGCTGCGTCTTCCAGTACGTGGCTGCCACTCCAGAACCTGACTGCCCCATCGGCCATCG
This sequence comes from Sesamia nonagrioides, assembly GCA_017933935.1. Lineage (NCBI taxonomy): Eukaryota > Metazoa > Arthropoda > Insecta > Lepidoptera > Noctuidae > Sesamia > Sesamia nonagrioides. Next base: position 55,234 of record JADWQK010001165.1, read on the forward strand.
GTTCAACGAGCAATGTGCCCTGCCCACTGCCACTTAAGTTAAGCGACTCGCAGAGCTAAGTTGGTGACTTTGGTTCTTCTGCGGATCTCCTCATTTCTGATTTGACCACGCAGAGAAACTTCGAGCATAGCCTCCTCTCAGTGAGAGGGAATGGGGCCGTGATCTACCACGCTGACCCAGTGCAAGTTAGTAGATGTCACATGTATTTGTTTTGACTAGTGTATTATTTCTCCGAAAGTAACTTAAGTGCACTTCTGCGCGATATAACTCTAGGTCTTAAGGATCGAATTTAACTTGGGGAGATGAGCAGACGTTCTGTTGAGGATTAAAAAAAATATATATAAAAGGGTCAATG